>JACEFZ010006372.1:0-157500 GCA_014155875.1 Cepaea nemoralis | reverse complement strand
TATGATCGTTTGTTATTACTAGCCATGCTTGTGTTGTTCATGGGAAAGGTTATTATAACGGAAGCGTTAGATGTGTGTAACGTTTTCTCACGTATTTATTATTACTTTTCCCTAGTCATGTTTATATTATGTTTATTTATTTTCCCCCTGTGATTTCTATTCCCCTGCCTATGAATAATGTCAAGTACACGTCTTTATGCCTATGTTATCTACGTATTATCTTCACATATAGTTATCTAATGTTATATCCTGCACACACTATTCTGTCTCTTGTTATAGCCTGTATGCTCTATTGCGTCTATTGTTATATATTGTATTCACGATTGCACGGGGGGAGGGGGAGAGGTGTTCCCTTACTGCGTTCTAATGCAGATTACGTTGACTTAGACTTTAACTTGCTCCATCTGGTAACCATAATACCTATAAGGCATAAATAAGGGTGTCAGGCTAAGCCGCTCCTCTTTTCAATTAAAGTAATTAAAGTAAATGAGGTTATTTTGAGACAAGTGTAAAAATGCAAATAACTGAATAAATGGATAACACAAAATGGGACATGCATCACAGAGATAAAGAACAGAATAGTCAAAGCAAAAACTCATCATCGTTATGTGCCATGCCGATACGTGTGGGCGGTCATATTTCGCCATCTCACTCGATCACCAGAGTCGTGGATCAGCTCCGTGTTCCTGTCTCTACCACACCACGTGGCCAAGCCATCAAGATATTTACTTCTCTGCCTTCCCCTTGATCTCATCCCCTCGATCTTGCCATAACGTAACCAGAAAGTTTTGACTGTCTTCGTCTAATTTCTCTAATCAAAAGCATAACCTGCCCTCTATCAAATGAAGAACATTGTATTCCATAAGTCCTTGTCATTAGAAGATAGAAAAAGAATTCTTGCATGTTTTATAGAACCTGTTTTCACATACAGCTGCGAATCCTGGACAATTAATAAGCTTGCGAAAAAAATCCATGGAAGCCTGGAAGATGTGGTTTTATAGAAGAATGCTGAAAATTCCTTGGACAGCCAAAATGAACAATTTGGAAATTTAAAGGGAGACTGGGTCGCAAAGATAAATTGTCACAAACATCAGAAAGATGCAGTCATGATTTATTTTTATTTTTTTTGCTTTTTGCCACATTTTGAGAAGGTAAACACTGGAACGTGTGACAACAGAGAAAGATTTGTGGAAAGAATGTTAGAGGTAGACATTGAGAGAAATCTCTTGACAGTCATGTGTCATGGTACGGAAGGTAGTGAACACATGGACTGATAGGAGATGGGAATGTGTGGAGAAGCATGATCGCCCACACCAACCGGAAAGGCGCATGCTAATGATGATGATGATGATGATGATGATGATGATATATATACCTGTGTGTGTGTGTGTGTGTGTGCGTGTGTGCGTGTGTGTGTGTGTGTACTGGTATTGTGCCGTCTTGACAGACGATATTTTGTTACATAGTGCTTTAACACAGACATGATAACTACAACCCAAGGCAGGGACCAGGGATGGAGTTATACCTCTCTATAGCACAAAGCCTGGGCTGAATTATAGAGACCATGTGTTGCCCATGCAGCATGATGTGTCTCTCGACCTGCCTAGATTACTCCAGAGGAAAGGTAATACCAATACGAATGGAACAAGACTATCTGCAGAAGCTGCCAGATAAGCAAAGCAATGCTCTGGTGGAGAGAAAAAACAGCGAGGGGTAGCACTTATAATGGATATAACGATATCAAAATCGATCAAAGGATATTGGACTAGTAAAGTTGAGTGGCAGAGCTTTTGGAATCAACTTCATACAAGTCTATGTACCAACAACAGACATCAGTGATTTTATAATGATTAGGATAATGCCTTCAAGAAATGCAAGCATTCAGAATTAAATATCATAATAGGGGACTTGAATGCTAAAGTTGGAAATCAACAGGACAGATGCATGGTAGTAAGTATGGATTAGGGGAATAGAATGAAAGAGGTTGCAGACTTGTACAGTAGGCAAAAGAGCATGAGTTGATTATTGGAAACACCTGGTATCATCATCACCGAAGGAGATTATGGACTTGGAGGAGTCCTAATCATAAGATCAGAAATCAGACTGATTACATTCTCATCAACAGAAGATTTCCAAATGCCTTAAAAGTCGTAAAAACTATGCCAAGCGTAGACTGCAAAAGCGACCATAGATTAATTATAAGCAATATACGTGTACAATTAAAGAAGTTCAAATACACAACAAGAAAAACAAAACAAAATTTGATCTATGGGTACTGAAGAATGTGGAGATAAAAGATAAATTCAACGTAGAGGTAAAGAACAAATTGTATGCATTGTCCTATAAGGAAATATTATTTCAAGAATGTCTTTGACCAATGGGAAATATTAAAGAAATCAATCAGCCAAGCTGCATAAACAACTATCCCAATAATGAAGATGAGGTGACGTAAGAAATGGATGACGGAAGACATCTTACAACTCATAGAAATAAGAAGAAATAACTAAGATAACCATGAAAAATATGGAGAGATTCACCGGAAAATTGGGAAATTGTGCAAAGAGGTTAAAGAAGCTTGGCTTGAGGAAAATTGCAGAGAATAATCATGCAAAGAGTTAGGAACAAAATACAACCCCGAATAGGAAAAGAATAATGTGGGTTCGAAGAAGGCAAGGGTACTGTAAATGTTGTGTATATGCTGAGAACATTAACTGAACGTTCTATAGAACTAAATAAAGACCTACTTCTTTGCTTTATTGACTACACAAAGGCTTCCGATTAAGTAAGACATGTCAACATGATGAAGATTCTTGCAGATCTACAAATTGATGGGCGAAAACCTTAGACTTGTTAAAAACATATTGGAAACAACAAGCTGCGATAAATATTGATAATGAAGTATGTCAATGTCAGCCTATTAAGAGCGGTGTGCGACAAGGATATGTAATGTCTCCAGATCTCTTTTCCCCAGGCTTGGCCATGGGAATGTTATGGATGGTATGGGACAGGCGTAATTACCATGGCATGGGATGGGATGGGACAGAAAAATATGTCCCATGAACAAGCCTGCTTTTACGTATACAATTAAAATAATTTTTTTTTTTTTTAAATTTAGAAAATATGAGACGAATATCATATTAGACATGTGGATGATACAGTATTGATTGCAGACAATCAAATGCCCGCAGAAGTCGGATGTGTCGGCCTAACGGCGCAAGAACGCAGCTCTGCTGTAAAAAGGCACAACGCAATCACGTCCGAAAAAAAACTCCGGATGAACGCAGAAGAAGAAGAAGAAGAAGAAGAAGAAGAAGAAGAAGAAGAAGAAGAAGAAGAAGAAGAAGAAGAAGAAGAAGAAGAAGAAGAAGAAGAAGAAGAAGAAGAAGAAGAAGAAGAAGAAGAAGAAGAAGAAGAAGAAGAAGAAGAAGAAGAAGAAGAAGAAGAAGAAGAAGAAGAAGAAGAAGAAGAAGAAGAAGAAGAAGAAGAAGATTGCAGACAATGAGCAGGACCTGCAACATTTAGTAGATGTGGTTGTTGCACACGGTGAACAACTAGGGTTATAATTAAATTGTAAGAAGACAGATTATGGTCGTAACTAGGAATAACGAAATACCGCAATGTAATATTGGAATAAAGTAAATTGGAATATTCTTAAACAAGTGAATCGGTACAATTATCTCTGAACAATCATAACATCTGATGGTAGCTGCCTTGAAGAGATTAGAACAAGAATTGCCATGGCGAAGGTAGCCTTTTGCAAGATGAAAAACGTACTGACCAATAAAAAGATATCAATTAAAACGAGAAAAGGAGTGTTGAAGTGCTCCATAGAACCTGTACTTTTATATGGATGTGAAGCGTGGACAATGAGCAGTCAAGCTGAAAAACATCTGATGGCTGTGGTTTCTGAAGAAAATGCAAAGAATACATGGATAGACAGCAAAACCAATGACCGCATCATACAAGAAACAAATCAAAACTGTAAACGTATTCGAGAAATTAGACGGAGACAGTCAACATTTTGCATTTTGGACACGTTATGAGAAGAAATACATTGGAGAACTTGGTGACAACTGGCAAGATTGAAGGGAACAGAACAAGGGGAAGGCAAAGAAGTAAATATCTGGATGGCTTGGAAACGTGTTATGGTGGTGACAAGAATACAAACTGATCCACGACTCTGGTGGTCGTGTGTGATGGTGAAACATGACCTCTCACGCTAATCGGCATAGCATATGATATATATATATATCCCATAAAGTATATGCAGCTAACTAATATGTGTATATATGTATAATGTGCTCTAACGACACACGGCGTTGAGCTACACCCGAGGCAAGTCAATTAGAAGGAATCAGACGGTGTAACTTATATATATATATTCGTATTGAGGTTTTCATGTACTAGTTTTTCATTGTCGTGGTCGTATCAGTTTATCTGTGTTGTTTATGTGTTAAAGAAGGCTTTAGCCGAAACGTTCAGCTTGTCATTTGTGATCGTTTCGACAGAAGCCTGTCATTCAAGGATCACGTGGATGGCATTGATATGAGATCTTAGAAGGGACTTGGTGCGCTGAAGATTATGACAGCAATGGACATGAAGCAAATAATATTGTTCAAGAGTGGTCCATACTCGGGCTACTTCTTCTAATAATTGCCACGGAGAACACTCTGCTGATTTTGAGTGTGGGCCAGTTGTCCCTGTTACCAGTGTCCCTCGCCATCAGGCGAACCGATTCCGACTTCTGATGTAAGGTACTGAAATGTCTCGAGTGCTATAATGTCAGTTCTTGACTCACCTCAACTCATTAATATTACTTCACAAAAGATCATTAATATTACTTCACAAATGATCATTAATATTACTTCATAAATGTCATTGATATTACTTTACAAATGATCATTAATATTACTTCACATATTATTATTAGTTTTACTTGACACTTATCATTAATATTACTTCACAAAGAATCATTAATATTACTTCACAAATGATCATTAATATTGCTTTTCAGACGATCATTAATATTACTCCACAAACGATCATTAATAATACTGCACATACGATCATTAATATTACTTCACAAACGACCATTAATAATACTCCACAAACGACCATTAATAATACTCCACAAACGACCATTAATAATACTGCACAAACGATCATTAATATTACTTCACAAACGATCATTAATAATACTCCACAACACGGCCACAATACACGTAGGGGATAATATCCTGTGAAGGTTAAGGTCTTTAGGAGTCGACATCAACGATGACATTTCTGCCAAGGAAAGTATGTTCAACGCGATAGGCAACAAGTAATCACAACATTTGATGATTTCAACAACTACAATACCACAGATAGGCGGCCCCGTTGATGTACTTCATAGATCTGGATAAAATGTTATCACTCCGATAAGTGTACCTACATCGCGCACGTTCATTGCGTTTTACACTATACACTATCTGTTAGATGTTACCTTATCAAACAGGAAAGGGGTGCGGCTATAATCGATTCCGTCTTTTTTTTTTTTTTTTGGTCCTACTTTAAGCGCACTCGTGATGTTAAATTTCCCGATTATTTCAAAATCGCATTAAAACAGAAATCCATTACTGGATACTGTTCAGAACGCAAAAAAAAAATAAAAAATGAGCAGAGGTAGGGGAGAAGGGGGAGAAGAAAACAAGAAGAGGGCTGGAGCCAGAAGGGATAGGAGGAAAACCGATCGCCTGGCGCTCAAATATGTATGGGTTGGGTATTGGAACTGCCGTAGTGCAAAGACGTGAAGACCAATATTGGAAAAGTTGGGTCTACGATTTTGACATTCTCATGTGCCCTGGCTTTTCATGATACATAAACCCACCCGGGCAGGGAAGACATGGGCAGGCTCTGGTGGTCAAAGATGGATTATAGCGCACGATACTGGATATGAGTGAATGGGATCAGGAAGGCGAAGGGGTGCAGGGAGTGCAAATGAAAATTGGAGGATATAGCTGGAACCTAATATATATATATATATATATATATGTGTGTGTGTGTGTGTGTGTATATATGTGTGTGTGTGTGTGTGCGTGCGTGCGTGTGTGTATATATATATATATATATATTAGTGGGGAGTCTTGCGTAAGAGAAGAGAGTTGGGACTTGTTGAAGGATTCTGATGGTACACCTGGGACCAGGCACCTCATATATGGTGACTTCACTGCGCGCGCCATACAATGGGACAGTCTGGCGAGAACACACAGGGTCCTGCTCTCCCTGAGGCCTAGTTTCAGACGGATGTGGTCTGTATGGTCTGTGTGAAGTCACCATATATACTATAAATGACGGGAGATCAACCAGGTGGACAAAGCGGCGGAACAGACTGAGAACCCGTATGTGGAGAGAATCAAATGGAGGAGGGTTGGCAGGAGTTATGAACGACTCTCAAAACTGAGAGGGAAGACCAGGAGAACATTCAATAAGATGGTAGTTGGAACGATTAGCAATATGACTCTTCTCTGGCTGTTGAACGAGGGGACGGATCGCGCGTGGGAATGTCCTGAATGCAGTGATGTTGTTTCTTAGCTCAGCTCAGCTCTAAGAAATGTTAGTTTATTCCACAAGCGATCAGTAATATTACTCCACAAACGATAATTAATATTACTTCACAAACCATCAATGATGTCACATCACTAACGATCATAGATGTTACTTCACAAACGATTATAAATGTTGCTTCACAAATAATCTGCGATTTCTTCAAAAACGATTATCAATATTACTTCACAAACTATCATTAATATAACCTAACAAACGATCATTAATATTATTTCATAAATGGTCAATGATGGTTCTTCACAAACGATCACTAATATTACTTCACAAACTATCATTAATATTCCATGGACAGGCGTAAAAACTTACCAGACGTAGCAGAATCATTTCAAAGAATATCTCACTGAGACTTCAGTTATGAAGCTGTTGATTCTCATCGTCTCAGTGCATTGCCCAACGTCTTGATGCTTGTAACGGCCATGATTAACGTGGGGATGCTCACTGATCTAGTAGAAAGGCATCTCTTCATCTTCAATTAGAGAACCTCGGGAACAAACACTTGTAGGACTAACGAAGGGGAGGTCGACCATGCGATGGCTTTTTGATGAAGCCTGAGGGAAAGTACACATTTTTACATTGCGTTATTACACGAGAATTATAGCAATTTCCTCTAATGGTGGTATACAAGCAACACATATTGTTCCAAGCAAAGCCCAAGAGTTTCTCGTAATGACTGTGACGCTTGGTCACCAGTAAGGAATCATTACATTATCATTCTCCGTCGGTTCGTATACGTACGAGTGCCACAGCTCTTCACGTCTTTAAACTAGCATTCTTCGGGAATGTCTCCCTTTGGGACGACGCGTTTTTAAGGATATTCGTCTGCAGTGGCGGTAATCATGCACATATCAAATCTAACCAAGCAATAACAGTGAAAATAAGCCAGTCATGAACCAGTGGCAATTCCCGAAACATCTTTATGTGTTTCGTCACGGAATATGATTCGTTATAGTCTATGTTTTTTTATGAACCAAGGCATCCGATATGGATCATTTGCCTTCATGTCACACTGTGATACCAGTCCCAAACATGGACAGTCCTAGAAAGACACAGGTGTAAAATCACGTGGCGTCAATTGACATGCATAAGTAACGCAGCTGGGGGAAAAAGAAATACGAAGAAGAAAAGATAGAGAGACATATGGGAAACTAGAAGCGGTCTCGGCTGGCAAAGATTAGTTTCATCTTCGTGCCAGGGCATGCGGGAGTACAAAGAAATGAGCAGGCTGACAAGCTCGCAGGTGAGGCTACTGTGGAGGGCGGACGCGCCATGGACCAGGCTGACATTCTGAATGCTCTACGAGAAGTAAGACTTTTGCAAGAACCAAGTGATGACTGTGAATCTACAACAATGGCCAGACTGCGAGAGCAGCAAATTAAAAGAGGGGTGGCCAAACAAGAACACTACGCAGGAAGCCAAAGAAGATTGATAAACCAACACAGAACTGGCGTCGTTAGCCGCTACACGCTGCGGGAATTGCTGAGGAGGGGATCCGAGCACTTATGGACTGAATGGTTCGATGTGCAATGAGGATGATCTGTCGACTAACTAACTAACTAACTAAGTGTAGGGATAATTGGCTTTGAAACCAAACAAGAAAACGTGTTCAGGCCCCATCCAACTGCCGATTTGTTGTCGTGGTATAAGAGTAGTTAGGACCCCCATCACGTTTCTCTTTTACTTTCGGAAATAGAGCTTCGTGTTTCGCTAACCCAATTGAATAGTGAAAATCACAACTTATATCTTAACATAGCAAAAAACAAAGATAATGCATACAGATAAAACTACTATGGAAAGAAATATATGTTAATGAGGAAAAATTGGAGGTGGTGGAAAAATTTGAATATCTTGGGTCATTGATTACCAACAATGGTGACACAATGAAAGAAGTTAAAAGACGAATTGATCTTCAACGATTACAATAACTGAATACATTGTGGAGAGGAAGGAATAGAACTACAAATATCACATTTTTAAGAGCATGCATCTTTCCCATTGCAACATACGCCTGTGAGACCTGGATACTTACTAAGCAAGCTGAACAGCGCATAAATGCCTTTGAATATAAATGTTATAGACGAGATCTAAGAATATCTTGGATAAAGAAACGAACAAATGCATCAATACTTCAAGAGTTAAATACTGAAGAAGGTTGGCTAGTGAAGACGATAAAACAAAACAAAACTGAAATATTTTGGTCACTTGAAACATTAGGAAAGAACAACAATGGAAGGGTATATGCCTGGGAAGAGAGAAAGAAGAAGGCCAAAGAGAAGATGGGTGCTGGATGTGGCGGATGATCTCCAGATGGGCGTATCGGACGCGGGACATCTTGCTTATGATCGACAGGTTTTCCGGAAGGTTGTTATGGGAGCGAGGTTCTGCAAAAGACACGCTACTGAATTAACGAATGTTTCGCTAATTGTTTTCTATGCGTTTATGGCTTGATGTTCAATAAATCTTTCGTTGTTTTTCGTCTCTGGTGAGGTTCGCGTACTTTAGGGCCTGGTGTTGTTAGGTCCCCGCCTCATCTCATGGTGTTCTGTTTTCAAGGAGTGGTTCATCGGTAGTCCAGCCGTTATTAACTCCATCTATCTCTCCTGTGGCTTGTTCTGTCGTTGATTCTTCGTGGTCTATCACTTCTTTCAAATCTTGTGTCTTGGGCTTTCCATCTTGGTTGAGTGTAGTCTCTTCTTCTGGTCTCCTTGCGTTCTTGATCGCTTTTTTAACAATTTTTTTCAATTTCAGTGAAGGCTCAAAGAACACCCCCCCCCCCCCCACCCGCCAAACACCGCTGGTACTATGTTGGCAGTAAATGACAGTTTGACAGTTGACAGTGATCTACAACAGGTAGCAGCGAACCGCCAAACATGGGGAGCCATGACTTCTGCCCTATGCGCCGCCTTGGGCTCAAGAGGCAAGACTATAACTAAGTGAAGATTGGCTGCAATGGATCTCCAACACTCTGTCTCTCGCCCTCTGTCTCTCGCCCTGACATCCCTTGATGTGGTCTATTCATTGTATCGTTGGCTACCTCTTGCTCGGTTGCCTCCAGCCTTACCCTCCTGTATGACTTTTATGCGAGTGTTATGTCTTTTAACATGGCCGAAATATTTAAATTGCCTCTCTCTCTCTCTCTCTCTCTCTCTCTCTCTCTCTCTCTCTCTCTCTCTCTCTCTCTCTCTTTTAAAATAGAATACCAAAGAATTAAATTCTTCGAACATTTAGCTAGAATGGAACAACATCTACCAGCCACTAGAGCTTTCTACATGATAGCCACGGGGTACAAAGCCAGGGACGGACCAGAAAGAGTTGGCTAGATGGAGTAAAAGAGAAAATGAAGAAATCACATATGATATTTGCACAAACAACAAGACCAGTGAAAAACAGAACATGACATTCGCATCCTTCCTGCGACGCTTCTCGGCAAAAGCAGTAGAACACAAGACAGAACAAGAAGCAAACGGTGTTATCAATTCAGTTCGGCGGTTAGTCAGCAGCCCTGCATGTCTAATGAAAGTAATACGGATACATTATGCACTTGTTGACAACCAGCAAGACGAACCTACCTTACACACAACAACAGCCACTCCTGCGCCTGGCAATGTCTTGATACTTCCAAGAACGTAGCACAATTGTGAACTGCCGTAGTTTCCCCAAGTAGCCCTGCAGCCTTAATCCTGTTGTAGATAGGATTGAACCGTATAAGTTATTTACAAGTGTTGGTGGAATTTATTAGAAATGTCGTATTACACCAGCCAGCGATATCCATTCAAGGGATTAACCAGCCGTTTGATTAAATATCCGTGGTTCCTAAACTGAGAACGCATAAATGCTGCATGTTCTTTGTGGGACGTAACCATCAACCCATGTTGATGTTCTAGGCAATTTTACGCTGAGTAGTTTGCCATTGATGGCTGAACGAGAAGTTTAAGTTTAAGTCCCAGTTAAAGCCGGTATAGGGATTAACTCCCTACCCCGTCATCAGCGAACATGTAGTTTAGGGGCAAACGCTTTTATCATTTTGGCCACTCCGACTTCTGAACTGAAACATTAATCATCTATGAGAGCGATAGCGTGATTGTAATACAAACAATCTATGAGTGTCATAGCTTATTGTGATTCAAACAATCTATGAGTGTCATAGCTTATTGTAATTCAAACAATCTATGAGTGTCATAGCTTATTGTGATTCAAACAATCTATGAGTGTCATAGCTTATTGTAATTCAAACAATCTGTGAGTGTCATAGCTTATTGTAATACAAACAATCTATGAGTGTCATAGCTTATTGTAATTCAAACAATCTATGAGTGTCATAGCTTATTGTAATTCAAACAATCTGTGAGTGTCATAGCTTATTGTAATTCAAACAATCTATGAGTGTCATAGCTTATTGTAATACAAACAATCTATGAGTGTCATAGCTTATTGTAATTCAAACAATCTGTGAGTGTCATAGCTTATTGTAATACAAACAATCTATGAGTGTCATAGCTTATTGTAATACAAACAATCTATGAGTGTCATAGCTTATTGTAATACAAACAATCTATGAGTGTCATAGCTTATTGTAATTCAAACAGTCTGTGAGTGTGAAAGACGGCTAATGTAGATAGCTTGACCGAAATACAAACATACCATTGCTATCAATCAACCAATCAGGTGCCGTCTCCACAGTGAAGGTTGGCTACAATGCATCTCCAACACTGTATGTCTCTCATCTTGATTGTGCATTCTGTCAGATTGTCGTTCGTCCACCATTGTTATAATTTCATCTTTAAAGAGCGGGTCCGTTATAAAGCGTCGGCCTTATCACGGCCCGCTGCAAAGATGCCGCATCCGTTGCCAGTTTTCTGGCATGGGCAGTTGCTGACCCCAGGTGTCTTCCATGACCTGTGGTTATCTTCATACTGGTCTATCACTGCTTCTTCTTCTTGCCGCCGTCCCTTCCATCACTGATTTTGTCGTCAAACCACTGTTACAATGTCCGAACCATGAAATTTGAGAATTGAATTATTGTATCTGGTAAGTTATATTTACAGACACATGACTAACGACTAGCTAACTACTACGTCGCATTAACTAAACTTAACTAACAACTGTCTCACGTGAACTTACGTTAACTAACAACTACCTAACAGTAATTTAAGTAACAACTATCTCAAATGAACTTATGTTAACTAACAACTACCTCACGGTAACTTAACTAACAACTACATCACATTAATTTAACTAAGAACTATCTCACATTAACTTAATATAAGGTAACTAACAACTATCTCACACCAACCTAACATAAATTAATAAACAGAGTACAGTGACACCGGCACGTTATTTTGAATTGTGTATATTACAATAGAGAAAGAAGAGACATGATTGGCTGTTTGCTTCCACCGTGTTTGTGGTGCTGTGTTGGGTGCATAATGAACATAGAAAGTGAAATACGATTGGCTAGTTGGTTCTGCCGTGATTACATAAACCAGAATGGTTTTGGTTGGTTGTTTGGTTGGCTGGTTGGTTGGTTGGTCGGTTGGCTGGTTGGTTGGTTAGTTGGTTGTTTGGTTGACTGGTTGGTGGTTGACTGGTTAGTTGGTTGGTTGGTTGGTGGGTGGGTTGATTGATTTGTTGTCTGGTTGGTTGATTGGTTGGTTGGTTGGTTGGTTGGTTGGTTGTTTGGTTGTTTGGATGACTGGTTGGTTGGTTGGCATGTTAGTTGCGTGGTTTCTTTACTGGTTGGTTGGTTGGTTGGTTCGTTCGTTGGTTCATTGGCTGGTTGGCTGGTTGGCTTCGCTACCTTCGAAGATAGAGTCACAGTTTCACATCTTTCCGACATATCGAGTCGAGGGCTCGAAATCAACCGGAAACGATTTGCAAGAGAAGCCGCTTGAGATGTTCGCTGGTACTGAGGATATTGGTGCTGGCAATTGCTATCCCAGGTTTGTGTCGGTCATTCTGGAAAGATCGACACTTTGCATGAACATTTTTTTTTGGTAGTCGCCAGGTTTTTTTCGTATTCTTTGAACTCAAGCGTAGTCCATATACGAGCTACTCCTTCTAGTGCATGGCTTGATTTTTGCGTGTGGATTAGCTTTCCCTCTTACCTGCAGGCCAATCCACTCCAACTTCATAGGTGCTTGTAATTTATGTCCCCAAGTCAAGGACAAGAAGTCAACATTTTAGTCCAACTGGCCGGTGTAGGGATTGAACCTGCTACTTCGGCATCAGTACACCGGATGTTTAAAGACGAGTGCTCTTGTCGTAATGGTGACCTCCATTTGTAGACATCACAGCACTGAAGTTTTAATAACTATCCAGTGAATGGGTGTCGCCAACAGCGCAATTATTTTGCTCTGATCGCTTCTCTAAGTGGGTTAACGCTTTCCTATCGTATACACTCCCAGCCTGCCTGGCAGTGACTGTCTTCTGAGACACTACAATACAGGCGGACCTGCCGCGGGCAGCCGACGAGAAGCATACCTGTCTGTCCCGTTATGTACCTGTTTGTGTCCTGTCTATCCAGTAATAGACGTTCTTTCTTGTCCCTCGAAATTTGCGTTGTTATTATTATTATTATTCACTTAATATAAAGGTATGTTGCTATAAGAACAACTCCCACATTTATTGAATTTTCAGTCTCACCTACGATTTCTTGGCAAGGCCAGACCAAATAATTTCGCGGGCCTAATACGTCCCTCCGCCCCTGACCTAGAGGCATATTTTTTTTTTAACTCAAGCGTAGTCCATACACACTGAATGTTTCGTGTGAGTTAGCTGTCCCTAAATCCCATGTCCCTCGCCATCAGGCGAACGCACTCCGACTTCAGAGGAACTTGTAATTTACATCGCCAAGTCAATGACGACAGGTCAAGATTTTAGTCCAGCTGTCCGGTGTAGGGGTTGAACCCCTAACCTCGGCATCAGCACACCGGATGTTTAAGAACACATGGTCTTACCTATTCGGCCATGCCGTCGTGCCGAGGCATATTAGACTGTAACCAAGACATGATGGAACACATCATATATTTTCTATCTAGGACAAGTTCTAAGTTGTCCAGAGGTTTCTGGAATTTCATTATCAACATAATCTACCATAATACTCAGTGGGGAGGCATTTCGTTAAGTAGCCAGCTTGAGGAAATTACTTACCTGGGTGCAGTAATCTCCAGTATCCTGGTATGTTCTACGGCCTAGTTGTTCAGGTAACATATTGCTTAGCTTCCTTCTATTTCCTTTCTTATATGTACAGAACCAGCTCTAATACCTACAGAAGATACGGGTACTCAAATAACAGGTACTGACATCAGAAAGCCAAGTGTTAGAACTCATTAACTGATTAAATGTCATGGGATGATTAATCGCCTTACACGGCTTCCCGTATTTGTCGTAAACTTATATATCGCTGAAATTGTGTCATTGAGCTGTAATACAACTTGTCTGTTACCATATTTACAACATTTCAGTCATAACAGTCACATATCTTTACGTCCCACTTTCCGCCACCCATTTTTGTTTGGTACAAAACAACTTTTTGTTTGGCACTGAATCTGTTATAGATCAGAAATATAAAATCAAGAATCAACACCCGGGACATTTCCACGCGTACTCAGTCTCCTTCAGTAGCCAGCGAAAAGTTCCCATGCTGAATGTACCATTGGCAGCCTTACTGAACGTCTGCGTGCATTTTCCCCCAACGGGTTGAGTGGAAGTATTACAGGTATTTTTTTTTAAATCTAGACCAAGGTCTGTCTTTCCAAGAATCATGCTTCTTGCCGTCTTGACAGACGATAGTTTGTTGCATTGTGCTTCTAATAAGGTACACCAACTACAACTCATGTCGCTAGCAAATGTTATACCTCTCCATAGCACAAAGCCTGGGCTGAATTGTAGAGACCATGTGTTGTCCATGCAGCATGATCCATCTCAATCCAGTTCACTAAAAGTAGGAGCACGTGTATGGACTACACTTGAGTTTAAGGCAAGTGAACACAAAAGAAAAAGATTGGTATTTATCTAGTTCTCTCCTTGCTCTCCGCATTAGGGATATTATTATATCATTTATTCCTTTTATTTAGCACAGGCACCAATTAGTGAATATTTGTTGTTTCTTTGTAACTGTTTTCGTCATGCTTCATGTTTCTAATCCACACAATAGTACTGATTTTACAATAAAATTGAATATTGTAAATGTTATGCTAAGTTTTATTTCTTTTGACTTCTACAAATTTCCCCTTTGCTATAAAAACTCGTCTAGCCTTCTGTATTCTTATTCTAATATCCATATGGCACCCTGCTCCTTAATTTTATTGTTGGATAACAAATATCTATCCGCGCAACGACAGATAATAAATATAATATTCACACCAACACTGTGCTACCAGCGTCAAGCTTGGACACAATCTACGTCACACTTACACAAAATCAACACCTGCGAGATGAGGTGCACGAGAAGATCTGCCAACTTAACAATCCGAGACCAAGTAAGAAATGTTGTTATCAGACAGGCTGTGGGATCAAAACCTTGTGCCATTTATATTGAAAGGGAGAAGATCAAATGGTTTGACTATCTGGTTAGAATGCAATGGCATTAGTTTCCAGGACTGTCGCCACATCAAACAAGATCTGATACGAGAGTAAGAGGTCGCGTGTGAAGAAAATAGTTTGACGACATCAAAGACATTGTGCAATCACACCACGGAATGACACTATCCAGTGCCACCCATCGGACGCTCCAACGCAAACTATTCCTCCCCAGGACTCTTTTTCCAGACAGCAACAGTTGAAGATGATGATGATGAATGAATAAAATTTGACGCTACGCTGACAATGGTCAGAACACTGACGGGCGAATTTTCCTTGTCAGACTCATCATTCACAACAGAGTTGAAACTTGAAAGTCTGGCCACCAATTCCGCCGTGCATTCACGTCTACAACAGATCCTATATTGGCATTTACGTCACCCATTAAAACTGTGATGCTACCATTTCTTAGATTGCCATTTTGCTTTGAAGTTTCGTGTACAAATACTCTTTACCCGATTCCACTTTATCATTTGTTGGCGCGTAACATTGGATCAAATTCATGTTTATGTTTTTCTTTTAAAATATAGTTCTAAATCTTGCTGTTATTATTACGAAGCTCACTGCTTTCCACTCTAACAATGCTTTTGTTGCCTCGTTGGATAACATTATAGCCATTCCTTCAGTGAGGGGAGGGAAGGGGCATTTTCCTCTTCATGGACTGGGTACAGCACTGTTTCACCTGTGCCTAGATACTGTTCATCTGTTCCAGTCCAACTTCTTTCGCTCAATTCAAAAATGCTATTATTATAATACTTTAGTTCTGCTCCACGTGTGTTGTCTTACTTAATTAATACATACGAGGGGATTCCAAACGAAAACTTTAAATGCTTTTGATTTGGTGAATATATTATGAGAAAGTACAAAACAAATATATTATTTTTCAATTCAATGTAAGTCCTCCAGCGCCGATAGTGTGCTTGGATTCCTGTTGAAAATGTGTATAGCCACTCTATGGTCTCTATGCCTGACAGAAGTGACGCCGTTTTGAAACTTCCCACTCCACTCATACACTTGCTGGACTGACAGGCATGCATCACCATACTGGACCTTCATTCGCCAATGAATTTCTATAGGTTTCACCCCTTCACTGATCAAAAATCGGATAACAGAACGCTGCTCCTCTTTGGTGCGAGTAAAAAGTGGGGTGGCCATCTATAAACTGTCGTTATGACGTCATCGTGTTTGTCTGCACCGTAATGTCAGGAGCTTAACCTTATTGACATTCCTAACAACAATACTGACAGTTTACATGTGCGCTGTTATTGTCATTTCTACAGCAACGTCTTCTTTTTCTTTACGTAACCTATTCGTGTGTTCATGGTTGGTTAGATTTTGTTACTGATTTCTTTTTCTAATTGATGGGGCAGCCTATCCTAAGCAAAACCCTTATTTACGAGCCTTAAAGGACTTGCCTCATAGGGTGCAGTGTTGTCATTCTTTGCTTTCTTTTCAGACATATCTTCAGGTTATTTGCCATGAATACCTTTGCCTTTGAATATAAATGTTATAGACGGATTCTAAAAATATCTTGGATAAAGAAGAGAACAAATGCATCAATACGACGTGGGCTGAATATTGAAGGAGATTGGTTACTAAAGACTATAAAACAAAGAAAATTTAAATAATATTTTGGTCAAGTGAAACGTCACGAAAGTTTGGAGAAAACAATAATGGAGGAATATATGCCTGGGAAGACAGAAATAGGAAGGCCAAAGAGAATATGGGTACAAGATGTGGCAGATGATATCCAGATGGGTGTATCGGACTTGGGGCATGTTGCTTATGGTTGAGAGGTTTTCCGGAAGGTTGCTATGAGAGCGAGGTCCTGCAAAGAACATGCTACTGCATGAATGAATGAATGAATGAATGAATGAATGAATGAATGAATGAATGAATGAATGAATGAATATTTGCCATAGTCATAGGCATAGGAGACTTTCTTTCCAACTTCGCGTCAATCAATCAATCAATCACGTGACCTCTCCACAGTGAAGGTTACTGCAATGGATCTCCAACACTGCCTGTCTCTCGCCCTGACTGTACACTCTGTCTGATTACTGTTCATCCATCTCTTGATGTTATCTTCCAACTTGAATCGCTATCTGTCTCTTGTTGGCTTGTCTTCAACCTTCAACGCAGTATGGCTTTTAACAGAAGTGTTATGTCTATTAACGTGGCCGAAATATTTCACTTGCCTCTTTTTTTTTTAAATTTCTTTCATCAACTCTCTTTCCATTCCCAGTGTTTTTAGAACCTCTGTATTTGATTGTTTTTGCTTCCATGAAACACGGCATGTTCTTCTGTATATGCACATCTCCAGGGCCTCTATTCCACTTTCTAAATGTATGTTGATTGTTCAGGCTTCTGTGCTATATAGTTGTGTTGACTATATATATAACATTTGACAATTATTTTAATACCTTTTTAATCTCTCTAAAAGAATATCTCTATAGTTTATTACTGATTCCATGGTCATTCCTATTCTCTGTTTGCTTTCTGCGTACCATGTGCTTAAACAGCTGGGTGTAAAAGAACAAACGAGTACTCGGGCGCTTAAAAAACAGAGCAAGACAACGGAGGGCCTCGTGCTGGCATGAATCAAGTGCGGCGATGATTGGGGCAAGGATATACAGTAAATGGTTTACGCTGCAATGTAATTCAACGTTTCTCATCCGAAAGAAAGTAATCTCTCAATAAGATCGAAACAAGCTTTACGGTCTCGTGCCGACCCAGGAGCCACCTTGCCAAGTTGGACACCCACACCCAAGCTGGGGATGCTACAGAGGGGTCGAAATACTACAATATAGCGTCGCCTGGACCGGCAATGTTCGAGGTGAAACCTCTGCAGCCAAACGCTGGCATTGACCACTTGTGGTGGAATAAGGCGCCTTGCAAGGATCGCAACCAGCAGCAGAGGCGGGACAGGAGGGCGCAAGCCCGTAATAGATTTAGCCCAAGGGAAGGGTTGGTTTCCGCTGGGCGCGTAGAGTAGGACGGTTCCTTTAGCCGTGAACGGTGTATGAAAAAAAGCAACATGGTTGCAACAACGTCTACTGGGTCATAGATAACCATCTTATGGAGGTGGGGAAAGAGGTAAACGGCCGGGGAAAGAAGCTGGTTGTCCCGCTGTCAGTCAGATGGAGTGATGATATTTGCAGATCCAAAGGGCGCACAACGTTCGCCTCCCTGAGGGCGGGGTGGCTTCTGAACAGATTCATGAACCCAAGTCACTATGAAATAAGTGCAATAAATAAACGTCTGAATGTGGTTATGCGAACGCACGACAAGAGACAAATGGCAGGGGTCATGGCCCAGACGAGGCTGCTCTCTTAAAATGTAAAGAAGGCATGGATCGAAACGTTCGTGTCCCGTAGCGGAGTTTTTCCCACTGTACACAAAATGAATAAAGGCGAGAAACGGCGTCTTTACATATATTGTTTAAGTACTGAAAGGAAAGCCTAAGCCAAAAACTCGTCCACTCCTTGGGAACGAATATTTGTTTACTGTGTTAACTGTAAACAGTGTAGTCCCGCAGTGACAGGTTCGAATCCCGGTCGGTAACGATAGATTTCAAATTGTATGTTGTCTAGTGCGTCCTCTAGTCTCTATTACTTTCTTCTCCTTCTATGAGCTCCTAACACTACATTTATGTTTAATTATGAACTGTCTATTTGCTTGTGCCGGTCTCTGCGGCTAAGGGCTTGCGAACGCGGTTTGTGAGTGTCACAGCCTCACATTATACGGTAAACCAACATAAGTTAATATACACTGGCGAAGGGCTACAACTCCCGCCCAAGGGAAAGAAGTAAGACACTCGAAGGCCAGAGTAATCCAGAGCCTTCTCGAAGGACTGGTCAGTGAGTCCACTGTCCCGTGGACACTGATGTGGCCCGCCTATTGCGAAGTCCACGAGGAACTCGGACAGAGTTACCACCCGTGTCGGATTGCGACACGTGTGAACCGGCAGAGACAGACGGGACATCGTAGAGGCAACAGGGCCTGCCTGAGAGGGACTTAATAGCTCAGACCCATGTGTATTTAGGGTCATAGACATATGCTAGATAGTTTGCTTAGAATGTTTGTTATAATCATGTGTGATGTTAAACCTCTGTGATATGCAACTCATCAGTGCGGGCTTGTTAAACCCACTGCGCCAACGCACTGTATACCTAAGTTCAATAAATGTTGCTATATTATATTTAACGGAGTTATTGTTGCCTGTTTGAGCCCGAGTTCAGATCCCCTAGAGATCCAACACGTTGACAGGCTTTTTGGGGGCCAAGCTCCGGTTTTGGCACAAGCTTTACGTTCAGACGGCTATTGATTGCCAAGTAAAAAAATTAAGTAAATGATATCAAATTTATTACTGAACATGTTCTAATAACTTTGCAGCTATCTAGAAATGAACTAGTAGTAGTCCCTCTGCAGATAAACTCCCAATGATGTTAATACTATAAAATTTGACATGACTGTGACATTTGACTGTTACTAATTTTTTTTCGATTCTACAAGCAGATTGTTCCGCGAATTGTGGTGTATGTAACCTATCTTCCAACAGTGGCGAGAGAACGAAGACTACATTCGCAAGTTCAGGGAATATAAGATAAGTTTCATATCATGCCCATTGCAACCCTAAGCGGTACTTACCATCCTCCATCCATGTAACATTATTGTTTTGCATTGATTTGTATGTATATTCATAACCTTGTAACCAACAAAACTTTGCATTTGTATTTGCTCATGTAAACATTAAGGGAGATAACTAACTTTTCTACTCCCCAACATTTGTCTAAGGGATTTAACTTCAGTAAAATTACCAACAAGTAAAAGACAAGATGTCTACGTTAGAAAAATGTATTGAGTTAGGTATGAAATTAGGTTATAAAGAAGAGAAACTGTCAGAATGGGCACAGAAGACACACGCAGAGAACATTGCCCGTGAAGAAAGAGCGATAGAACGGGAAGAAAAACAGAGGCAAGTGCAGGCAGAAGAAAAGAAAATACAAGTGCAGGCAGAAGAAAAGAAAATGCAAGTGCAGGCAGAAGAAAAGAAAATGCAATTGCAGGCAGAAGAAAAGAAAATGCAATTGCAGGCTCAAGAGAAACAAATGGAGCTTGAAACGGCGGCCAAACTAGCCCAATTGAATGCCGATACACAAATAAGACTAAAGCAAATGGAGATTGATTCCAACGTAGAAATATCTGTAAATAAACTGAGAAGCAAGGAGGAGGAACAAAAATATAACAAGTTTAAAGGCCTCGTTAAAGAATTTTGCTCAGGAGATTCTATCAGTGCATACCTGGAAAATTTTGAGTGTCTAATGTCCTACCATAAGGTCGAAAAATCAGATTGGTCATTTATTTTAATGAGAAACTTAGCTCTGGAACCCTTAAAAGTAATAGAGACAGTTCCACAGGAGATGAGGAAAGATTATGATTATTTTGAGCAACGCATTCTCCAACATTTCTCATTAGATACAGCAGGTTACCAACAACAATTCGCAAAATTATCCCCACAACCTAACCAAACCTTCATTGACTACGTGTCTACAGTTCAGGATGTTTGCACAAAATGGATTAACTCAGCTAAAACTAACAACAACCATGACAAACTAAAAGAACTCATTATTATTGACAAAATAGTTAGTACAATCCCAACACCTTTTGCTAAGTTTTTAAAACAAATGGACTGTAAGAGTATCCAAGATGTAGAAACCAAGGGGAACGCATTTTTCACAGCGAACAGAGATATTTTCCAATTAAACCTAAGTCAAAACGAAACAGCAGCAGTTGTAAACACTAGATACTCGAAACCAACTGAAAACAAGTTTAAACCACGCTCGAATATCAGGAAGCCAGTTAAGTGTCAGTATTATCATCTGACACACGAAGAGTACGCGATGTGTGACAAATCACCTAATTATCCACATCATCTCCAAATGATAGTGGAGAAGCAAAAGAACAAGAGAAATGCTTATCAGAGAGCGGTCAAATGCTATTTTTGCTCCAGCTTTGGGCACTATTCACGCTTTTGTGAAGGGCGTAAGATAATGAAGCAGGCTAATGCTGCACTAATTAAGACTTCCTCAGATGAAGATATTGAACAACTGAATGAGTGTGACAATCAGAATGAAAGTTTGAGTGAGCTAGGGAATGCAGTGCAAATCATTGACACCATTACAGACAACAAATGTAACACGTGTAGGAAATTCCAACTTGACACAACATTGTTATGTGGCCACACGATCCCTATTTCTAATGAAATGGCCAACGCTGCCTTATCATCTACAGGCAAGCTAAATTTCTCAACAGGGTTTGTAAATAACAAAAAGTGCACATTAATCCGCGATTCCGGCGCAACGCTATGTGGAATTAAGAAAACATTAGTCAACGACAAAGACTACACACACAAACACGTAACTTGTCGCACATTCGCAGGCACCATCGAAAAATACCCCCTTGCTCTTGTCGAAATTCGCACACCTTTCATATCAGGACGAGTATTGTGCGCAGTACTCGAAAATCCTGTCGCTGAAATTATACTTGGGAATCTGCCCAACATACTCTCTTGCTCTGAAAGGGAAATCAGAGATTGGGAGCAGAAAAACGGTATCCAGAACCCAAACAGCAATTCTAAAGAGAAACACCACTCGTGCTTGTCTCAAACTGCCAAAAGCACAAGGGAGACAACCAATGAAGTAGTTCAAAAAGAATTCACCGAGGTGCATAATGCAGGGGCAGTTGAATCTGTCAGTGATACGACCAACTTAAAACCTCGAACTGAGGATGCCAGTAATCCACAAATTACCAAGCCTGTAGATGTGCAACAACACACACAATACACGAATGCAATAACACGACAGACAACTCACAAAACCCACACCAACCAACTGCATGAGTCACTAGAAATTGTATCACCAAACACTACCATCACTAATTTTGGAGAAGAACAGAAAGCAGATCCTACACTTTCACAATATTTTAGATTAGTAGGACTTAAACCAAAAGTAACTAAAAATTTGTCGTGGACATTTAGATTAAAGAACAATATTCTGACTAGATTATACACCAGAGATCAGACCACGATACAGCAAGTAGTTCTACCTCAATCACATCGTGAGAAAGTACTAAAGATAGCCCATGATTCACCTTTCGGAGGTCATATGGGGTACGAAAAGACTAGAGCCAGGGTCCTGACCCAATTTTATTGGCCAAAATTTTGCCAAGACATAAAAACCTATTGTAGATCATGTGATATATGTCAGAAACTGGTTAAAAAGGGAAAAAACCCTACGGCAGAAATTCAGTCAACCACAACTGCCTCAAGGCCATTTCAAATCGTGGCAGTTGATCTAGTAGGCCCGTTAAACCACATCTCAAGCAAAGGGAATAGATATATTTTTACTCTTATTGATCTATGTACGAGATGGCCAGAAATGATTCCATTAAAATCTATCTCCTCTAAGGATGTGACGGACGTATTGTTAAATATATTCTCCCGTTTTGGCTTCCCGGAGAAAATAATTTCAGATAGGGGAACCCAGTTCATATCGAATGCCACTCAATCGGTAACTAAGTTACTAGGCATAAAGCAATGTTTCACCAGTCCCTATCGACCGGCCGCGAATGGTATCTGCGAAAAACTAAATGGGGACCTGAAGCATATGCTATCCAAAGTGACAGCTGAAAATCCAGCCGATTGGGATATACTTCTCCCAACGGTGCTGTTCGCATATAGAGAAGTCCCACAATCAAGCACAGGGTTCTCTCCTTTCGAATTGATATATGGAGCGAACCCAAGAGGACCTCTCACGATTTACAAAGATATCATATCACATCCTGTAAATATCCAACTACCAATTTCCACCTATGATTTAGTCACTGATACCAGAGACAAAATCATACGATCTTGTATACTGGCCAGAACATCATTACAGGAGAAAGGTTTTAGGTACAGGCAGTATGCCAACAAAGGTGCAAAAACAATTGTGTTAAAACCAGATCAGGATATTTTACTATTGCTACCTGACAAGAGAGATTTACTATCAACCTCTTGGCAGGGACCATTTAAAATTGTGAGAAGAATTTCGGAAGTTGATTACGAAATTTCTTTGAATGGAAAGTTGAAAATATTCCATGTAAATATGTTAAAACCATACTATGCTAGAGAGGACAGTGACACGAGTAAGCAGACGCAGCCAACTGATGACAGAAACGAAACGGCAATTAGCCAACTGAATGACACTTCGACAAACGAAGCATCGTTAACGACGCACTCTTACGACAACAAAGACGAAGAAGACATATTTACATTACCGACAATATGGGATAATGACAACGACGACCAATTTGACGACATATTGACAACGATTAATCTCGACGACGACGACAATGACATTGAAGACAATTTACAAACAGTAGCATCTGTAATAAATCAAACAGACGTAGACAATACTGAAATTCCAGTACCAATTATGAATGACGACGGTAGTATAAAGGACATACACATCTCTGACACTTTGACACAACAGCAGCGACAAGACATTTTGTCTCTCCTTAACGATTATAAATCTATCTTCTCTAACAAACCTGGACGGACTGACAAAATAACACATTCAATTGTGTTGACAGATCTGACACCGGTCAAATGTAGACCATATTCTATTCCTCTGCATTATAGAGCAAATTTAGACAAAGAAATTTTGGATTTAGAGAAAAATAGAATAATTCAGAAATCTATGTCCCAATATTCTTCACCGATTGTCCTGGTGAAAAAGAAGGACCAAACAATCCGTTTGTGCATAGACTATAGAAGGTTAAATACGATAACCACAACAGATGCGGAGCCAATGAACAGCTGTGAAGACCTCATTTTGAATATGTCTCAATCATCCTTATTTTCGAAGGTTGATTTAGCGAAAGGTTATTGGCAAGTACCACTACACCCTTCTTCTAGACATATAACAGCATTCGCTACACCTCTTGGTTTGTACGAATGGAGATACCTTCCATTTGGTCTCAAGAACGCTCCAGCCACATTTGTTAGGTTAACTAGATTGTTATTGCACGGCATTAAGGACGTGCAATCTTATATTGATGATAAATGCATTCATTCTTCTAAAATGACTTCTCACTTACTTACACTCCAACAAGTCTTTAACCAAATCTTTCTTTTTGGACTTACTATCAACCTTCCAAGGTTGAAATAGGCTATAAACAAATAGACTTCCTTGGTCATAGAATTTCTGAAGGCAAACTGTTGACAGATGATAAAATTGTTTCGAAAATCCTCAATCTAGAAGTTCCAACTACAAAGAAACAAGTTAGAAGTTTATTAGGTCTTATAAACTAGTATGCTAAGTTTATACCAAACTGGGCAGAACTTACATCAGTTTTTTCTAATATGTTGACAAAAGATCATCCAGAAAAATTTTGTAAAAGTACCCGCTTAGAGGATGCAATATGCAGATTGAAATGCATTTTTTCTAATCCACCAGTATTACGATTACCAAACATAGATTTACCCTTTATTTTGACCACAGATTCGAGTGCTATCGCAATTGGCGGATGTTTAATGCAAGAACTGCAAGGAGTGAGACACCCAATTCTCTACGTAAGCCGTAAGCTGAAGAAGGCAGAGATCCATTACTCTACTGTGGAATTGGAGGCATTAAGTCTATTATTTTGTATGCTCAGATTATCTAAGTTCCTCTTAGGTTCCCATTTCGTTGTGCTCACCGATAACTCGCCATTGTTGGTGCTTAAACAACGTGTTCCGAAAAACCATCGGTTACAAAGATGGAGTCTTCTTCTCCAAGATTTCGACTTCGAAATCCGCCATATCAGAGGCACCGATAACATTATAGCTGATATTTTATCGCGGCAAACGAATGCGCCATCAGAATAACATTAGGCACATTAACCATTCGCCATACCAGAAACTGTGATATTTTATTCTGTGGCATAAAACAGTGTAACTCTACACCTGCTAGAGAACTTTCATTTAAAAGTAATAACACCCAAGTGAATAGGTTACATATAACATCCAAACATGAAACTTTGAGAACTATACTACCAATTACCAAAGCTCTAGGAACAATCCGAGCGAGAGACATTATATGTGAAATGAAGTCATCCAGTGAACTGACATTGATCATGAAAGCATTGAGAACATTCCATACTTGCTGCTGCTAAGAGACTTTACAAACAGCTAAAAGAGAACTACGTCGATTACAACACTCAAGAGACAGCCATACTAACTGTTAACATTCATGGCACGACACGCTGACAACAGGAGGACAACGCGCACATCATCGTTGGATTTAGTTACTTAGTTAATTAATTAATTTAGTATTGAATATGTATTATATTTGTATTGAATTATGTATATAAAATATGTCAACCTGTAATGTGTACATTTCCTACCATAATATTACAGGTATTTCCACTCATAGGCGAAATATTCTTCCTATGCAATTTTCTATATGTAAATTATAAACCATTTTTGAATCATCGTACAAAAAGTACATATTATCTTAAAGGGAACATATCGCCTATTCCATTTTTTCTAAGGGCAATAACACTTACCTCAACTTTACTTATATATTTTAACCAAATACTATTTTGAATGAAAGATGTGTGAATGACAGGGTGAATGAATTAAATGAGAGAGCGATATACTGAGCGGACAAATTGTACGCAAAACGTATTTATTTTAATTTGTCTTCGTCTTTCATGTAAATTGTATTACTTGTCTAAATTGTTAATGCATGTTTAGTATTTAGGATACTACATCTAAGCACCACTGCTTGGAACTGCTTGGAACACACATTGGGGTAATTCATGATTAAGGATATCCCAATATCGCTTCTCGGCCTTTTGGCTAAGATCAAGTGTATTTGCTGGCCCCCCATACAGTAGTGCGCTTGGTCTGGTCGGAGGCCGGGATGATCTTTCTCGGTCCCTTGGCTAAGATCAGACGCATTTGCTGCCCCTTCCAGTAGTGCGCCTGGTCTGGTCGGGGGCCGGGTGATCCAAAGAGAGAGAAAAAAGACCTCACATAAGCATCACTTTGAACGTGGGCCCGGTGGACCACTGTGGGCAACAGCTCACAGTGGGACTGGGGGTCCACGCCAAAAAAAAATGGGAGGCGGGGAACCAGCTAGTCTGGGATGACCGCCAAACCCAAAAAAAAAAAAAATACCCCACCCCCCCCCAAAAAAAAGGATATCCCAACTCGTGACGCTTGGAGATAAGCCACACATGCAGCACACACTTTACACACAACTCAAAACTGAACACTATCAATTAAAATACAGTCACTTTATTATAAGCAGCAACTTATTAGTCAACACACTAACAAGCCAACAGGACACATGTAGTCAGATGGGATAAAATAACAGCGTAACTACATATTCAGCATTATACAACATACGAGAGTAAAAGTGTATTGAAATGCACACACAGAACAAGATTGGCAGGTGTACTTAATTAGCCAAGACTTTTGTCTTGTTAATCCTCTCTAACACAGAGGTTAATTATCTTGGTATCAGTGGGATACTTTGAGAAGGACGGGTTGTAGAAACAACTAGGAAACGTCACGTAACTTCGGTCAGATAAGCATTTTTAAGGACACAGGAGAGAGAGACCTCTTCAGCAAATCAGAGAAGTGGTGTATGGGAGAATACATGAGTGTTGATGCCAATATGTGGGTTACCAAGTTACTGTCCACCAGACTACAAACACCGACTTTATGTGATTCTGTGACAGCATTAGTACAGAACTAATTACCTCATAACAACCCATCAAATCAGGGGGGAGAGGGGGAATCCTGTCACAGCCTCACATTATACGGTAAACCAACATAAGTTAATATACACTGGCGAAGGGCTACAACTCCCGCCCAAGGGAAAGAAGTAAGACACTCGAAGGCCAGAGTAATCCAGAGCCTTCTCGAAGGACTGGTCAGTGAGTCCACTGTCCCGTGGACACTGATGTGGCCCGCCTATTGCGAAGGTCCACGAGGAACTCGGACAGAGTTACCACCCGTGTCGGATTGCGACACGTGTGAACCGGCAGAGACAGACGGGACATCGTAGAGGCAACAGGGCCTGCCTGAGAGGGACTTAATAGTTCAGACCCATGTGTATTTAGGGTCATAGACATATGCTAGATAGTTTGCTTAGAATGTTTGTTATAATCATGTGTGATGTTAAACCTATGTGATATGCAACTCATCAGTGCGGGCTTGTTAAACCCACTGCGCCAACGCACTGTATACCTAAGTTCAATAAATGTTGCTATATTATATTTAACGGAGTTATTGTCGCCTGTTTGAGCCCGAGTTCAGATCCCCTAGAGATCCAACACGTTGACAGGCTTCCCGTATACCCGGGTTCGAAACACGGCTGTGCTGGTTTTTTCGAAAAAGGTATAGGGGCCGGTCGTTCAGAAAGCAATGGCAAACTACTGAACGTAACACTTGCCTAGTACATCAACAGCAGCTGAAAATGCTGGTGTTGACTGCAACGTCCCGTAAAGGATACGCAACAAAAAAATTTTTTGTTAATTGCTTGTGGGTGGCGGGATATGGGTATCCCTTATCAAAGGAGAAGTAAGGTGGCTCCTTCCCTCCGCTAGTCTACAGGACACCCTTGGGCAAGGTGCAGTACACATTTAGCCCTCCGATCAGGGTCACGTGAAACGATGGGTGCAGGTAGTCTAAGTCTCCAGTTTCACGACGGCAGGTAGAGGATCTCTTGTTTTTTTTTTTTTTATAATACAATGGCTATTGTTATCGACCAGTATGGTCACTGCTGGGAAGGAAAGCAATGGCAAACTACCTTCTTTACAAATGCAAAGTCAAAACCATGATTGATTCAATACTGTTTCAATATTATGGATTCGCTGAAAAACCAATGAGCAAGTCCTACAAGAAACAAATAAAAACCATAAGCTGATTAGAGAAATTAGACGTAGACAGTCAACATTATTTGGACACGTTACGACAAAAAATAGACTAGAGAACTTGGTGACAACTGGCAAAATTGAGAGGAAAAAAACACAAGTGGAAAGCAGACAAGCAAAATTCTGGAAAGTTCGGCTACGTAGCATGGTCGAGACAAGACAACGGAGCTGATCCACGACTCTGGTGATCGTGTGAGATGACGAAATATGACCGCACACGCTTATCAGCATGGCACATGATGAGTCATGTTGACTGAGTCCACCAGGGATGGCCATATTAATTTAATAGATTCTGTGCCAAACAGATGTATCGCAGATATACAGAACAGGACAAACAAGAACTGCATTCTATCAAATGAAGAACATTTTCTGCAATAAGTCATTGTCCTTGAAATTTAGAAAAAGAGTGTTTGCATGTTACATAGAACCGATTTTAATATACGGCTGAGCATCCTGGACAATTAGTAAACAGGCGAAACATATCCTTGGAAACCTTGGCGATGTAGTTTTATAGAAGAATGCTGAAAATTAATTGGACCAGCCTAGAATGAGCAATCTGGACATTGTTAGGGAAACTAAGTAGCACAGACAATTTACCACAAACATAAGAAAGAAGCAATCATCATTTTTGGTCACATTATGAGAATACAAAAACTGGAACATGTTGTGGCAACTGGAAAGATTTGTGGAAAGAGAGATAGAGAAAGACAGTGTGAGAACATTCTTGACAGTCTTGTGTCATGGCACAAAAGGGAGTCAACATATGAATTGATCCATGACGTCGGAGATCGCAATTTGTGGAAGAGGCATGATCGCCCAAGCCAGACAGCTAGGCACTGGATGATGATGATGTAACAAACAAAAAGTAGGTATGGACTGAACAAAAATAGATGCCGGAAAAAGGGAAGTTGGGGTGTGTCACAGTTATGAATTAAAAGTTGTTGTTAATATGGTAGCAGACTTGTATTATAACGCAATGACAATATATCGGCGATATATAAGCCAAGACGATTAATGATTCCACTTAATCAGTTAAACAGAAATGTATCGATGGAGATTCAAATACATGACTTGAGACTAGGCTAATAAGCCTGCTGGTCACTGCGCATGCGTGTCTCTCAACACTATAATATTCCAACATGTTCACTGATGTTGTCCGTTCGATTATAAACAAGATTTTTCGTGTTTATATTTAACCCAGACTTGTTTATCTCAACAAAATGGGGGATTAATTCACTGCGGAGAAACCTTTCAAAATAAGCATGAGAAATAAATATAAGGGCGTTTAATTGCCAGTCATTGAAGTGAAGATAAGAGATAGACGCTTGAGGACATTCTAGAACTTTCGGCTAAGTTAGGTATTACAGTGAAAGTGCCTTATAGGGGCGTATAAAAGAAGCAAAGAATAGTAACATATGGTTACCGGGTTTACGTTATCGCTTATGGACAAAAATCCCTTTCAAATTATTTCCGAAATGTGGCTGATTTGGTCGCAGGATTAGTAATCTGAGGTTGGCTTGGGCCCTAATTATGACTTCTCTACTGAGGTTAAAAGGGGTCGAGGTCGTGTCAAAAAATATCCGTAACACTGCAAACGTGCCAGACCGCCCCTGTGTGTCAGCGGGACACATAAAAGAAGAACAGCATGTGGACACTGTAATCTACAATGCGCGCCGTAGGAGGCGATTAAGGAGGATTGGCATGAGACTGGATGCCTCAACCCGTAGAGAACGATCGCTACATCATCTACACTTTCATTAACAAGTCTAAAAGGGCTTGCTGTGTGTTGACTCAGGAAATGTACCACTTTTGTATGACCTAGGCACACAATTCCGCCCAGCCTAGGTTGAAAGGGGGACCCAGCGATGCTCACATGTCGACCCAGCCTAGGCTCACAGGTCGACCCAGTCTAGGTTCACAGGTCGACACAACCTAAGCTCACAGGCCACTCCAGTCTAGGCTCACAGGTCACCCCAGTCTAGGTTCACAGGTCACCCCAGTCTTTGTTCACAGGTCGACCCAGTCTAGGGTCCCAGGTTGAAACAGCCTAGGCTCACAGGTCCACCCAGTCTAGGTTCACAAGTCGACCCAGCCTAGGCGCACAGGTCCACCCAATCTAGGTTCACAAGTCGACCCAGTCTAGGCTCACAGGTCGACCCAGTCTTAATTCACAGGTCGACCCAGCCTAGGCTCACAGGTTGACCCTACCTAGATTCACAGGTCGACCCAGCCTAAAATAGTTACCGAAATTTGTTGTATTAAGTAAATGTAGCACGCCTGACATCGATCAGACTAAGTGCCGGCTGCTCTATAATAATATGGGCCGGTACTATATATCCCTATATAGCCTTATGAGGTAGACAAAGGTCATTTACTTCTTCATCTTAACCCTTTGTCATGTTTGCTTTTGTTTTCCTTTGGGTATGTGCTTCTAAATCTGTGGAGACTGAATGTTGTCAGAAGGACAATTGTCCTACACCCGGATGTATCTGAAAGATTGAATGTTGTCAGAAGGACAATTGTCCTACACCCGGATGTATCTGAAAGATTGAATGTTGTCAGAAGGACAATTGTCCTACACCCGGATGTATCTGAAAGATTGAATGTTGTCAGAAGGACAATTGTCCTGCACCCGGATGTATCTGAAAGATTGAATGTTGTCAGAAGGACAATTGTCCTACATCCGGATGTATCTGAAAGATTGAATGTTGTCAGAAGGACAATTGTCCTACACCCGGATGTATCTGAAAGATTGAATGTTGTCAGAAGGACAATTGTCCTACACCCGGATGTGTCTGAAAGATTGAATGTTGTCAGAAGGACAATTGTCCTACACCCGGATGTGTCTGAAAGATTGAATGTTGTCAGAAGGACAATTGTCCTACACCCGGATGTGTCTGAAAGATTGAATGTTGTCAGAAGGACAATTGTCCTACACCCGGATGTATCTGAAAGATTGAATGTTGTCAGAAGGACAATTGTCCTACACCCGGATGTATCTGAAAGATTGAATGTTGTCAGAAGGACAATTGTCCTACACCCGGATGTATCTGAAAGATTGAATGTTGTCAGAAGGACAATTGTCCTACACCCGGATGTATCTGAAAGATTGAATGTTGTCAGAAGGACAATTGTCCTACACCCGGATGTATCTGAAAGATTGAATGTTGTCAGAAGGACAATTGTCCTGCACCCGGATGTATCTGAAAGATTGAATGTTGTCAGAAGGACAATTGTCCTGCACCCGGATGTATCTGAAAGATTGAATGTTGTCAGAAGGACAATTGTCCTGCACCCGGATGTATCTGAAAGATTGAATGTTGTCAGAAGGACAATTGTCCTGCACCCGGATGTATCTGAAAGATTGAATGTTGTCAGAAGGACAATTGTCCTACACCCGGATGTATCTGAAAGATTGAATGTTGTCAGAAGGACAATTGTCCTACACCCGGATGTGTCTGAAAGATTGAATGTTGTCAGAAGGACAATTGTCCTACACCCGGATGTGTCTGAAAGATTGAATGTTGTCAGAGGACAATTGTCCTACACCCGGATGTGTCTGAAAGATTGAATGTTGTCAGAAGGACAATTGTCCTACACCCGGATGTATCTGAAAGATTGAATGTTGTCAGAAGGACAATTGTCCTACACCCGGATGTATCTGAAAGATTGAATGTTGTCAGAAGGACAATTGTCCTACACCCGGATGTATCTGAAAGATTGAATGTTGTCAGAAGGACAATTGTCCTACACCCGGATGTATCTGAAAGATTGAATGTTGTCAGAAGGACAATTGTCCTACACCCGGATGTATCTGAAAGATTGAATGTTGTCAGAAGGAATATTGTCCTACACCCGGATGTATCTGAAAGATTGAATGTTGTCAGAAGGACAATTGTCCTACACCCGGATGTATCTGAAAGATTGAATGTTGTCAGAAGGACAATTGTCCTACACCCGGATGTATCTGAAAGATTGAATGTTGTCAGAAGGACAATTGTCCTGCACCCGGATGTATCTGAAAGATTGAATGTTGTCAGAAGGACAATTGTCCTACACCCGGATGTATCTGAAAGATTGAATGTTGTCAGAAGGACAATTGTCCTACACCCGGATGTATCTGAAAGATTGAATGTTGTCAGAAGGACAATTGTCCTACACCCGGATGTGTCTGAAAGATTGAATGTTGTCAGAAGGACAATTGTCCTACACCCGGATGTGTCTGAAAGATTGAATGTTGTCAGAAGGACAATTGTCCTACACCCGGATGTGTCTGAAAGATTGAATGTTGCAGAAGGACAATTGTCCTACACCCGGATGTGTCTGAAAGATTGTATGTTGTCAGGAAGGACAATTGTCCTACACCCGGATTGTATCTGAAAGATTGAATGTTGTCAGAAGGACAATTGTCCTACACCCGGATGTATCTGAAAGATTGTATGTTGTCAGAAGGACAATTGTCCTACACCGGATGTATCTGAAAGATTGTATGTTGTCAGAAGGACAATTGTCCTACACCCGGATGTATCTGAAAGATTGAATGTTGTCAGAAGGACAATTGTCCTACACCCGGATGTATCTGAAAGATTGAATGTTGTCAGAAGGACAATTGTCCTACACCCGGATGTATCTGAAAGATTAAATGTTGTCAGAAGGACAATTGTCCTACACCCGGATGTATCTGAAAGATTGAATGTTGTCAGAAGGGACAATTGTCCTACACCCGGATGTATCTGAAAGATTGAATGTTGTCAGAAGACAATTGTCCTACACCCGGATGTATCTGAAAGATTGAATGTTGTCAGAAGGACAATTGTCCTACACCGGATGCATCTGAAAGATTGAATGTTGTCAGAAGGACAATTGTCCTACACCCGGATGCATCTGAAAGATTTGAATGTTGTCAGAAGGACAATTGTCCTACACCCGGATGTATCTGAAAGATTGAATGTTGTCAGAAGGACAATTGTCCTACACCGGATGTATCTGAAAGATTGAATGTTGTCAGAAGGACAATTGTCCTACACCCGGATGTATCTGAAAGATTGAATGTTGTCAGAAGGACAATTGTCCTACACCCGGATGTATCTGAAAGATTGAATGTTGTCAGAAGGACAATTGTCCTACACCCGGATGTATCTGAAAGATTGAATGTTGTCAGAAGGACAATTGTCCTACACCCGGATGTATCTGAAAGATTGAATGTTGTCAGAAGGACAATTGTCCTACACCCGGATGTATCTGAAAGATTGAATGTTGTCAGAAGGACAATTGTCCTACACCCGGATGTATCTGACATATTGAATGTTGTCAGAAGGACAATTGTCCTACACCCGGATGTATCTGACATATTGAATGTTGTCAGAAGGACAATTGTCCTACACCCGGATGTATCTGAAAGATTGAATGTTGCCAGAAGGACAATTGTCCTAAAATGGGATGAATCTGCAGCAGCGCAGAATTCCCTAAGCCAACCACAAGGCTTTGATTATAACCCAAATTCAGGAAAACAGTTATGTTAGTTCTTTAAAAACTTTACGATAAACCCCGGCATTCAGAGGCTGTTTGTGATTTAGAAGCAATGCAATTCAGTAGTTTGCCATTGCTTTCTGAACGGCCGACGCCTCATACCAGAGAAAACAGCGCACAGCTTGTCTGCTTCTAAATTGCCATAGACCGAATTCGAACCTTGTACCGGTAAGTCGAGTATTTGTAAACTCAGTGTGACTATCCTCTTAGCCACAGGGCCGGCGTGAAGACATGATGACAGCACGGCTTTTTGCGTGCAATTATTTATCACATGTCTGATGCTGACGAGCAACAAGAAAAAGGAATGACAATCCCAGCTAGTTCTGTCATGTGATCTAGGATATACGAAGACTTAATAGTTCTCATTATGTCGTGATGTGGGATATGTGAAGACTTAATAATTATCATTCTGTCCTAGTCCAGGATGTGTATAGACCAACCACTTTCATTATGCGTGTTCTTTTTTTTTAAATGTTGCACATCCTTTACAGGACTTTGCAGTCAACACCAGAATTGTTCAGCTGCTTTTGGTGTACTAGGCAAGATTACGCTCAACGCAAAACACGGATAAAGAAAATAACAAGTTGGTGGAATGCAGAAGTAAAGAAAGCTGTGAAAGGCAAAAAGGAAAAGTATAAAAAAAGTGGTCGAAGAACAAGCAGGTATGTGATTAAATAGAATATAGAATAGCGTGAAGACATGTGAATACAATAGTTAAGAGTGAAAAACAAAACGACTGGGAGGAGTATGGAAAAACTCTAAATAAACGCTACAAGGAGGCAACTAGAAACTTCTATTAAAATAATAAAAAAAAACGATAAGTGCAGTGAGACCCAGAGGAGAACCCTTTGACCCAGCTGAAATAATTAACAGTGAAAATGGGGAACCAATAAGTGAACAAAAACAAATCCTAATAAGATGGAAACAGTACTTCGAACAACTTCTCAACATCCCATCGGATGTCACAGGAATTCAAGAAACCGACACAGATGCCACAGAAGAACTAGAACCAGACATGCTGAAAGAAGATAGTATTGAAGCCATCAGATTAGCCCCATTGAACAAATCACAAAAACAAGATGAAATACCAAATGAACTAATTAAAGCAGCAAGAGAAGTAGAAACAGCATGGCTACATAGACTATTCAACCATGTTTGGGTAGAACAACAGACACCACGAGACTGGGCAAACGCTATAATTGTCCCAGTGTGGAAAAACAAAGGCAGCAAAAGAGACTGCACACAATAAAGAGGCATTTCACTGTTGAGTCAAACTAGAAAAATATTTTGCAAAATTCTTGAGAAAAGATTACGAAATATTATAGAACCCCAGCTAAGCGAAACACAACTTGGATTTAGGAAAACCAAAGGATGCACAGATGCCCTTTTTGCTCTTTGACATCTTATAGAAAAATCAATCGAATTCAAAGAAACACTCTACTTAGCCTTTGTCGACCAAGAAAAGGCATTTGATAGAGTAGATAGAAACAAGCTGTGGGAAATCCTTAAAGAATATGGAATGAGTACACATCTAACAAACTTGTGTAGAAGCTTATACAACAACAGTGAATGCATAGTGAGAGCAACTGGAGGACATTCAGAACCCGTCACCATAAGATCCGGAGTACGACAAGGTTGTGTCCTGTCCCCTCTCTTGTTTATAACATACTAGCTGACCCGGCCCGGCTTCGCCCAGGCCCTGGAGGGGATCTATCTATCTATCAGTCAGTCTGTCTGCTTGTTTGTCTGTCTAGCTGGCTGACCCGGCCCGGCTTCACCCAGTCCCTGGTGGGGAGCATCTCATTTAATTCATATAAGTAGTCATATAAGCTCTCCCGTTCCCGACTATCTGTCTGTCTGTCTATCTGACCGGGCCCGGCTTCACCCAGTCCCTGGTGGGGAGCATCTAATTTAATTCATATACGTAGTCATATAAGCTCTCCCGTTCCCGACTATCTGTTTGTCTCTCTGTCCCGGCCCGGCTTCACCCAGTCCCTGGTGGGGAGCATCTAATTTAATTCATATACGTAGTCATATAAGCTCTCCCGTTCCCGACTGTCTGTCTGTCTATCTGTCTGACCGGCGTGGTTTCGCCCAGCTTTTGGCGCACAGTAACTTAAAAGAATGTCCTTCCACACACCATTCAATGAAAACTGTAGAAAAAGATGGGTTAAAATGTTATGCATAATGCATTATTTTTATGCCAACTGTAAAAATACCTTAAAGTTTATATCATTATTTAATATAACTCATATGCCTAAAAGTAACTATAGACAAAGAGTGTAACAATAGTGCAGGAAAGTCCAACAATATGACTATAAAGTATTTAGAAATGTTATTAAAAGTTATGCCCCTTGAAATAACTTTTCTAGAGTGAAGTGCCCCTGCTATATAGACATTATATAATGAAAATGGAAAAGTAAATGTTATTAAATAAGTCGAAGATTTTACATTAAGAAATTATTATAGTCGGTTGCAAATGAATGAAAGGAAGACGTATAGAAAATTTCATCTCAATCGGATGTACCGTTATCGAACGCATCCAAATCCACAAACCCACAAACATACAGTCTCTTTTATAGATATAGATATAGACAACATATGTAAAGAATCCAGCCAAACAGAGACCGCAAGAACACCGCATGACGAGTACACAAAAGAAGAACCATCTGCAAATCTAACCATTAGAGAACTCCTGTTTGCGGACGACCAAGCACTAATAGCAAAATCAGAAGCTGAATTACAAGACCACATGAATAGTCTAAATGAAATGTGTAGGGAACATAACATGAAAATTAGCACAAGAAAACAGAGATAATGACTGTAACTAAAGAAGAAAAAAGCAACCTTAACGAACATCCCTTGAAACAAGTAAAGAGTTTCAAGTACCTAGGAAGTGTTATATCATCAAATGGCAAATCAGAAGACGAGATCGAAAATAGATGCAATAAGGCAAACCAACTCATTGGACAAATGGCACCAATAATAAAGAACAAACATGTATCAATAAGTACTAAGAAAGAACATTACAACACAATCTTCCTACTACCTCTATGTTACCAATGCCAAACCTGGACAATGACAGAAAAAGAGAAAAGAAACATCACAACAACTGAAATGAGATTCCTGAGAAGAATACTCAACGTATCAAGAAGAGATAAGATCAGAAATGAAGAAATCAGGACTAAAGTGTGGGTTACAGCAGCACTAGATTTTATTAGAAAGCAGCAAGTCAAATGGTTTGGCCATGCAAGTAGGTTACTAACAGTATACCACAACAAGCAATGATGTACAGACCAGATGGAAACAGAGGAAGAGGCCGACCACGTAAACGATGGACGCAGGGAATAACAGAATCCTTGGGAATGTCGATATACGAAGCCCATAACCGGGCACTCTCACGAAGTTTATACTTCACCTCGACACCGCAAGGTACAAGAGGAACATCATGAGATGAGATGAGACAGACAGACAGACAGACAGACAGACAGACAGACAGACAGACAGACAGACAGACAGACAGACAGACAGACAGACTGGCATGTAGGTAGGTAGGTAGGTAGGTAGGTATGTAGGTATTAGGTAGGTAGGTAGGTAGGTAGGTAGGTATGTATGTAGGTATGTAGGTAGGTAGGTAGGTAGGACGGTCGGTCGGTCGGTAGGTAGTAGGTAGGTAGTGGGTAGGAGGTAGGTAGGTAGGTAGGTAGGTAGGTAGGTAGTGGGTAGGTAGGTAGGTAGGTAGTAGGTAGGTAGTAGATAGGTAGGTAGGCAGGTAGGTAGGTAGGTAGGTAGGTAGGTATGTAGGTAGGTATGTAGGTAGGTAGGTAGGTAGGTATGTAGGTAGGTAGGTAGGTAGGTAGGACGGTCGGTCGGTCGGTAGGTAGTAGGTAGGTAGTGGGTAGGAGGTAGGTAGGTAGGTAGGTAGGTAGTGGGTAGGTAGGTAGGTAGGTAGTAGGTAGGTAGTAGATAGGTAGGTAGTCAGGTAGGTAGGTAGGTAGGTAGGTAGGTATGTAGGTAAGTAGATAGACAGGCAGGCAGGCAGGTAGGTAGGTAGAAGGAGAGAGAGAGGATAATCTTTGTCAACAAAAACAGCACAACGTACGTTTTAAATACTTGCCAATAGAAATAACTGCCATGAAAGTAACACTTTTTCCTCAAGTTAAGCAACATCGCATATCTACTTTGCATTCCGATGTAGATGTGGATTGCTTCACATTACGACAACCTGTTCATAATATCGCATCAAAATGTATCGATAGAATATCGATCGCGGGGGAATAAAATCAATTTTAAAAATATCGAACTTTTCACTCCAATTGGAATTCAAATTCTGTGTTTCAATGGCTTCGCTGGCAATGTTTTGTGAATGATCAAAAGAAAACTACCTAGATATGCCATTTGTACTGGGGCTCTTGGCTGGCTGTTGGGGACGAAGGGGGAAATGAAATTATGGGATTGTCCCGTGTGCTGTGGCGCAGATGGATCGGTTAGTGAAGCTAAAGGGGGCCAGCATGTTGCATGACCAACAGCTTGCTCACCAATATATTTCTGAGGATAAACAGCAAAGCCAGGGTCAGCACTAGAAATAGACGCTGAATCATTTATATGCAGCTGTTGTTTAACAGTTGATAACCATCGTATGTGGACGTTTATTATTTTATCCAGACTGACAAGTAAACGCTATTTAACCAAATAGATGCAATGCAAGATAAGTTAGTAAAGTATAGCAAAGTGAAGTATAGCGAAGTAAAGTAAATTATAGCGAGGCAAAGTATAGCGAAGTAAAGTATAGCGAAGTAACGTAAAGTATAGCAAAGTAAAATAAAGTACAGTAATGACAATGTTACAGGTTTTTTTTGTTTTGCCGTTTACATGACGTTGTAATCAACCCCAGTATTTATCAGATGGTTGTAATTTCTTCTTCTTCTTTCGTTCGCTTGAAATATGTCTATAACTGCAATGTTGTCTGTTGTATGAATTTAACTGTCTTTTTTAGTTCACTCAACGGTCCATAGAGCTTATCTTCCATTGTCGTCTCTCTAGGCCAGAAGGTTTGCCTAGATATGTTATATTTTGGGCAGTCTTGGAGTATGTGCCCTGCTGTCTACGACGCCAATCCACATGTGCACAAGGCTGTTTCACCAATCTTGAATTTTGCGTAATCTATTGTGTCCTGTTCTGAGGCGCAGAATAATGACTTGTTCTGGTCTGTCCATAACGTGGTAGTCATCTTGAGCAGGTTTTGGTGGCTTTCTGACTGATTTGATCATTCTTTTCTTTTGGTGGTATGTAACGGGCACATCAGGCTGTTCTTCTTTGGCTCCTTCCTTAGCCAATTGATCAGCTCTGTCGTTTCCGGGTACTCCACAGTGGGATGGTATCCACTGTATGGTGACCTTATGCTGACTGCTAAGTTCAGAAAGTAGTGTCCTTAGTACTGGCAATTTCCCAGACAGGAGCGCCTCGAGTACTGATTTTGCATCTGTCAATAGCACCACAGGTTGTGTACCATTGCTGGTATTTAGTAATTTCTCTGTTGCTATCTTGATTGCCTCAGTTTCAGCATCATAGTTATGGCAGTACTTTCCTGTCGGTACTCTGGCTGTGTCCCTAGTATTATTTGGGTATTCTATGTACACTCCCGCTCCTCCATTTCGAACAGCATTTTGTGCTGACCCATCTGTGTAGACTCGGATCCAGAGGTCCTGTGGGTATTCTTCATCAAGGAAGCTGAGAGTGGCTGTTCTGCGCTGCACACTGTTCTGTTCTTCCTTGTCAAATATTCCTCTCACTTTTGTCTGGATTTGTAATGATAGTCTATGTTCATCTTTCCATGGAGTTCGCTCTGGAATAGTTGTTAGGGGGATACCAACTGTGGGCAGATCGGTGGTTTCTCTGCAGAGTCGTTTGGCCTGGTGGATAAAACTACTTCTTTTCAACCGCCCCATAGCTAGGTTTTCAAATCGGTTCTTCATATGGTGGCCTGGCAAGCTGAGGAACTTTTCTCCTTGTATTAGCGTTTTCGTATCTCTGCGCTCTCTCAGTGCTTGTGTCCTCCCCATCTTCTCCATTTCCACTATAGGGGTTGATCTCATCCCTCCTGTGGTGACTCTAAGTTCTTGATTTTGCACCTTGTCCAGCTCTTGTAGTGTGGTTTTTGATGCCGAACACCACGCAGTTGACCCGTATTCCAGGTGTGGTCGTATGCTCTGTTGATACACTTTGCTAAATATTTTCCCACTGGCTCCCCATGTGGTTCCACTTAGCTTTCTCAGGATGGCTATTTTCCTTCTGGCTTTTGCTACTGCTTTGTTGATGTGCTTTCTCCATGTCAGCCTGCCATCAAATGTTACTCCAAGGTATGTTGGTCTTTATCTTTTCTTAGGGGTGTTCCATTTATCTGGATGATCCCTGCCTTTTGTTTTGGAGAGAGGGTAAATAGGGTGGTGCTGCACTTGTCAGTGTTTATGCTGACACACCATCTATTTGCCCATGCAACAAATGTATCTACAGCACTTTGTAGCAATCTGGTGGCCACTGATTCATGTTCATTTGTGCTCCATAGAACCAGGTCATCGGCGTACATTACCGCTTTAATTCCATGCGGTAGATTAGCAACAAGATCATTGATGAAGATTAGAAAAAATGTGGGGACAAGACTCCGCCCTGGGGAACGCCGTGACGCAGTAGTACTTTCTTGCTCGTGAGTCCGTCTATTTGTATTCGGGCTCTTCTGTTGTGCAAGTATGCTTTCACCCATTTGTACATTCTTCCATTGACTTTGCAGTTTCTCAGTTTCTTCATCAGACATTCTTTCCAGACTTTGTCAAAGGCTTTCTTCATATCTATCCATGCCGCAAGCACCATGGCTAATTGGTCTGTAGCTAGAGGCAATGGAACTATCTTTCCCTGATTTTAGGAGGGGTATCATGATTGCTTCTCTCCAGGCTTGTGGAACACTGCCTAAGGTCCAGCTGTTATTGAAGATCTGCAACAGCTTTGCTTTGGCCTCTGTTCCTAGGTTCCTGATCATTTCATTGGAGATACCATCAGCTCCTGGTGACTTGCTCATTTTCAGTTTTGATATGGCTAGCTCCAGTTCGCTGATTGTGATGGGTGCCTCCAGAACCTCATGTACTATTTCCTTCTGTCCTGTATGTTGTCGTTTCTCTCGAATCTCTTGATGTTTCTCTGGACTAATTTTGATATTGTTATCTTGTGAGAATGAGTCCGCAAAATGGTCAGCTGCTTGCTTTATTGTTAAGATGTTTCCATCTTTATGTAGTGCAATTTTTGAGTTTCTCCGTGTGCGCTCATCGTTAAGTTGTTTTATAAGCTTCCACAATTTCCTTGTGTTTCTTTCAAAGTTCAGAGACTCCGTTTTCTCCTGCCAGCTTTTCCATCTAGCCTGCATCTTGGCCCTTTGAAATTTGGCTTTTCCGTGCTGGAATTTATTTTGGTGCTCTTGGCTGAGTGTGACCTCTGCTTGCTTTCTACACACTTCCACATCATTATGCAACTGTTCCAGTTCACTACTTCAGTAGGGTTATATTGTTTACGGGCTCCTCTTGGTACTGTTTCTCGCGCTGCCTGCAGTATGCATTTCCCAAACTCTTCAACTACTTTATTTATGTCTTTCTCAGTGTTCAGGTTTCTAACCAGTATGCTGGTGCGATTCTTGTACATTGCCCGGTCTGCTTTCTTGTAGTTCCACCTAGAGAGTGTGCTGCTTTCACTTACAAGCTCATTTTTTACAGTTAGAAAGACTGGCCAATGGTCACTGCCACCTAGCTGTTTCCCAACAATTCTTTTAATGTTCCACTCCAGGTTTGGTAAATGAAAAGCCAGGTCAGGTGTAGTTGTAGTGTGCCATAATCTCGAGTAGAAAGTATGTGGGTCGGACGGCTTGTTAATCAAGATGTGTCTATTCTCATCCTGCCAGTCTTCCAGTCTCTCTCCTCTCTGGTCCATGTGATCATAGCCCCAACTCTGCGAGTGGCTGTTAAAATCGCCACACACAATCATGTTTTATTTCAATGGCAGTGTGCCCAGTGCCTGTGGGCGGTCACTTGAACAGTAGTAATTGATCAGATGTAGGTCTATATTGCCTGTCTTAAGTTTAAGTGACTGATACTCAGCCCCTTCCATGTAGACTTCGATTTTGGAAGCAGTGATGTTATTTTTTACAAGGGTCAGTATCCCACCTTTTCGCCTGTCCTTTTAGTCAGATCGCTAGCACCGGTAGCCTCTGATTTTGAAAGCTTTATTTTCGTTGAGGTGAGTTTCTTGCAAACAACATACGCTTAGTTTTTCTTGGTCCAGTGTGTTTTGCTGACTCTCTCCGCATTCCAGTGCATTATTTTAAGTCTTTGTTTAGTATGGCAAGCCGTTCTATTATCGGGTCCCCTGGCTCCACAGGACATCTGAGAAGGACCTCTATCACGAAGTTCTTGATGATAAGTGCGTGATATGGTCGTTGTCTAGGTAACGATACTCCTGGTGTGTCAATTGAGCTATCTAACTGTCTTACAATATAACTCACCCCCCGCAGTGCACATTCACCAGTCATTAAACAAGATTGCGTTGGCGCACATAATCCTTTATTGCAGAAAGAACACGGACAACGGAACACAACTCTATATCCAGAAACAATATAATCCATAGAATATAAATATCCTCCTCACAATTTAACCAGCACACATTACTGCCTTCTCAAGCCTGCTTCATATCAAATCCACAAGACAGGTAATCCAGCTACTATCCACAGCTGGACCTCACACATCACAACCCACACACTGGGTCTAGTCTCCGCTAGCTATCCAACCCACTCTGGGTTCAGACCTCCATTAACTATACAACCCCCACTGGGTTTTAGGCCTGCATTCACAACTGGGAGAACAACACAACAAAAGATCTGACCGCAGTCAGTCTAAACTCCCACGTATTAGCCCACCGATCCGCTCGGCGCCAAAACATCAACTGTCCTCCAGCGACCCGACTCCTCAGTCGGTCCCAGCTTCCACTGCCCAGTCAAAGTTTTCCACTGTCTTTTAACCCTGCTGTGTAGCCCCTCCCTGGGCTCCCCACAACATTACACCCCAGCCTAAAACTGTCTCTCTCCCCATCCACCCTGGGGGTCTCCACTCACCCTCACCATTATTTTTCATGGCTGGTTGTTTTTCTCGTAGTCTCGCTACTGGGGTCACTCACCTCAATGTCACTGACTCGGGCATATGTCAACCTCCAATAGTTGTGGTTGGACCCTTTCGAGACATAGGGCCCGGCACTGCACCTGCCTTGGGGTCCAAAGCAGGGCGAGCGCAATAACATTTAGCAGTATTCGGTATAGTCATTTTGCATAATTGCATGGAATCCTGATTTCTGTGGTGCGCCTCCTGGCTGGTTGCCTCCGTCTTCAGCATCTATCCTTTGCTAGAGCAGACTGTGGTCTCAATCGAGTTTAGATGCGTACGCGCGCACGCACGTGTCTGCGCATGCATGTACATGCATACACATCTAGAGCATACTGGTTATTTTTCGGCGCCAGAAAACTCGCCGTAGCCCCTTCTCCTGTTAATTAAAAGCAGTTCCGCCACGTGAAGGCGAGGAGTTGGACTTTTGCTGCAGAGGTTATGTATTCACGAGCCATTGGGGTATTTAAGCAATGTTGGGTGCTCACCCCAACACTGCGCCCCGGCTACATACAGCAACATTTGGAACCGGTTGTAATTAATCAGGCTGAGATCTCATACTATCTAATAAATCAACGCAAAGTGATCGGCTTCCAAATCGTCCGTGGCTGATCTTGAACCCTCGAGTCAGTATGACGGGGAATGATGAGACTCATATTCTCTATACCAGTCGTTCTCAACCGGTGGGGAATTCCCCCAGGGGGGAAATTTAGGGTCTCCAGGGGGGGGGGGGGGGGGGGGGGGGGGTGGGGGGGGGGGGGGGGGGGGGGGGGGTTAAGATTATTTCAAGATCGCATTAATACAAGAACCAGTTTCTTGATATTGTTTTCCCCTCTAAATTTTACGGTTCTGTACTTCTCGCCCTAATGAAATTCGTTTTATTACGTAAGTAGACCCGCAAATGACGTTTTATGTACATGTCTAGACTTATTCTTGTATGTGTTATTAAATGTAGCTTCCATTTTTATGTATACTGTGTATGGGTGGGGAGGATTTATAGGGAGGAAATTCGAAAAAAGTGGGGGGGGGGGGATGACGTTCTGAACATATGGTAATGGGGGTGGGGGTATGGGCCAAAAAAGGTTGAGAACCACTGCTCTATACCTTCAGCCAGAAAGTCAAGCCAAGTCAAATAAGTTACAGTTTGTTGCCCGTCCTTTGTAGGACGTGGCGGTCAACCCCAGCATGAAGAACAGCATGGCTGAATGGATAAGAACGCGTGGTCTAAAACATTCGGAGTGCTGATGCCGAAGTATCAACCCCTTTACAGTTCAACCCCTTTACAAGACAGTGAGAATCAAAGTTTAGGTACTTTATTGTTAATTCACCGCAAACAAACCGCGTGGTTATATTTAGCACTCACCTAGATCTGGTGGAATCGTCGATTTTCAGAATAGGGATGTCGGGATTCACTTCGTGGTCGGTCGACAAGTGTGTCTGCAGCAAGATGTGCCCAAAACCGCATGTCATTGTCTTCGCAAACTGTCCCCCAGATACATCAAAGATGAGCGCAGACAGATGGGATATACACAAGATAAGACGAGTAGCACAAGATATGGATATACACTCCGACGACAGTGAGGACCCTCCTTGCCCAGAAACATTTATTGCATCCATCGATCGGTCTAGCAGTCTACCACACACACTCAACCGGAAGTGATCGACAGCACATTACATTTATATGAATCTTTATTTCAATAAATACATTACACAATAGCACTTGCTTGTCTTCAGTAGTTATAAATGTGGGATTCGGTTCTAATTTGGTGGATTGACCTGTGGATTGACCTTGACCTCGGGTGATTTTCACTCCCCCTCGGTCATATAGTTGGGTGGTGTAAGGGGTGGTATCTAGGTCATATCTAAGGGCGATAATTCTAAGATTTTATGTTTCTAAGGGCAGATAACTATTGAGTGGGTGTATACAAATTTTAATTAATTATTATAAAATAAAATAAAATAAATAAAAATAAAAATAAATAACGACGGTGTGCGGGGTGGTGGCGAGGGGGTGGCGCGTGGAGTGAGGCTAGGCGGTTCGGGTTTAAACACTATCAGGTATATAATAATTTTTTATTAAATCATGTATAAACAATACAATGCATATTAAATAAGTAGCGGCATAGTGGAAAATTCTGGAAGGTAGTACCGGGGAGTTATACGTCGGCAAGTGTGGGAAAATCTCCGGCGGGTGTGACGGTGGTCGGTTCATAACAGACGTGGAGGGGGTGCATACGGAAAAGTCATTAAGTAAAGGGTTGTAAAAACGTGGGTGAGTGGTGTGTTAAAATATTTTGAACTGTTAGCGCATTGGTGGTGTACATTAGTACGAATAGAAGGAATAGGTGCGGTGGGGATAGTAGTGGGTATGGGTTAGTGAAATTAGTTGATAAGGGTGGTTATTAGTGCTATGTAGATGTTCATAGTAGCTTATTCACTAACATAACACGTGTTACAAATGAAACCTTGAAAGCTAAAGATCGCTGATTGTAATGGATATAGTGTAGTATCATTCGGTGGTAAGGGGTGGGTACCAGGTATTAGTGGTCACAGATGGTCAAGTAGTGGTGGGTCAAGGAAATTTTTAGGGAAAAGTGATTGTAATGATATGGTGATGCTTAAAGGGTGGTAAATTAGTGGTCAAGTAGTGGTCAAGTAGTGGTCAAGTGTTGGTTAAGTGACGAAAACTTTAGGCAAATTTTAGGGAACAGTGATTGTAATGATATGGTGATGCTCAAAGGGTGGTAAATTAGTGGTAAATTAGTGGTCAAGCAATGGTCAAGTAGTGGTCAAGTAAGGAAAATTTTAGGGAAAAGTGATTGTAATGATATGGTGATGATTAAAGGATGGTAAATTAGTGGTCAAGCAGTGGTCAAGTAGTGGTCAAGGGTGGTCAAGTGAGGAAATTTAAGGGAAAAGTGGTTATAATGATATGGTGATGATTAAAGGGTGGTAAATTAGTGGTCAAGTAGTGGTCAACTAATGGTAAAGTAGTGGTCAAGTGAGGAAATTTTAGGGAAAAGTGGTTATAATGATATGGTGATGATTAAAGGGTGGTAAATTAGTGGTCAAGTAGTGGTCAACCAATGGTCAAGTAGTGGTCAAGTGGTCGAGTGACCACTTAAATTGTAGAGGACGATGTCCCTAAGATTATGGTAGTGGTTAAAGTGATCGATGACATGGTCAAGTAGCGGTCAACCAGTGGTCAAGTGGTCGAATGAACACTTAAAAGGTAGAGAAAAGTACGTATATTGAAACGGTGATGGTAAAATGGTCGACAACGTGGTCAAGCAGTGGTCAAGTAGTGCTCAACCAGTGGTCAACCGCTCAAGTGAGAAAATTGTAGGGTATGGTACGTGTAGTGAAACAGAGATGGATAAATTAAGTAGTGACGTTGTCAAGTAGTGATCAAGTAGCGGGCAAGTACTGGTCAAATGGTCGAGTGACCACTTAAATTGTAAGGGAAAGTACGTGTAGTGAACCTGTGTTGGTTAAAGTGATCGATGACGTGCTCAAGTAGTGGCCAAGTAGTGGTAAATGGTCGAGTGACTACTTAAATTGTCGGTGAAAGTAGGTATAGTGACATGGTGATGATCAAGAGTTGGTCAAGTGGTGCTCAAATAGTGGTCAAGTAGTGGTCAAGTAGTCGAATGACCACTTAAATTATAGGGTATGGTACGTGTAGTGAAACGGTGATGGTAAAATAAGTAAGGACATAGTCAAATAGTGGTCAAGTACTGGTGAAGTAGTGATCAAGTGGTCGAAGGATCACTTAAATTGTAGGGTATGGTATGTGTAGTGACATGATGATGGTTAAAGTGATCGATGAAATGATCAAGACGTTATGCCGACTGCTAAGTTCAGAAAGTAATGTCCTTACTATCGGCAATTTCCCTGACAGGAGCGCCTCGAGCACTGATTTTGTATTGATCAATAGCACCTAGTGGTACAGTCGACACACATGGACAATAGTTACAGCCGGTCAAAGATGGCGTCGCACCCTATCACACATGGGTAATTGCTACAACCAGACTACGTCTCATTCGCTAAAACTGGTCAAATATGGACTTGCAGTCGATCCCATGTGTAATGGTACATCCAAGAAAAGGCTCACTGACTAAAACAATCAAAGAATTCCCTGCTTCCGATAACATGTATAATGGTACAGCCAGAACACGGGGTTAATGATTCAACCGGTCAAAGATGGCGATGGAGCCAGTGACACGCATAACGATACACGTGGAACACGTCGCTAATAACCGAAATGTTCAAAGACGGCGGCGAATCCGGTCACAGGGGTAATGGTACATCTTAGACACGTGGTTAAGAGGGAAACTATAGAAAAAGGGTGTCCTATCGGTTGTCGAGTCAAGGAACCTAACGTATGATGATCACTGTGTATAGGAGTGAATACACTGCATCATCAACATTGCAGCCGAAGGCTAAAAGGGTCACCCTTCTCTCTCTCTCTCTCCTTTCTATAACCGTGTAGTCCTAGTGTTATCCGGTTACACCAAAGGACACTCGGGCATCAATACAACATAAACTGGTCTCGAAAACCCCATACGCGCATGTAAACAAATCACCACAGTGTCCGACTAAGCCTTTCTCATATTTATAGTACATAGCTGTGATCACCGAGGCTAGTCGGGGAAATCGTATCTGTACGTAACAACTATCGGGTCATACAGCGACGAGTGGGTAGTGGGTGTTAACAGATGCACACAAACACAACAAACTGCCCCGATTCAACCTTAGGCAATGCACGTAACATGACAGGTCACATGTCCGCCGTCATAATCAGCGACGTTATCACGTATCAAATTAGATAGCCACACTTTCATTTCCTTTCTATGTGTCCATAGTGTCTTTACATCTTTCTCCAGAAAACCATTTCCAAGACCAATATATGTTTTTTGTCAGTGTACCTGCTCAGTGCCACACTTCACAACCAGACAAAAGTACACGTTCTATGTACCACTTCAACCGTCAAATAAGAAAATATGTTAGACAAAATATTAAAATTATTGGTCAAATACAGAAATATATCACCCAAACTTATAAAAAGTAGGAACATATGTTAACCAAATGGAAAATATCTTAGCCAAATAGGAAAATTTGTTAGCCAAATAGAAAAAATATTGACCACGTAACGATATATCTTGTCCACACTTATGAAAAGTAGGGAAATTTGTTAGTCAAATGAGAAAAAAGATTGACCAAGTAACGAAATACCCAAACCAAACTTATGAAAAGTACGAAACTTTGTTAAGCAAGTATGAAAATGTATCGACCAAACAGAGAAATATATCACCCAAACTTATAAAAAGTAGGAACATATTTTAACCAAAGGGAAAATACCTTGGCCAAATAGGAAAATTTGTTAGCCAAAGGAGAAAAAAGATTGACCAAGTAACGAAATTCCCCAACCAAACTTATGAAAAGTACGAAACTTTGTTAAGCAAGTATGAAAAGGTATCGTCCAAACAGAGAAATATATCACCTAAACTTATAAAAAGTAGGAACATATGTTAACCAAATGGAAAATATCTTGGGCAAATAGGAAAATTTGTTAGCCAAATGGGGAAAATATTGTCCAAGTAACGAAATATCCCCCAACAAACTTAGGAAAAGTACGAAACTTTGTTAAGCAAGTATGAAAAGGTATCGACCAAACAGAGAAATATATCACCCTAAACTTATAAAAAGTAAGAACATATGTTAACCAAATGGAAAATATCTTGGCCAAATAGGAAAATTTGTTAGCCAAATGGGGAAAATATTGTCCAAGTAACGAAATATCCCCCAACAAACTTAGGAAAAGTACGAAACTTTGTTAAGCAAGTATGAAAAGGTATCGACCAAACAGAGAAATATATCACCCAAACTTATAAAAAGTAGGAACATATGTTAACCAAATGGAAAATATCTTGGCCAAATAATAAAATTTGTTAGCCAAATAGAAAAAATATTGACCACGTAACGATATATCTTGTCCACACTTATGAAAAGTAGGAAAATTTGTTAGCCAAATGGGGAAAATATTGACCACGTAACGAAATACCCCCCAACAAACTTAGGAAAAGTACGAAAACTTTGTTAAGCAAGTATGAAAAGGTATCGACCAAACAGAGAAATATATCACCCAAACTTATAAAAAGTAGGAACATATGTTAACCAAATGGAAAATATCTTGGCCAAATAGGAAATATTGTTAGCCAAATAGAAAAAATATTGACCACGTAACGATATATCTTGTCCACACTTATGAAAAGTAGGGAAATTTGTTAGTCAAATGGGGAAAATATTGACCACGTAACGAAATACCCCCCAAAAAAACTTAGGAAAAGTACGAAACTTTGTTAAGCAAGTATGAAAAGGTATCGGCCAAACAGAGAAATATATCACCCAAACTTATAAAAAGTAGGAACATATGTTAACCAAATGGAAAATATCTTGGCCAAATAGGAAAATTTGTTAGCCAAATAGAAAAAATATTGACCACGTAACGATATATCTTGTCCACACTTATGAAAAGTAGGGAAATTTGTTAGTCAAATGGGGAAAATATTGACCACGTAACGAAATACCCCCCAACAAACTTAGGAAAAGTACGAAACTTTGTTAAGCAAGTATGAAAAGGTATCGGCCAAACAGAGAAATATAACACCCAAACTTATGAAAAGTAGGAAACTTTGTTAGCCAAAGTGAAAAAACCTAGGTCAAGTAAGAAAATTCTGATAGCCAAATGTGAAAAGTGTCGGCCAAATACAGAAATTGCTCAACCAAACTTATAAAACGTAGGAAAATTGTTATTCAAACGGGAAAGCTATTGAACAACTAGGAAAATGTAATAGTCAAAGAAGAATAATATTGAACAAGTAATGAAATATATCATTCAAACTTATGAAAAGTAGGAAGCCTTGATAACCAAATGTGAAAAATATCACTCAAAGAGAGAAATAGCTCGCCCCAACGTATAAAAAGTAGGAAAATTGTCGGCCAAAGGGGAAAAAGTTAGACCAAATACAGAAATATCTCGACCAAACTTATAAAAATCTAGGAAAAAATAGTACCCAACACAACTAAAAGGCTGACTAAAGTTATAAATCCAAACTTATAAAAATAACCAAATAGGAAAACATATTGACCAAGTACAGACATATATCAATCAAACTTATAAACTTGTCGTCCAAAGTGATAAAAAACAAAGAAAGGCTGTCAGCCAGTCTAAGAAATAGGTATGGAAAAGTAAGTCGACCAAGCTCAGAAAAAAAAAGAAAAAAAAAAGGAAATAAAAATATAACTTCTGTAGTCTTGGTCGACTTACTTTTCCATACCTATTTCTTAGACTGGCTGACAGCCTTTCTTTGTTTTTTATCACTTTGGACGACAAGTTTATAAGTTTGATTGATATATGTCTGTACTTGGTCAATATGTTTTCCTATTTGGTTATTTTTATAAGTTTGGATTTATAACTTTAGTCAGCCTTTTAGTTGTGTTGGGTACTATTTTTTCCTAGATTTTTATAAGTTTGGTCGAGATATTTCTGTATTTGGTCTAACTTTTTCCCCTTTGGCCGACAATTTTCCTACTTTTTATACGTTGGGGCGAGCTATTTCTCTCTTTGAGTGATATTTTTCACATTTGGTTATCAAGGCTTCCTACTTTTCATAAGTTTGAATGATATATTTCATTACTTGTTCAATATTATTCTTCTTTGACTATTACATTTTCCTAGTTGTTCAATAGCTTTCCCGTTTGAATAACAATTTTCCTACGTTTTATAAGTTTGGTTGAGCAATTTCTGTATTTGGCCGACACTTTTCACATTTGGCTATCAGAATTTTCTTACTTGACCTAGGTTTTTTCACTTTGGCTAACAAAGTTTCCTACTTTTCATAAGTTTGGGTGTTATATTTCTCTGTTTGGCCGATACCTTTTCATACTTGCTTAACAAAGTTTCGTACTTTTCCTAAGTTTGTTGGGGGGTATTTCGTTACGTGGTCAATATTTTCCCCATTTGACTAACAAATTTCCCTACTTTTCATAAGTGTGGACAAGATATATCGTTACGTGGTCAATATTTTTTCTATTTGGCTAACAAATTTTCCTATTTGGCCAAGATATTTTCCATTTGGTTAACATATGTTCCTACTTTTTATAAGTTTGGGTGATATATTTCTCTGTTTGGCCGATACCTTTTCATACTTGCTTAACAAAGTTTCGTACTTTTCCTAAGTTTTTTTGGGGGGTATTTCGTTACGTGGTCAATATTTTCCCCATTTGACTAACAAATTTCCCTACTTTTCATAAGTGTGGACAAGATATATCGTTACGTGGTCAATATTTTTTCTATTTGGCTAACAATATTTCCTATTTGGCCAAGATATTTTCCATTTGGTTAACATATGTTCCTACTTTTTATAAGTTTGGGTGATATATTTCTCTGTTTGGTCGATACCTTTTCATACTTGCTTAACAAAGTTTTCGTACTTTTCCTAAGTTTGTTGGGGGGTATTTCGTTACGTGGTCAATATTTTCCCCATTTGGCTAACAAATTTTCCTACTTTTCATAAGTGTGGACAAGATATATCGTTACGTGGTCAATATTTTTTTCTATTTGGCTAACAAATTTTATTATTTGGCCAAGATATTTTCCATTTGGTTAACATATGTTCCTACTTTTTATAAGTTTGGGTGATATATTTCTCTGTTTGGTCGATACCTTTTCATACTTGCTTAACAAAGTTTCGTACTTTTCCTAAGTTTGTTGGGGGATATTTCGTTACTTGGACAATATTTTCCCCATTTGGCTAACAAATTTTCCTAATTGGCCAAGATATGTTCCATTTGGTTAACATATGTTCTTACTTTTTATAAGTTTGGGTGCTATATTTCTCTGTTTGGTCGATACCTTTTCATACTTGCTTAACAAAGTTTCGTACTTTTCATAAGTTTGTTGGGGGGTATTTCGTCACTTGGTACAATATTTTTCCTCATTTGGCTAACAAATTTTCCTATTTGGCCAAGGTATTTTCTCTGTGGTTAACATATGTTCCTACTTTTTATAAGTTTGGGTGATATATTTCTCTACTTGGTCGATACCTTTTCATACTTGCTTAACAAAGTTTCGTACTTTTCCTAAGTTTGTTGGGGGATATTTCGTTACTTGGACAATATTTTCCCCATTTGGCTAACAAATTTTCCTATTTGCCCAAGATATTTTCCATTTGGTTAACATATGTTCCTACTTTTTATAAGTTTAGGTGATATATTTCTCTGTTTGGACGATACCTTTTCATACTTGCTTAACAAAGTTTCGTACTTTTCATAAGTTTGGTTGGGGAATTTCGTTACTTGGTCAATCTTTTTTCTCCTTTGGCTAACAAATTTTCCTATTTGGCCAAGGTATTTTCCCTTTGGTTAAAATATGTTCCTACTTTTTATAAGTTTGGGTGATATATTTCTCTGTTTGGTCGATACATTTTCATACTTGCTTAACAAAGTTTCGTACTTTTCATAAGTTTGGTTTGGGTATTTCGTTACTTGGTCAATCTTTTTTCTCATTTGACTAACAAATTTCCCTACTTTTCATAAGTGTGGACAAGATATATCGTTACGTGGTCAATATTTTTTCTATTTGGCTAACAAATTTTCCTATTTGGCTAAGATATTTTCCATTTGGTTAACATATGTTCCTACTTTTTATAAGTTTGGGTGATATATTTCTGTATTTGACCAATAATTTTAATATTTTGTCTAACATATTTTCTTATTTGACGGTTGAAGTGGTACATAGAACGTGTACTTTTGTCTGGTTGTGAAGTGTGGCACTGAGCAGGTACACTGACAAAAAACATATATTGGTCTTGGAAATGGTTTTCTGGAGAAAGATGTAAAGACACTATGGACACATAGAAAGGAAATGAAAGTGTGGCTATCTAATTTGATACGTGATAACGTCGCTGATTATGACGGCGGACATGTGACCTGTCATGTTACGTGCATTGCCTAAGGTTGAATCGGGGCAGTTTGTTGTGTTTGTGTGCATCTGTTAACACCCACTACCCACTCGTCGCTGTATGACCCGATAGTTGTTACGTACAGATACGATTTCCCCGACTAGCCTCGGTGATCACAGCTCTGTACTATGAATATGAGAAAGGCTTAGTCGGACACTGTGGTGATTTGTTTACATGCGCGTATGGGGTTTTCGAGACCAGTTTATGTTGTATTGATGCCCGAGTGTCCTTTGGTGTAACCGGATAACACTAGGACTACACGGTTATAGAAAGGAGAGAGAGAGAGAAGGGTGACCCTTTTAGCCTTCGGATGCAATGTTGATGATGCAGTGTATTCACTCCTATACACAGTGATCATCATACGTTAGGTTCCTTGACTCGACAACCGATAGGACACCCTTTTTCTATAGTTTCCCTCTTAACCACGTGTCTAAGATGTACCATTACCCCTGTGACCGGATTCGCCGCCGTCTTTGAACATTTCGGTTATTAGCGACGTGTTCCACGTGTATCGTTATGCGTGTCACTGGATCCATCGCCATCTTTGACCGGTTGAATCATTAACCCCGTGTTCTGGCTGTACCATTATACATGTTATCGGAAGCAGGGAATTCTTTGATTGTTTTAGTCAGTGAGCCTTTTCTTGGATGTACCATTACACATGGGATCGACTGCAAGTCCATATTTGACCAGTTTTAGCGAATGAGACGTAGTCTGGTTGTAGCAATTACCCATGTGTGATAGGGTGCGACGCCATCTTTGACCGGCTGTAACTATTGTCCATGTGTGTCGACTGTACCACTAGGTGCTATTGATCAATACAAAATCAGTGCTCGAGGCGCTCCTGTCAGGGAAATTGCCGATAGTAAGGACATTACTTTCTGAACTTAGCAGTCGGCATAACGTCTTGATCATTTCATCGATCACTTTAACCATCATCATGTCACTACACATACCATACCCTACAATTTAAGTGATCCTTCGACCACTTGATCACTACTTCACCAGTACTTGACCACTATTTGACTATGTCCTTACTTATTTTACCATCACCGTTTCACTACACGTACCATACCCTATAATTTAAGTGGTCATTCGACTACTTGACCACTACTTGACCACTATTTGAGCACCACTTGACCAACTCTTGATCATCACCATGTCACTATACCTACTTTCACCGACAATTTAAGTAGTCACTCGACCATTTACCACTACTTGGCCACTACTTGAGCACGTCATCGATCACTTTAACCAACACAGGTTCACTACACGTACTTTCCCTTACAATTTAAGTGGTCACTCGACCATTTGACCAGTACTTGCCCGCTACTTGATCACTACTTGACAACGTCACTACTTAATTTATCCATCTCTGTTTCACTACACGTACCATACCCTACAATTTTCTCACTTGAGCGGTTGACCACTGGTTGAGCACTACTTGACCACTGCTTGACCACGTTGTCGACCATTTTACCATCACCGTTTCAATATACGTACTTTTCTCTACCTTTTAAGTGTTCATTCGACCACTTGACCACTGGTTGACCGCTACTTGACCATGTCATCGATCACTTTAACCACTACCATAATCTTAGGGACATCGTCCTCTACAATTTAAGTGGTCACTCGACCACTTGACCACTACTTGACCATTGGTTGACCACTACTTGACCACTAATTTACCACCCTTTAATCATCACCATATCATTATAACCACTTTTCCCTAAAATTTCCTCACTTGACCACTACTTGACCATTGGTTGACCACTACTTGACCACTAATTTACCACCCTTTAATCATCACCATATCATTATAACCACTTTTCCCTAAAATTTCCTCACTTGACCACTACTTGACCACTGCTTGACCACTAGTTGACCACTAATTTACCACCCTTTAATCATCACCATATCATTACAACCACTTTTCCCTAAAATTTCCTCACTTGACCACCACTTGAATACTGCTTGACCATCTGTTGACCACTAATACCTGGTACCCACCCCTTACCACCGAATGATACTACACTATATCCATTACAATCAGCGATTTTTAGCTTTCAAGGTTTCATTTGTAACACGTGTTATGTTAGTGAATAAGCTACTATGAACATCTACATAGCACTAATAACCACCCTTATCAACTAATTTCACTAACCCATACCCACTACTATCCCCACCGCACCTATTCCTTCTATTCGTACTAATGTACACCACCAATGCGCTAACAGTTCAAAATATTTTAACACACCACTCACCCACGTTTTTACAACCCGTTACTTAATGACTTTTCCGTATGCACCCCCTCCACGTCTGTTATGAACCGACCACCGTCACACCCGCCGGAGATTTTCCCACACTTGCCGACGTATAACTCCATGGTACTACCTTCCAGAATTTTCCACTATGCCACTACTTATTTAATATGCATTGTATTGTTTATACATGATTTAATAAAAATTATTATATACCTGATAGTGTTTAAACCCGAACCGCCTAGTCCTCACCCCACGCGCCCACCCCCTCGCCACCACCCCGCACCCCGTCGTTATTTATTTTTATTTTTATTTATTTTATTTTATTTTATAATAATTAATTAAAATTTGTATACACCCACTCAATAGTTATCTGCCCTTAGAAACATAAAATCTTAGAATTATCGCCCTTAGATATGACCTAGATACCACCCCTTACACCACCCAACTATATGACCGAGGGGGAGTGAAAATCACCCGAGGTCAAGGTCAATCCACCAAATTAGAACCGAATCCCACATTTATAACTACTGTCTTCTACTTGCGAAAGCAATTATATTTCTGAATCTGTAATTAATAAATGCAGTGGCACCCCTACACCCACTATGGAATCACCCTGATGTCACGTGATTTCCCGGAAACTCCCGGGATTCCCTTGTTTGCTGTGAATTAAAAATGAAGTACCAAATATTGACTTCTCTTCCTTGACTTGGCAACGTACATTATAAGTACCTCTGAAGTCGAAATGTGTGCGCCTGCTGGTGAGCGACGCTGGTTATAGGGAAAGCTAATACACGCTTAAAATTCAGCCCTGTTCTATTAGAAGTAATATTATGGACTACGATAGAGTTCAAAGTGAATTAGCGCAAAAACAAAAGAAAACAAAATACAAGCATATTTGGGCTGTTTGTGATTTCTTGGCAAATTTACGTTCAGTAGTTTGTCATTGCTTTCTGAAAGACCGGCAGTAATACCATTCATTCATTCATTCATTCATTCATTCATTCATTCATACATTCATTCATTCATTCATTCATTCAGTTGCATGTCCTTTGCAGAACCTCGCTCCCATAACAACCTTCCGGAAAACCTCTCGATCACAAGCAAGATGTCCCGCGTCCGATACACCCACCTGAAGATCATGCGCCACATCCTGTACCCATCTTCTCTTCGGCCTTCCTCTTCCTCTCTTCCCAGGCATATACCCTTCCATGACTGTTCTCTCCAAACTTTCATAAGGTTTCAAGAGACCAAAATATTTCAATTTTCTATGTTTTATCGTCTTTAATATCCAACCTTCTACAATATTCAATTCTTTAAGTATGGATGCATTTGTTCTTTTCTTTACCATTGCATGAAAATCAGCACATGGCGGTATGCTTCTAAATAGCCTATCCCGCAGTTGTGTTTCGAGCTCGGTATGCGGGATTGCAAAATGCGTTTCTATCTCCTTTCGCCTCAAAAAGAGCAACGTGGATTTATATTCTAATGACCCGACATGATAAGGATGCTTGAAGATCTACAAATTGATGCAAAAGACCTTAGACTTGTATAAAACATATATTGGAAACAACAATCCGCCATCATAATTGATAACGATGTAGGTCAATATCAGTCTATTAAAAGAGGTGTGAGACACGGATGTGTAATGTCTACAGATCTTTTTTCCCTGTTCAGTGAAAATATATTTAGAAATATAGAAGATATGGAAGGAATCAACATTGGGGGACGATACATCATTAACATTAGATACGCAGATGATACAGTCTTGATTGCAGACAATGAACAGGAACTGCAAAATTTAGTAGATGCGGTTGTTGCACACAGTGAACAACTAGGGTTAGAACTGAATATTAAGAAGACACAGATTATGGTCGTCACTGGGAAGAAGGAAATACCACAATGTGATATACGAGTAGATGGACATATTCTTAAACAAGTGAATCGATACTGTTATCTCGGCACAGTCAAAACATCTGATGGGAGATGCCTTGAAGAGATTAGAACAAGAATTGCCATTGCGAAGGTAGCCTTTTGCAAGATGAAAAACATACTGACCAACAAAAAGATATCAATTGAAACGAGAAAAAGAGTGTTGAGATGCTACATAGAACCTATACTTTTGTATGGATGTGAAGCGTGGACAATAAGCAGTCAAGCTGAAAAATAGCTAATGGCTGTGGAAATGTGGTTTCTGGGGAAAATGCAAAGAATACCATGGACAGATAGAAAAACCAACGAACAAGTCCTTCAAGAAATAAATGAAGATCGTAAACTGATTAGAGTCATTAGACGTAGACAGTCAAAATGTTTTGGGCATGTTATGAGAAGAAATGAATTGGAGAGCTTGGTGACAACTGGCAAGATCGAAGGGAAGAGACCAAGGGGAAGACCTAGAAGCAAATACCTGGATGGCTTGGCCACGTGGCATGGTTGAGACAGATATACGGAGCTGATCCACGACTCTGATGATCGAGTGAGCTGGCAGAACATGACCGCCCACGCTTACCGGCATGGCACATGATGGATGGATGGACCCGACTTTCTCTGACCTATATGTTCCTGTCATGTATGGAAGGAGCATCAAATCCTATAGGTTGCGACCCACCTTCTCGTGTGTGTTCTTGGTATTGATTAAGATAACTTGTGGAATTCATGGAATAATTCATTCCTCCTTCCTATTAAACACACTGCTACCAACACAGAACTGGCACTTTTAGCCACCGGACGCTGATGCATATGCTGGGGGGAGGATCTGGGCACCTATGGACATGTCCAGAGTGCAATGAAGATACACCAACTGATAACTGATAACTGATAACACTGCTACTATTGACACCTTTACGTCTTGATGTTGAGACAACTTATCACAAACATTACAAAGAGGCAGTCATCGTTTTTGGCCCTTTTATGAGAAGACAAAAACTGGAGCATGTCGTGACAACCGGAAAGATTTGCGGAAAGAGAGATAGGGATGACATCGTGAGGAGATTCTTGACAGACGAGCCATGGTACGGAAGGGAGTCAACACACGAATTGATCCATGATGTCGGAGATCGTAATTTGTGGAGCGGCATGATCGCCCACGCCAGCTGGCATGGTACTGGATGATGATGCCGTCTTGACAGACGATAGTTTGTTACATTGTGCTTCAAAGGAAAGGCAATATAGTCTCTACATAGCACAAAGGCTGGGTTGAATTGTAGAGACCATGTGTTGCCTGTGCAGCATGATCCCTCTTCCTGCCTGCCTAGTTTACTCCAAAGGAAAGGTAACACCAATACATCTGGAACATGACGAGCTGCAGACGCTACCGGGTCAGCGAAGCAATGTTGTAACTGTCCGCCTGTCGGAGTTTCGATCCTAGAGCAGTTGCTGACCAAGGCTTAGGACCTCGGTCTGCCCTGCCATGACATTTAGTCTTTAGGTTGCATTTCCTCGCACCATGACAAGACTTTTACCCTCACATTTGCGCTCCACGCCCGAAGCCGTTGGCACAATGTGGGGTATCAGGTTTAGTGAGCGCAACCCACATTCAGCGCTGACAGAAAGTAGGTAGTACCGTCTACTGTCATACGGTAGCTAAGTCATATATGACTAAGGTCTGACCTACTAATATACATAATACAGGAGCAATCATGGCATCAGATGGGAGGTACATGACAGAGATTAAGAAAACAATAGGGTAAGCAAACGTTGCATTTTAGAATATGCTTGCCTGCTTGTTTTCATTGGCTTGAGCTCCAACACAAAGTCCTGTATGTCGGATGAAGGCATCCTGTTGTCCAACATCAGTGTGATGTCATACAGGACCTGAGTTTTGCGTGAGTATCCGTTGTCCCATGTCTGGCTTATTGGTGTGCAGACTGGTGGTTCCTCGCCGTACAGGCAGACACTCTCCGACTTCGGAGGAATCAACGATCCTATTGACTTCAGCCAGGACCCCGAAGGGACCTGTTGCCCAGGACGCTCGGCGAGGACGCGTCAATAGGTCTTGGCCAGTATATAACCCGGCCCTGATGCCTTGGAAACACCTCTGCGTCCCATTTTAGAATATGACAAGGATCTTATGAGATAAGTTAGCATCATTGCATGCCAATAGAGATAAAAAGAGAAGTACAGCAGGGATGTTTACTGTCCCCAAGCCTCTTCAACCTATACACAGAAAGAATTTTTAAACAAGTTGAAATGCCTGGACTCAACATCAATGGAAGAATCATAAACAATCTTAGATATGCTGAAGATACCGTGTTACTAGCAGAAAGTGAGCAATAGTTGCAAGTCCTAGTGGAAGAAGTAAACAGGCACAGTGCAGAATGTGGCTTAGATATTAACATCCAATAAACAAAAACTATGACAATTAGCAGTGAAAAGGAAAGGTCATCAACGAACATCACAGTAAACGGGCATATACTAGAACAAGTAACAAGTTTGTCTTATCTTGGACATATTCTTCTTCTTTCGTTCCCCTGAAATATGTCTATAACTGCAATGTTGTCTCTTGTATGAATCTAACAGTCTTTTTTTTTAATTCACTCAGCGATCGATATAGTTGATCTTCCACTGTTGTCTCTCTAGGCCAGAAGGTTCGCCTGGATATGTTGTAGTTTAGGCAGTCCTCGAGTATGTGTTCTGCTGTCTGCGACGCTAAACCACATGTGCACATGGCTGAGTCACCAATCTTGAATTGTGTATACATGTGGTTGCGTAATTTATTGTGTCCTGTTCTGGTCTGTCCATAACGTGGTAGTCGTCTTGAGTAGGGTTTGGTGGCCTTCTGACTGATTTGATCATTCTTTTCTTTTGGTAGTATCTAATGGGCGCATCAGATTGTTCTTCTTTTGCACCTTCCTTAGCCAATTGATCAGCTTTGTCGTTTCTGGGTACTCCACAGTGGGATGGTATCCACTGTATGGTGACCTTATGCTGACTGCTAAGTTCAGAAAGTAGTGTCCTTAGAACTGGCAATTTCCCAGTCAGGGGCGCCTCTATTACTCATTTCGCATCTGTCAGTATCATGGCTGGTATTTTGTAATTTCTCTGTTGCTATCTTGATTGCCTCAATTTCAGCATCATATTTATGGCAGTACTTTCCTGTTGGAACTCTGACCGTGTCCCTGGTATTATTTGGGTATTCTATGTGCACTCCTGCTCCTCCATTTCGAACAGCATTTTGTGCTGACCCATCTGTGTAGACTCGGATCCAGAGATCCTGTGGGTATTCGTCATCAAGGAAGATGAGTGTGGCTGTTCTGAATTGTACACTGTTCTGTTCTTCCTTGTCAAATATTCCTCTCACTTTTGTCTGGATTTGAAGCGATAGTCTATGTTTATCGTTCAATGGGGTTCACTCTGGAATAGTTGTCAGGTGGATACCAACTGTGGGAAGATCGGTGGTTTCTCTGCAGAGTCGTTTGGCCTGGTGGATAAAACTACTTCTTTTCAACCGCCCCATAGCTACGTTTTCAAATCTGTTCTTAATAGGGTGGCCTGGCAAGCTGGGGAACTTTTCTGCTTGTATTGTGGAGTTTCCGGAAACGACAGAGCTGATCGACTGGCTAAGGAAAGACTCTGGATCCGAGTCTACACAGATGGGTCAGCACAAAATGCTGTTCAAAATGGAGGAGCGGGAGTGTACATAGAATACCCAAATAATACTAGGGACACAGCCAGCGTACCGACAGGAAAATACTGCCATAAATATGATGCTGAAACTGAGGCAATCAAGATAGCAACACAGAAATTACTAAATACCAGCAATGGTACACAGCCTGTGGTGCTATTGACAGATGCAAAATCAGTACTCGAGACGCTCCTGTCTGGGAACTTGCCAGTACTAAGGACACTACTTTCTGAACTTAGCAGTCAGCATAAGGTCACAATACAGTGGATACCATCCCACTGTGGAGTACCCGGAAGCGACAGAGCTGATCAATTGGCTAAGGAAGGAGCCAAAGAAGAACAGCCTGGTGTGCCCATTACATTCCACCAAAAGAAAAGAATGATTAAATCAGTCAGAAGGCCACCAAAACCTGCTCAAGACGACTACCACGTTATGGACAGACCAGAACATGTCATTATTTTGCGCCTCAGAACAGGACACAATAGATTACGCAACCACTTGTATACAAAATTCAAGATTGGTGACTCAGCCATGTGCACATGTGGTTTGGCGTTGAAGACAGCAGAGCACATATTCCAGTGGAAGGTAAACTCTATGGACCACTGAGTGAACTACAAAAGACTGTTAGATTTATACAAGAGACAACATTGCAGTTATAGACAATTTCAAGCTAACGAAAGAAGAAGAAGAAGAAGAAGAAGAAGAAGAAGAAGAAGAAGAAGAAGAAGAAGAAGAAGAAGAAGAAGAAGAAGAAGAAGAAGAAGAAGAAGAAGAAGAAGAAGAAGAAGAAGAAGAAGAAGAAGAAGAAGAAGAAGAAGAAGAAGAAGAAGAAGAAGAAGAAGAAGAAGAAGAAGAAGAAGAAGAAGAAGAAGAAGAAGAAGAAGAAGAAGAAGAAGAAGAAGAAGAAGAAGAAGAAGAAGAAGAAGAAGAAGAAGAAGAAGAAGAAGAAGAAGAAGAAGAAGAAGAAGAAGAAGAAGAAGAAGAAGAAGAATGTCACACGTCGTTCTCATGATAAGTTCAATGTTCTTGATGATCTTTGCGTGATATTGTCGTGTGATGGTCGTTGTCTAGGTAACGATGTTCATGGTGTGTCAATTGAGCTATCTAACTGTCTCTTAATCCAACTCACCCCAGAAGTGCACCTTCACCAGTCATGAAACAAGATTGAGTTGGCGCACATAATCATTTATTCCAGAAATAAGACGAACAGACGGAACATGTTTATACATCCAGAAATAATGCAATCCATAGAATATAAATATCCTCCTCACAATTTAACCAGCACACATCACTGGCTTCTCACGGCCTGCTGAATCTCAAATTCACAAGACATTTAGTCCAGCTACTATCCACGGCTGGATCTCCCACAATACGACCCACCCACTGGGTCGGAGCCTCTGCTCTCTATGTAACCCACTCTGGGTTTTAGGACTGCCTTCACAGCTCGGAGAATCACACAACACAGTTCTCCGTGGACTACCGACTCCTTCGGTATCTAAAACTCCACTCTCTTAAACGACCTGACCCGCAGTCGGTCTCTTCTCTCACTGACTTTCCAGTATCCTTACTTCACACAACACTCAACTGTCTTTCGCCCCCTCCACCCTAGGGGTTTTTCTCTACCCTCACTATTTTATTTCTCAGGAATGGCTGTTTTCTCATAGCCAGGTCAGTCACTTTACTGTCTCCCACTTTCATCTCCATTCTTTCTCATGCCCGGTCACTCAACTCACTGTCAATGACCCAGGCTTATGTCATCACCCCCCTCTTAAAAGAAAACTTCGTTTTCAAATATTGGGAGACTAAAACTTACTAAACATGTGACCCAGACATATTGCCTGGGTAGCCCTAAGTATGGCTGCACCTTACTCTAGCTACCACACTACATAATAATCAAATGCTCATAGTACACTCCTATATTCGTCACACATAAATACAACCATCTTTCTATCTTGTGTACCAATGCATGAACTAATACATCACATAATAATAATACATCATAGGAAAGCATTATACTTATGTACCCACAGGTCTCTTACTACTTCACGACCACACAATACTATTTGTGTACCGACCCTATATCAGGTGGTTCTGTTCTTGCATTAACCCTCCTCTGATTCCTGTCGATGCTGTGTCTACCTTTCATGTACCCATGACTCATGGTACCTCTACAATTACAACATCTGTTTGCTATCCCTAGCCCTGGGTCAGTAATGTCGCGAACACTCTTTTGACCTGACTCAACTTTCCTATCTGCATATTGCACCGTTACACTTGAGTCTCTGTTTAGTCTGAACTCTTTATTCAATCTTGGCCCATATATCTGGCACCTTGCTTTCTGCTGCATACGCCTTATGCCTATGTGCCCTGCACATGCACTATCCTGAGCTGTTCTAGTATATCGGTCTCTATGTGCTAAAGGTACTGCTCCTTGCCCACGTGCAGTTCCGCTATCTGAAAACCTGCGAGTGAGAACATTGTTCTTCCTCTCGAAGCACCATCTACCTTTCTTTGACTGCCTATGTTCTACTCTCCTACACCCTTGGGAACATTTGTTCAGAGTAGTATCTTGTCTCTGGGAGCCACTAGCACTATATTTGGGATCCATTCTCATCTGTTCAGCTGTACTATCCTTGTCCTGAGTTCCTGTGTCTACTTCAAGTGCCTCTTCTACCTCAGCTATACTCTCTAATTTAGGTTCTCTTGTGGTAACTACCTCATTACTGCTTACACTATATTTTTGGTCCCAATAAACTACTTCCTCTTCTGTACAATCTTTAACTCCTATAACATTTCCTATGATCAAATCAGCCACTGGTGAGTCCAAAACACACGCTGTCACTCTTCCAGTGATATATGGTGTTTTTACTGTTATTATGGCTAATGGGTAGAACTCTACTGTGCCGTTGAATGTTATGCATCTAATCTTTTTCCCTGTATAATCCGAGGGATCTATTAAACTTTTCCTCACTCCGATAGACGTACATCCGGAATCCCTAATTGTTAACGCTGGTCTATCATTGACGAATCCCTGATGCAGCTTCAGACTTCCTCCTTCATGCACTGCTGATCCTGCTTTCACTGTATGACCACATATTAGGACTGGCTGACTGTCTTTTTCAAAAAGAGGTTTGCACCCACTACAATCTTCATTGTTCAGCGTCTCAATGACTTGCGCTGCATTTGAGTGCTCTGTTTCTCTCATCCTACATTAATGGCTGACATGCCCCTTCTTTCCACATTTGAAACAGATGATCTCCTTCCTTGCGTTACTTGTTGGCTCACTGGCTGGTTGTGCATCACACTCGTGCTGCCTTGTGTCTCCAGCTCCCACAATTCCAACATCCGGCATAATTTGGACGTCTCTGGAAATTCCCTCTTCTATATGGGTACCGTCCTACTCTACCAACATTGTTTCCTCGGAAACCATTATCTTGAAGTTCTTGCTGTTCACCTTTCTGTGCTGAATCCACACTTTTTGCCCTTGGTCTGATGACTGGATTCTGGTCCTGTTTAGTGTACGCTGCACAGACTATTTCCTCACTCATTATTTTACCAATAGATACTGTTAGGATGTGCAGTCATGTAGTTTTGCCCTAACTGTGACATTGTGTCTATGTCCTTTGGCTTACGTTCCTCAAATAAAGCTATTAAGTTAGTATTATATGAGGCTAACACTTTGTCTCTTAACACTAAATCTACTAATTTATTAAATCTTTCCCTACTTCTGCGAGCTCCATCCATTTGTTAAATGTGTTCTTTACTGTGTTAACAAAGTCTGTGAAATCTTGATTTGTCTCTGGCACTAACTGTCTAAACTTTGTCCTATATCCATGCTCAGTGAGTTGGAACTTTGTGAGGAGACGTTGACGCAAAATAGTGTAGTTGTTTCTTTCTTCCACAGGTAAATTAAACATTGTATCTAGAGCCTTACCCGTAAGAAACTCGCCAAGTCGCATCGCATACTCTTTCTCTGGAATACCTAACGCTTTGGCTGATGCCTCGAACCTGGCCAAATAATTTTCAAGTTGGTCCCGGTCTGTAAAATATGGCAGTTTTAATCTCTGTGACGACTGCGACGGTCTTCTGCTTTCCTCACTTTGACCCTTCGAAGATAGTTCTAGTTTTCTTAACTCGATTTCAGTTTGCATCTGACACTTGATCTTCTCTTTCTCAATTTCCATTTTCATTTGTGTCTCTTTCTCTTCCTGTAGACGCTTGTTTTCTATTTCAGCTAACTTTACTTCCTGTAGACGCTTGTTTTCCATTTCAGCTAGTTTCACTTGTGTCTCTTTCTCATCCTGTAGACGCTTGTTTTCCATTTCAGCTAGTTTCACTTGTGTCTCTTTCTCTTCCTGTAGACGCTTGGCTTCAGCTACCTTTTCTTCCTGTAGGCGTTTTGCCTCGCGTTCATTATGTCTCTCCTCTCTTTCCATCTGTTTTTGTTCTTTTGCTTCTGCATACTCCTGTAACTCTTTACCTTTCAGGCCTATTCGTTCACCTGCTTCAATATATTCCATTAAAGTAGGCATCTTGTACTTGTGGACACGTTGCTGTCTGTCAGCCAACTATAAATGTGAAGACTCTGCTGTTAGTCTTTGTGTCACTTCCCTAAGTACACCAGCACTCCCTGTGTACGTAAATTCGTAGTGCTAAAATATCACTCTGTACTCACCTAGTCACTCTATAAGCACTAAATAGTGAGGTGGAAATATCACCTATGCTCCCTGGCATATATCTATAACACATAGTTGTATAACATTTCTGGAAATATTGTTAAACATACATATAATACATATACAAACGAATGAATGATAACACTAAGTGTCAACTATTAAACGCTAGACGCATAGGCCGGTGAAACGCAGACGGATGATTACATAGAAATAAAAACCACTGACATAAACATGCCCATGAAAGACCATACCGTGCGCATAATATAAACTGACAGATACCATCTAGATAGAAGCTGTATTAACATAAGAATTACAACAATACCATATATCCAAAGAAATCAAATATCATATGTAACAGTAAAGAGAAAACAGTAAAAAGAACAAATATAAAATGAATAATGTACATAGATCTGACGATAGACACTTGGACACCGTGTATAAAGTCGAGACGACCCAATGCTCAACCGCACAAAACAAACTGACTCGTCAGCTGCCTCTCAACAACATACAATGTGTACCTAGACAATTTCTCTTTGCTTTGTCTCCCGTACGTCGCGAAACAATGCAAAAATATCCTACTTATTACGACCACTGGACCACATACAAATAATTACGTAACGCACAACAACAATACTTAGGACGATGAGAGCAAGAGAAACAAAAAAAAATCGCCGACAACAATGCAATGGTGAAATCTCATAAAAGTCCTTATTTTGTTTTCAATAGTCTCCGAAAATCGCCTGGAAATGTTTGTCGGTTACTGTTTTGAAAAGATTACGACGTTAGCTTCCCACAATGAATTAGTGTTCTGATGCGTTTTGGGGAGACGAAAATACCTTTAAAGTCAATGAATGTTTAACTGTGTCGTCGCTGTTGCTTTGAAGTGATGGTATAGCTTCACTGTTGCCGAAAAGGTTAAACCAACGAATGGCAGTAAAATTATCCAGCGCTTTAAATCCGTTTTGCAAGTCTTTTTTGGTAGAGAAATGCGCTCATACTTGCGAAGACGGCACCTGAATGACTGTTGTGTATTTCCGTTACCCGACAAGATTCACCAAAAAGAAAAGGAGAATGGCAGCCAATGTTCAGCGCTTTAAACTTGGATATATAGATCCTTATTGGCAAAGAAATACGACCATGGTTGCGATGATGACACGTTAAAACTGTTTGCTCATAACAGAATAATGATGACAAAGGGCTTGAACAAAGACGAAACATAAAGTCTGGCTTTCTTTCCAAAACAACCTTGTTTTGTTCATTCAGAATGAGTCATCTTGACCACAATAGGCCGTGGAAATTTTCTCAGTAACTTCTTACTGTTAAACAGCCTTGCCTCCCAAGGTCAACCTAATTTCTCTTTATCACTTTCAGTGGAAAAAATCCTCAGTAAACACAGTTTCTACATAACCTTGACAGCCCCAGCACCCGGCTGTGGTAGGTGTACCGTTACTATCCCCTTCAGTCACCTGTTCTCGTAAACAGCGCTGACCCGATTTGTCCATGGAAACTCACAATTTCCCCCGTCCTGTCACCCCTCCCGGTGATTCAGAAATGTCAATTTTCTCTGTTTTCCAAACATGTACTTCCCCAGTACCTGGACGCTGGTGTCTCCACCCGTCCTATTAACTGCGTCGACAAATCTTGACCAGTCAACTTGCGACAACACAGTGCGTTGCCTCAGCACACACACACACACACACACACACACACACACACACACACACACACACACACACACACCTGTCAGTATCTTTGAATTTTCAATCCTGTCTTTATCACCGACAGCAGATATCCAGCCCGTCTCGCCGCGCAGACTTTTGTGCCGCGTATTCACCAACGCGCTGTTTGTGACTTAGTGACTAACCCCCCGTCACAGTAGTCGACTCTCCCGGTTGATTTGTGCTGCGTTAATTCTCCTGGCGCCCCGCCTCGTCTGTTTACGTGTGCTGACCGCCGTTAATTTACCTGTCGTGAACTCTGTCCTTGACACACACGCACAAAAGAGTTGCTGTTAATCTCTTGACGCAGTACTGTCTAAATTGATGGAACGAAGTCACAGATACTAACTCCTCTCTCAGCGAAGAGCCCACAAATATCTCAGAATGACACCAATGTCTATAATGCAATGGGTTTCTTGATCGGACGAGCTCTCAGATGTCACACGTTGTTGTTTATGATAAGTTCAATGTTCTTGATGATCTTTGCGTGATATTGTCGTGTGATGGTCGTTGTCAAGATAACGATGTTCATGGTGTGTCAATTGAGCTATCTAACTGTCTCTTAATCCAACTCACCCCAGAAGTGCACCTTCACCAGTCATGAAACAAGATTGAGTTGGCGCACATAATCATTTATTCCAGAAATAAGACGAACAGACGGAACATGTTTATACATCCAGAAATAATGCAATCCATAGAATATAAATATCCTCCTCACAATTTAACCAGCACACATCACTGGCTTCTCACGGCCTGCTGAATCTCAAATTCACAAGACATTTAGTCCAGCTACTATCCACGGCTGGATCTCCCACAATACGACCCACCCACTGGGTCGGAGCCTCTGCTCTCTATGTAACCCACTCTGGGTTTTAGGACTGCCTTCACAGCTCGGAGAATCACACCACACAGTTCTCCGTGGACTACCGACTCCGTTCGGTATCTAAAACTCAACTCTCTTAAACGACCTGACCCGCAGTCGGTCTCTTCTCTCACTGACCTTTCAAGTCTCCTGACTTCACACAACACTCAACTGTCTTTCGCCCCATCCACCCTAGGGGTTTTTTCTCTACCCTCACTATTTTATTTCTCAGGACTGGCTGTTTTCTCATAGCCAGGTCAGTCACTTTACTGTCTCCCACTTTCATCTCCATTCTTTCTCATGCCCGGTCACTCAACTCACTGTCAATGACCCAGGCTTATGCAAAAGAAGAAGAAGAAGAAGAAGAAGAAGAAGAAGAAGAAGAAGAAGAAGAAGAAGAAGAAGAAGAAGAAGAAGAAGAAGAAGAAGAAGAAGAAGAAGAAGAAGAGAAGAAGAAGAAGAAGAAGAAGAAGAAGAAGAAGAAGAAGAAGAAGAAGAAGAAGAAGAAGAAGAAGAAGAAGAAGAAGAAGAAGAAGAAGAAGAAGAAGAAGAAGAAGAAGAAGAAGAAGAAGAAAGAAGAAAGAAGAAGAAGAAGAAGAAGAAGAAGAAGAAGAAGAAGAAGAAGAAGAAGAAGAAGAAGAAGAAGAAGAAGAAGAAGAAGAAGAAGAAGAAGAAGAAGAAGAAGAAGAAGAAGTGTTTTTGTATCTCTGCGTTCTCTCAGTGCTTGTGTCCTCCCAATTTTCTCCATTGCTACTATAGGGGTTGATTTCATCCCTCCTGTGATGACTCTAAGAGCTTGATTTTGCACCTTGTCCAGCTCCTGCAATGTAGTTTTTGATGCTGAACACCATACAGTTGACCCGTATTCCAAGTGTGGTCGTATGTTCTGTTGATAAACTTTGCTAAGTATTTTCCCACTGGCTCCCCACGTGGTTCCAGTTAGCTTTCTCAGGATGGCTATTTTCCTTCTGGCTTTTTTTTATTAGTTTTCTCCATGTCAGCCTTTCGTCGAATGTTACACCAAGGTATGTTGGTTCTTTATCTTCTCTTAGGGGTGTTCATATAATAACAGATGATGGCAGAAGTGAAATGGAAATCAAAAAGAGAATAGGAATGGCCAAAAATGCTTTCAACGGCATGAAATCAGTATTAACATCTAGAGTGATTAATAATGCATTAAAAATGAGAATGGTCAAATGTTACGTATATTCAACGCTACTTGTATGGCGCGGAAGCCTGGACATTGAACAAGCAACTAGAAAATCGCATAGAAGCCCTGGAGATGTGGATATACAGACTAATATGTCGTATTTCATGGAAACAAAAGCAATCAAATGCAGAGGTCCTAGAAAAACTGGGAATGAAGAGAGAGAATTGATTAAAGAAATAAAGAAGAGACAAGTTAAATATTTTGGCCACATTAAAAGACATGATACCATACTGGAAGGCAAGGTTGAGGGCAGGCGAACAAGAGGTAGACAACGATACAAGTGGGAAGATAACATCAAGAGATGGACGAACATCAGCCTGACAGAATGTACAGTCAAGGCGAGAGACAGACAGTGTTGGAGATCCATTGCAGCCAACCTTCATTTCGGAGACGGCACCTGATTGATTGATTGATGTAAGAAAGAAAGTAATGAAATGTTAAACAGAACCGCTAGTCGCTAGTCGTGCTTTTAACTTCTCGGCAAATGGTCACCGCATAATGCTCCATTCCTTTGCCAGTGGATAGCACACAAAATGCTCCTCACTGTCCTTGTGAAAAATGAAACAGATATATAACATGTTTTGCTGTATGAGAGTAAATCACGTAAAGTGAAGAAAGAAATTAGAAAGACTTTAGAAGCAACTGAGATGTGGCTTCTGTGTTGAATGTTGCGACTACCTTGGACTGCCAGAGTAACAACGATTTTTTGCACAAGCTGCGACATAGAGAGATAGACAGCTTGAGTGACAGACAGATAGCTCGAGTGACAGACAGCTTGGGTGTCAGACAGTTTGGGTGAAAGACAGACATTTTTAGTGACAGACAGCTTGAGTGACAGACAGACAGCTTGAGTGACAGACAGAAAGCTTGAGTGACAGACAGTTTGAGTGACAGACAGACAGATTTAGTGGCAGATAGCTTGAGTGACAGATAGCTAGATTGGCAGATAGCTTGAGTGACAGACATACAGACATCTTTATTGAAAGACATCTTGAGTGACAGACAGCGAGAGTGACGTACAGCTTTTGTGACAGAGAGACAGCTTGAGTGACAGACAATTTGAGTGACAGATAGTTTGAGTGACAGGCAGCTTGAGAGACAGACTGGTTGAGTGACAGACAGCTTTAGTGCAGACAGCTTGTGTGACAGACAGTCTGAGTGACAGACAGTTTGAGTGACACACAAACAGCTTGAATAACAGACAGACGGCTTGAGTAACAGACAGCTTGAGTGATATTCAGTTAGTGTTAATGACAGGAAGACAGCTTTAGTGACAGACAGCGTTAGGGACAGACAGCTTGAATAACAGGCACACAGCTTGAGTGACATGCACACAGCTTGAGTGACAGAGAGACAGCTTGAGTGACAGACAGAAAGCTTGAGTTACAGACAAACAGCTTGCGTATCGGACAGGTTGGGTGACAGATAGACAGCATGAGTGACAGACAGCTTGAGTGACATACACACAGCTTGAGTGACAGACAGTTTGAATGACGGATAGGTAGAGTGATAGACAGCTTGATTACAGATAGCTTGAGTGACAGGCAGACAGCTTTAGTAGCAGACGTCTTAAGCGACGTACAGTTTAAGTGACAGACAGATAGCTTGAGCGACAGACGATTTGAGTGACAGACAGTTTGAGTGTCAGATAGACAGCTTGAGTTACAAGCAGCTTGAGTAAACAGACAGACACCTTGAGTGACAAACAGCTTGAGTGACAGACAGACAGCTTTAGTGACAGGCAGACAGCTTTATTGACAGACAGATAACTTTAGGGACAGACAGACAGCTTGAGTGACAGACAGTTTGAGTGACAGGCAGACAGATTTAGTGGCAGATAGCTTGAGTGACAGACATACAGACATCTTTAGTGAAAGACATCTTGAGTGACAGACAGCGAGAGTGACGTACAGCTTTGGTGACAGAGATACAGCTTGAGTGACAGACAGCTTGAGTGACAGACAGATTGAGTGACAGATAGCTTGAGTGATAGACAGACAGCTTGAGTGACAGATAGCTTGAGTAGCAGACAGTTTGAGAGACAGACAGCTTGAGTGACAGACAGCTTGAGTGTAGACAGCTTGAGTGACAGACAGTTTGAGTGACACACAAACAGCTTGAATAACAGACAGACGGCTTGAGTAACAGACAGCTTGAGTGATTTTCGGCTAGTGTTAATGACAGGAAGACAGCTTTATTGACAGACAGCGTTAGAGACAGACAGCTTGAATAACAGGCACACAGATTGAGTGACATGCATACAGCTTGAGTGACAGAGAGATAGTTTGAGTGACAGACAGAAAGCTAGAGTTACAGACAAACAGCTTGCGTGTCAGACAGGTTGGGTGACAAATAGACAGCATGAGTGACAGACGGCTTGAGTGACATACAGACAGCTTGAGTGACAGACGGACAGTTTGGATGACAGATAGGTGGAGTGACAGACAACTTGATTACAGATAGCTTGAGTGACATGCAGACAGCTTTAATGACAGACGTCTTGAGTGACGTACAGTTGAAGTGACAGACAGATAGCTTGAGCGACAGACGATTTGAGTGACAGACAGCTTGAGTTTCAGATAGACAGCTTGAGTGACAGACAAACAGGTTGTGTTACAGACAGCTTGATTTACAGGCAGTTTGAGTGGCATATAGCTTGGGTTACAGACAGTGAGTGACAGACAGCTTGAGTTAAAGGCAGTTTGAGTGGCATATAGCTTGGGTTACAGACAGTTTGAATGACAGACAGCTTGCGTGATAGACAGATATCTTGAGTGACAGACAGCTCGAGTGACAGACATGTAGCTTGAGCGACAGACAGCTTGAGTAAACAGACAGACAACATGAGTGACATACAGCTTGAGTGACAGACAATCAGCTTTAGTGACAGGCAGACAGCTTTACTGACAAACAGACAACTTTAGGGACAGACAGACAGCTTGAATGACAGACAGACAGTTTGAGTGACACGCAGGCAGCTTGAGTGAGAGAGAGAGAGAGAGAGAGAGAGAGAGAGAGAGAGAGACAGCAGACAGACAGACAGACAGACATACAGACAGACAGAGATAGAGAGTCAGAGATAGAGAGAGAGAGAGAGCTTGAGCGACAGACAGCTTGATTTACAGACAGACAGCTTGAGTTACTGACAGCTTGAGTGACAGACAGATTGCTTGAGTTAAGACAGATAGCTTGAGTTACAGATGGCTTGAGTGACATACAGACAGCTTGAGTTACAGATGGCTTGAATGTCAGACAGACAGCTTGGGTTACAGATGGCTTGAGTGACAGACCGTTTGAGGGACAGACACACACACGTTTGTATTCTAACAGACATTGTTGTATTGTCATGGAAATTCACATTTGACCACAGTGATGTCATCTACTGCTGGAAAACATAGAACGCAATTCTTTATTTTGCCAATCGATTTATTGCCAATGAATTGTTTTGCAAATAGGTGATTGCCAATCAATAACACAATTTAACGCAAAATGTAATCTAAACGGAAATCGCTGAGATCAATGAAAGACATGCAAAGGCCTTTTTGTTTTTATTATATTTAAAACAATAACAGCCAACGTGAGTTTTCCATCAGCCTAAGTGTGCCCAGGGAGATGGAACTGCTAGCCCCGTTCAACTGATACATTTTGAAACAAACCATACTTTATAAATACAAATTAACCCAGACGTAACATATTTGTCTTGATCAAAGACAGATCTGTGGACCATAATGACATGCAGTGCTTAACGTCAATGCGCCAACATGTTCGTTGCTAACTGAATTTCATGGTGCTGTGTCGTCAAGCCTGTGGCTCGGTACACCCGCTCCCGGCTTTGACAGTCATCGACAACTTTTTGGGGGGGATTTGCTGCTACCCTTAGTCTGTACCTGTCCGCAGTCTACTGCAGGGCAGAGGGGGCTTCAAATGAAAACCTGATTTATTTTTTTTAGTTAATTATTTATTATTTATTTATTATTTTTTTTTGGGGGGGGGGGGGGGGGGGGTGGGGGGGGGATGTGAATATATTCAGAAAAAAGGTCAGAAACAAATACTAGTGTATTATCTTTCAATGTAGTCACCACTGCTTTCAAATAAAGTCCTCCGGTGCTGATTAAGTGCTTGGATTCATCATCATCATCATCATCAAGTGCCGTGCCGGCTGGCGTAGGCGTTCATGGCTCTCCATAGATCTCGGTCTTTGGTTTTCTGGATCAACTCTGCTGCTGATATTCCTCCATGCCACCGTCTCAATCCATCCAGCATCACTTCTCTTGGTCTACCTCTGCCTCTCTTCCCCTCGATCTTTCCAGTTGTTACGATGTTCTCCAATGCCTCTCTTCTCATCACATGACCGAGGAAAGCTGTTTGTCTCTGTCTTATTGTTGTATATAATGTTTTAGTTTCGTTAGCCTGTTTCAGGCAGTCGTCGTTAGTTACTCTGGCAGTCCAAGGAATTCGCAACATTCGTCTCAGGAACCACATCTCTGTTGCTTCTAATTTTTTCTTAATTTGTTCATTTACATTCCAAGATTCACTGCCATACAGCAAAACTGGTTCTACATAGCATTTCAGCACTCTCTTTCTTACATTCAGTGATAGTGACTTATTGCATAAGATACTCTTCATTTTCTGAAATGCGGCTTTTGCCTGCCCTATTCTGTTCCTAATCTCTGTTGTACATCTTCCATCTGATGTTATAAATGCCCCTAGGTATCTAAAATTATCAACTTGGTTAAGGATTTTCCCTTCTATTTCTATGTCACATTTTGGTGTCACCATTTTCTTTGATATTACCATTGTTACTGTTTTCTTGATATTCAAGGAGAGTCCTTTCCTTGCACTCTCTGTTACTACAACGTCTAATAATTGTTGTAGGTCTGTTGAATTATCCGCCACCAATACTGTGTCATCTGCATAGCGTATATTATTTATATTATAACCTCCAACTAGTATTCCTGGCATCTCTTTTATCTCTCTCATTATTACTTCGCTATACAGGGAGAAAAGATCTGGTGACAAGACACACCCTTGTCGTACTCCTAGCTTTATCTGTTCGTAACTACCCTCTTTATTTCCCATTTTAATTGCTGCTACTTGGTTCCAGTAAATATTCTTTATTATTCTTAAATCTTTTCCATCAGTGTTGATATCTTCCAACATTTTAATCAGTTCATCATGTTTTACTTTATCAAATGCCTTAGTATAATCTATGAAGCACAAATATTTGGATTATATGGCTTGGATTCAAGTAGATACAAATGTTCTTGGTCGCGTGTGTAACCAACCACCACCTGCTGTATATCTTCATCGGACCGAAAACTTTTGGAACTCCCTACTCCACTCATACACTTGCTGGACTGACAGTCATGCATCACCATACTGAACCTTCATTCGCCGATGAATTTATATAGATTTCACGCTGATTAAAAAAAAACGGATAACAGAATGCTGCTACTTTTTGACGAATGTCAAAAGTGGAACGGCCATCTTTAAACTGTCTTTATGACGTTACCGTGTTCGTCTGCACCGTGATGTCACGTGCTTAACCCTCTTGACATCCTTACCAACAATATTGACCGGTTACAAGAGAAAGGCATAGTTATTGTAATTTATAATACACTTTTAAGTTTTTCATTTAAAGCCCCCTCGTATATATCGCCTCGTCCGGTTCCTACCCCTTGACCTGTCCGACATGGGAGACCCTACCAGTACCTCGTATATATGGCCTCGTCCGGTTCCTACCCCTTGACCTGTCCGACATGGGAGACCCTACCAGTACCTCGTATATATGGCCTCGTCCGGTTTCTACCCCTTGACCTGTCCGACATGGAAGACCCTACCAGTACCTCGTATATATGGCCTCGTCCGGTTCCTACCCCTTGACCTGTCCGACATGGGAGACCCTACCAGTACCTCGTATATATGGCCTCGTCCGGTTCCTACCCCTTGACCTGTCCGACATGGGAGGACCCTACCAGTACCTCGTATATATGGCCTCGTCCGGTTCCTACCCCTTGACCTGTCCGACATGGGAGACCCTACCAGTACCTCGTATATATGGCCTCGTCCGGTTCCTACCCCTTGACCTGTCCGACATGGGAGACCCTACCAGTACCTCGTATATATGGCCTCGTCCGGTTCCTACCCCTTGACCTGTCCGACATGGAAGACCCTACCAGTACCTCGTATATATGGCCTCGTCCGGTTCCTACCCCTTGACCTGTCCGACATGGAAGACCCTACCAGTACCTCGTATATATGGCCTCGTCCGGTTCCTACCCCTTGACCTGTCCGACATGGGAGACCCTACCAGTAGCTGTGCTACCGTAAGCATAACTCTAGTGGTCACTGGGGCACGCAAGCACCCCTACCAGGTGAAGAAGGACACACGATAGAGGGGTAGACAAATATTTTAAATGTCAGTTTCATATCCTGTATAGGACGTCACAGTTAACCCCAGCATTGTTTTGCTGTGTATTTTTTTTTCGCTCGCTCGCTTTGATCTCAAGCCTAGCTTAGTAATCTTCTTCTTCAGCATTCCGAGCCATTGAGGTTCTTTGCTGCAGATACAAGCCGTCTCCATTCGTCTCTCTGGTTGACCTTCTCTTGCCAGTCGCTGATTCCAAGTGCTTGTAGGTCTGTATGTATATTATCTCTCCACCGTCTTCTTGGTCTACCTCGGGGTCTACGGTCATTTATTTCCTGAGTGTAAGCGAGTTTTGTTTCCCTATTGTCTTCCATTCTTTCTATATGCCCCAGCCATTGTAGCCTATTAACCTTCATGATACCAGTGATTAGCGGGGACTTAAACAGATCATAAATGTCTTTGTTACCTCTTCTTTTCCACTCTCCACTTTGTGTATCCCTAATGGGCCCAAAGATGTGTCTTAAGACTTTGTTCTCAAAGGTTTGTTGTTCTTCTTTAGTTGTACTCCAGGTTTCCGGGGGAGGGGGGTACAAAACAGGGGGTACGGGGTGTCAGGCATTGGTAGCACCTTTGGTAAGGATGACTCTCATGTCCTTTTCAGGCCCCATCCCCCACTGGTCCAAGCCTGACACCCAGCTCGTGCCTGTGGCTCCTAGTAGCTGTCAGCATGCGACAGCGGCCACCCCCCGGGCAACAGCTATGAGAGGCTGGCTAAACCAGGCGTGGGTATCCGATTTGGTGTCAAACCAAGAGGTAAACTAGGGTATGCCTACCCAGCATGTGAAGACAGGATTCGGCAGACTGCGCGGAAGAAATCATTCCTGATTCAACGGGCAAGACGGCGTTTACCTGCAAAGCGTTGTGGAACGTAATGAGCACGGCAAGGCACGTAGAGCGCCCTGGTCATCCACTGCACCTGTATTCGTCTCCAGTCGTCTCGACTTGTCTTGCCACTGGACTCAGATGGACCCAGGCGAGAGAGTGGAGGTCGACGAATTCCTCACTTTAATCCAAGTCATCGCGCAAGTCATTCTTCATCCAACGTCATATATCACCTATCTTGGCAGCACTGTGTCACAAGCTGCCACAATTGATGACGAAGTGAATGCAAGAATCGCCAAGGCCAGTGCGGCCTTTGGCAGACTGTACAAGAATGTATGGGACAGAACTGGAATAAGCCTGCAAACAAAGCTAAAAGTCTACAAAGCAGTTGTATTATCCACACTGCTATATGCTTGTGAAACCTGGACTGTTTATCAGCGACACGCTAGGAAATTAAACCACTTCCACACAGTCTGCCTAAGGAAGCTACTGAAGATTAAATGGCAAGACAAGATTCCAGACACTGAAGTCCTAGAAAGAGCATCCATGCCCAGTATCCACACTCTACTGATGAAGAATCAGATTCGCTGGGCTGGTCACTTGACTCGCATGCCAGATCACAGGCTCCCTAAACGAATTTTTTACAGCGAACTGCGTTGTGGTAAACGCTCCCAAGGTGGCCAGAGGAAACGCTTTAAAGACACTCTGAAAATTTCACTGAAGGCTTTTGGAATTCATCATGACACCTGGGAGGCTGCAGCCAGAGACCGAAATTCGTGGCGTGCATCATTACGCAAGGGTGCAGTCATATGTGAGGCAACCAGGACTGCAAGAGCTGTGAAGAAAAGGCAGGACAGAAAAACCACTGCAGGAAATCCTCCTCCAGAAACTTCACGTATTCCTTGCCCACATTGTCAAAGAACATTTCGAGCCAAAATAGGCCTTATCAGCCATCTTAGAACCCACGGCTCCATACCTTCAACCCCACTGGATGAAATGAATGGTCATCATCATTCTTGATGGACAAACAACATCAACACTCCAGGTTTCAGAGTCATACAGCACAACTGGTCTAATCAGTGTTTTGTATATTGTGATCTTGGTGGTACGAGATAGCGCCTTTGATTTTAGCAGATGTTGTTGTGCGTAGTATATCTTATTTCCTGAGTTGATTCTAGCTTTTATTTATTCCCTTATGATGTTGGAGCAGTTGACGATTGTACCCAGGTATTTGTATGTTTCCGTTCTTTTAATGGTCATATTATCTATTTGTATATGGCCAGAGTTTTTAGCCGTTCCTTCTCTTGAAATTGCCATATATTATGTCTTGTCTTGGTTGATAACCAGCCCCATTTGTTGAGCTTTTTCCTTTAAGTGAGTGCCTAGTAATGCAAGACTGAATTTTGCGTGTGGATTAGCTTTCCCGATTACCATTGCCCCTCGCCATCAGGCGAACCCGCTCCGACTTCAGAGGTTCCTGTAATTTACGTCCCCAAGTCAAGGAGGATAGGTCAACATTTTAGTCCAACTGTCCGGTGTAGGGGTTGAACCAATTACCTCGGCATCAGCACACCGGATGTTTAAGAACATGCGTTCGTATTCATTCGGCCACGCTGACCTACGTTTGGCTGTGAGATTTCTTGGCAAGTTTACTTAACGTAAATTTGCCAAGAAATCATTCACAGCCCAAAAATGCTGAGGATGACTGAGACTCATGTAAAGGACATGCAACTGACTTTTTTTACGTTCAGTAGTTTGCCACTGTTTTCGTAACGACTGGCACTTATACCATTGCATAAAAATCATTGGAAGACAGCATGCTAGAAATATATAATTGTGGTGGAAAAGTGGATTCTCATGAAAACGCAGAGAATACCAAAGACGGACACACACACAAAAGTGAATGAGACAATCCAAGAAACAAATGCAAACTGTAAATTAATTGCTGAAATGAAACATAGGCAGTAAAGATTTTATGGGCACGTACAGAGGAGAATACATGTGAAAACTTGGTGACAACTGGCAAAGAAGATGGGAAAAGAGCATAGGATAAAACGACAAGATAAATACATCGAATGCTTGGTCACAAGAACATACACCTGGCCCAGGACTGGTGATCGCATGAGGTGGCGAACTGTGACCTCTCACGTCTATCGGGCTCAGCTACCACTCATTGTTCCAATTGGTATATTGAATGGCATTCACTAACTTGACATATTGCTGTCCAAATGTTGAAAGTTCGCTAGATTTCAAACCCTCTTTACATATATGGTGTATTTTTTAATCATTGTGCAATGTTTGAAAATATTTTCGGTCCAAGTTTTGTATTCCCCTCTGTAAAGTCCATGCAACATAATAGGTAAATACAAAACTTGGACCGGCAATATTTTCAAACACTGCACAGTCATTACAAATATAAAGACAACATTGCAATTATAGACATATATCAAGCGAACGAAAGAAGAAGAATTACAAATACATCATGTATATTTGGAGTGCACACAGAGATGAACATTCGCTGAAAAGATGGAACAGGAAATCTACGTTTTTGTTTTCCTTTTCTTTGTTTCTTTTTTTGTTCTCTTGCTCTGAACCCAAGCGTAGTCCATACATGTGCTAGTACTTTTAGTGCCCTGACTGATTTTTGCGTGTGGGTTAGCTTTCATTATTACCAGTGTCCCCCGGGATTAGGCAAACCCGTTTCAACTTCTGAGGTACTTGTAATGCACATCTCCAAGTCAAGGACGAGACGTCAACATAAAAGTCCAACTGACCGGTGTAGGGACTGAATCCGCTACCTCGGTATCAGCACACCGGAAGTTTAAGAGCGATAGCTCTTATCAATTCCGTCGAGTGAAATGGCGAGTCATGACCTCATCAAAGACGTGAGCTCACAAAGAGGACTGGTTACTGGCATCAGAAGGAAATCCACATTCTGTGGGCGTGGCATGAGAGAAGGGGAAAGATGGAGTGTGAGGAGACCAAGAAGGAAGATACTGGACAGTTTAGCATCATGGAATAGAGAAAGACGGTATCAGAACTGAGTTGGGTTGAGTTGGGTTGAGTTGAGTTGGGTTGAGTTGAGTTGAGGTAAGAATCGACATCACTGCATTCAGGACATTCCCGTACGTGCTCCGTACTCTCGTTCAACAGCCAGCAAAGACGTCTGTTTACTAATCGTTCCCACTGATTTCGGATTTAAAGTTCTCCTGGTCTTCCCTATCAGTTTTGATATTCTTCCAGAACCCCTGCCGATCCCCAGCAATTTCATTCTTTCTACATACGGAATATCAGTCTGTTCCCCCGCCTTCTCCACCTGGTCCCACAAGCACACGACCACCTCTCCCTTGTCCATAGGTAATTTACCACCAAGAAGTGCATTCCCTGCCAGCCTATCACTCAGCCTGTTCATTCCCCCAGCACCCCCGTATGACCATGGCAAAATATCCATACAATTCTCACAATCTGTGACCTCTGAAGCGACGATAGCCATTCCACACGAAACATTCCTTTCTCCACCTCAGTAAGCATATCAGAATTGATTGCCAGCATACGAGATAGACCAAGGGGAAGACCTAGAAGCAAGTACCTGGATGGCTTGGCCTTGTGGCATGGTCGAGACAGAAACACGGAGCTGATCCACGACTCTGGTGATCGAGTGAGATGGCAGAACATGACCGCCCACGCTTACCGGCATGGCACATGATGGATGGATGGATACGAGATAGAAGGGTGTGAACAGACATGAACACCATCGCCGCACGGTGAGGACTAGAAGAACGACGAAGCAGAAGAATAAGAACAAGAAGAAGAAGAAGTGGCCATCTGATCTCAGTTGCATTCCTCTACATTTATGAGTGTCAATGAGTACCTGTTAATGTATTTCTCGTGTTATTTCGTAATCAACAGAGACCATCAATATACCCTTGAAGACAATTCCAATTGTCAATGACGCCGTCATGACTGGGTGTGCACTCTGTGCAAAACGTCATTAGTTTTTAGTACTAGAAATATGGCGACACGGTTCGTTTTAACAACTTGAAATACCATCAGCGTTACGGCCATTAATTGAACTGTTTATGCCGGTATAAAATGCAGTACTAAGAACATATCACTATCGTCTAAACATATCCTATCCATAAATGTATCAGGGACTTTCTGTCGGATTCGGGTCACCAGCTCAGATTTACCCAAGCAGTATAACTATAACCGTGTGACAAAACTGTCGAGAATATTATCAAACTGCAGCATGGAAGGTGAACGCAAGTTCAAGTAAGGAAATATCACGACTTAATTTCAATAATAATGCAGTTTGTATGCCTACAGTTATAAGCAGGCGTTCAAACTTGGCGGTCACCGTAAACCTGGGTTGTTATATTTTTATATATTGCATGCAACGTCGTCACGCTACAATAAAATATACCCATCGACTATCGAAAATATTATATTCTCGTAACAAATGATTCTCTAACTTGCCTGGGAGGTAACCGTTTCAAAGTTACGAGTACTTTATGTTACAATTGTTTTCACCAAAGAAAGAAGACGTGATGAGTTCTGAGAAATGTGAAGTACCGTCTTACATGATGAGCCATAAAGTTTCTGAGCAATCACCGATGAGATCAAGTTACCTGACTTGCTACAAACCCAGAAGAAGCAAATCGGGGCATAGAGTAGCAAGGTCGCCAAGCGATATTGACACCAGACACCCCGAAGAAAGGAGCCACGCTCAGAAACGGCCAAGTTCCAATGTTCACAAATTAGTACCCAGAAAGAGTGGGTCAGATCTGTGCTTAGAAGACATAAAGAAGCAGAAGAAACGAAGTCTGCTAACAACAACACTGCTGAACTCCACTCATGAAGGCTGGGATCTGGATCATTCTTGTGGTGCTTACGGAACGTCTCTCACGCGTAGTGACAAGATACTGGAACAGAAGCACACAACATCGTTTAAAAAAGATCAAGAGCACGAAAGCTCGCTGTTGGACACTTTGAAGCATCACAAAACTAACTGTTCATTGACAAAAGCCATCGGGGCAGATTTAGAATCTCACAAGAACAATACACATTTTGCACGGTTGTTTGGGGACAGAAGCAGCATCCATGAATTCTCGGCATTGAATGCAGCATTGCCTCCGAGAAAACTATTCTTCATGCAGGAATATCCTAGCAAACTCTTCGGATCTGAGGATAAACCAGACACGGCAGAGTCAGCCGGTTGCAAGAAAAGGAGATCATACATTGAAAAATCCAGAAATCTCTTTGGACTTCGCCATAACATACCCACCCGTGATAAGTGTGTGTTTCCAGACACATGTAATGGGCGATTTGAAATCACTGCAAGACCGGTAGATCGTCTCCACGTTGGAGTCATTGAGCAGGACCACGAAATGTATGCCTCGTACATTGGAGACCACTGCCGTAAGAATCGTCGAGGGCGAAATTCTCACAAAAATTCGCTGCCACAAAGTAAGATCGGGATGGATTCAGAGTTTGGCATGCACGGCTTACGTGGAGATAACCTGAAGAGAGGACTAGCATCCTTCGATGCTGAGACTATGTCTGACCTATCTTTAAATTATCCGAGGAGTGACCTCGACGAGCGGCCCTTTGGAAAAAGTGATTTGTCAAATTTCCCAATTCAAACAGAATTAAACTTTAATTCTTATCTATCTGACAAGGAGAAATTAAAGAAGGTCAGAAATAATCAGGAGAAAAACGCAATGATTGTAAACACTCATGATAGAAGCAGTCGTTGCAGATCTGAAGACGATACTGATGTCTTGGAGAGTTGCACATCGATCTCAGATAAAAACAGTCAACCACTGAAACGACGACCAAAGAAGAAACGTCAACGATCAGGGACTAAGAAAACACCTTACTGTAAACAGAGCATGTACGAAGAAGAACATAAGAACAGTGTTAGCAAACACTACAATGAACAAAGACGGCACGTTGCCAAAGATGTAGACAACAAAGCGGTGAGTCACTCTGATAACCACGCCAATGACATGGAGCAGAAGCATCGTTCTGGCAGCAAAATAAGAAGACAGCTGGCGCTTCCTGACGAGCCTGGTGTCTTTACTAAAGACAATGATCATGTCCAACCGCTGTGGACATGCACCAAATGGGACAAGGAAAGCAGGAATAAAAACACGCAAGATTCGTCGACTTCTCACTGGGCGTACGAGGTCTATTCAGATACCTGTTTGAATCCAACATGCAACGGCACGCAGAGAGGCATCAGACATCAGAAGGGCAATGGAGAGATCACCCAGGAGTATGAAATGACTGATGCCGACCTTCATGACGCAGATGGAGAGAATCTAGACTATAATCAACGGGTGTTGTGCACTGCAAATATCGCACATCCCGCAGCAGACGAACAACTTAAGTTCCCGGGGGTGACCGGGGGTATGGCGATGTACCCAGCATTAGAATAATGCCCTTTTTAGTGGCCAACCACAACCCTCTGTTAATTGGCCACACGGACAGCGAGCCAGTCAAGCTTGTTCCAACAGTATGGACTCACGTCACCGACTTTAAAAAGTGTACCTCAATTCCTGATACTACCAATGGCCGAATTAATACTAATCACAGTTATCAACATGATCACATAATAGCTGCAGAAAATAAAAGCAATAAGAATGCAGAAGATAAATTTAACTCTCAAGACAAATGTAGCTCCACTGAAACTTGCAAATTGGGAAAATATGCACAGAAAATTCACAGTAAGAAATCAAAGCATGAAACTGGTTTGGACCAAACATATCCAGATTGTAACAAACAGAGACACAGTAAATTTATGGAACACCAACAAAGAAACTGCGATGCTACAGGACGTACAGAAGTGTCTGTTTCAAACTGTCCTACAATTAAATCGCAGTGTAGCGTTGATGAGAAATTGATACGAACTGTACATTCAATCAAAGACGATATTGAATCTGTTTTCGACAGATTGAATTCACTGGGTGTCAGCACAGATGACAAAGTTGTGAAGTCTGCTCTCTCATTGAAATACAGTGTCCAGAATGTGCTGGACCAAGCTAAAGCGGTGGAGAAGAATAACACAGGCAAAAACGTAGTCAGCGCGGCTGAAGTTATTAAAAAGGCTTTAAAAACACTGACTACTTTCAGAACTGCTTTCGCGGGAAGCTACACGGAAGATGAGGACCCGCATGAGCTGTCATATGAGAAGTACAAAATGGGAAAGGAGGAATATAACGCTTGCAGGGACGCGGGGTCCAAAGAAGGCAACATGTGTGTAGTCTCTATTGATTCCAGTAGACAGCCATATCGTCGTGTAGCCAATGAGATTGGCCGCAAATATATTACATCCAGTGTTGCAAACAGCGTTAGTGACACTGATGAAACGTCGTGCCCTACCCTACAGCCAGAACCTACCTGCAATAAATGTACAGACAACACTCTTTTTATATCAAAAAGCAGGAAAAATGAAGGACGTAGACAGTACGGAAAAAGCATGTCCAAACACACGGTTGCTGAAAGTGACGAGTCTGTGGTTGAGTCCACAATATTAAAAAAGCTGGCACACTCGGCAGAAAAAACGTCCTTCTCCTCGGCAGAATCTACCTGTAGCCGCAAATCCCGCGAGAAATCGTTTGAGCAGAAGTTTGAGGAGATGTTAGCTCGTTTCCCGCCAGATGAAAGAGAATTTGAAATCGCTGGAATCCCAGAGTCACTGACACGAGATAGAAGTTGTTTCTCATCTGGGAGTAAAATGAAGAAGAAACGAAAAGGCAGTCCAAATAGTAAGAAACATAATACAGAATTATCGGACAAACTGCACCATCAAAAAAGTTCTGTCGCTGACGAGAAGTCATCGTGGAAAGCTACAAAACGCAAATATGGTAAGAATTCAGCTCAGAAAATACCTGTTGGACATGACAAGATTAAAGCAACATCTGAGATAATGTCACAATGTAAAACTGCTGTTGCAATGCAGCCGCAAGTCAAGAACAAGGATAAAATTTCGGAAGAAATAGAGCCGCTTTTATCTTCACTGGCACCATGTGAAACAACAGATATATCGGAAGCCACGGAAGAGGTTCCAGCTTTGAAGAAATACAGGGAGCAAATGCTTCAACCATCAAGTGACTTAGATAGAGAAGATGCTGCATCAGAAGCAAGCAATCTCCAAGACAATATTGTCCTCAAGGAATCTCTCAAATCCTGGCGAGGATCAAAAGAGTACCCCATAACAATGCACGATATTCAGATTATTTACAAAATCCGCAGCAAAACAACCCTGACCGAGGACGAAGAATCTTTTATCAATGCAATCTGCCTTAGAAAAACCGAAGAGGAAATAATGGCAGTGCCATATGACAACGAAAGCCCTTATCCCCCAAGTAGAAAGAAGGGAAGCCCTGGCCGTTCTGGCGTGGACAAGGTTCAGGAGGCTGGCGATATTTCTGGCGACCAGTTGTCGGACAGTAACACAGAAACTAAACAAGAAGTACAAGAAACAAGGAATGCTGTTAAAGAACTTATAACGCCTTCAGAAGCGCCACAATCTCCTGCTGCGCATAGCATATTGGCACACGATACGCAGATACCAGCGGATGTTTCGAAGGAGCTGCTTAGCAATGAAATAAGTGGACTTCCTTCCTCTGAACGTCTGGATACAGACATCTTGGTTGGAAAAAACGCAGACGTCAGTGTCTTCAGTGAGTATAATTTGACAAAAGCGAATAAGGCACAGAAATCAAATGAATTTCAAGAAATGCCAAACTCGCTCTGCAAGATCTCTGAGTTGGCCGAAGATGTTGCGACAGCTTTAGATTCAAGCAACGAACATTCTTTAAAATCTGTAGATAAGTTATTGTCAGCTTGCAAGGACATCCACGAAACGAAACATAACACAACGCTTGACATGCAACCATCTGAATGCTATGACGCTTCTATCTCTAGTGGATATATGAAAAGCAGAGAAACTACCGAACTGATCTTACCAGACTCCCGTACATCAGTGCGAGAAGAGTGCATACATATTCAGCAGAATGAAATCAGAGAGATGCAGCCAAGTAAAGCAACACAGAATGAAGCTGGTGATGTGCTGGACACGACAGCCGTGTCAATGTTGAACGCTTCTATTATGAAGCTCTACGAAGAAGTCAGCAAACTAAGAGTCAAACTGGAGACTTCAGCAGAAAACTCCAGTTCACGTTCATCGCCGGAAGCCGACCATCGAAAGAACCGCTCCCATGCCAAGAAAAAGAAGAGTTCGAAAGCTTCGAGTTTGATATCTAGAAAGTCCAGCAGTTCCACTCAGTCGTCCAAAGAAAGCTCTCCTATATACAAAGTCGACTCTGAAGATGATGCCCGGAGCACCAAAAGTGGCCATTACTTTGGAGTAACCCCAATTTATTCAGACATCCAAAGATTGGTCAGAGAAAGTATGTCAAAAACAGAGTTAGCAACAAGCTCTAAATCAGAGGTGGCAAAATTATGTTGTTCTTATCGCAAATATGACATCAATTGTCCAGAAACACTATATGAATATTACGAAAAGCTGTCAAAAAGCGGGGAACAAGTATCTCAAAACACAGCAGATGCCTTTTATCTAGAATATGAACCACAAAACATTTCTCCTGCCTTGTACATTGATCATACATCTCAGAATCCATCACCTGCAAGTTACATGGAACAGGACGCTGAGGAATCCTCGGTTGCTTCTTACGAGGAGCAGAGGGCGGAACCAGAAGGAAGCTTCTGAGGTGAAACAAGGCGTCCAATACTTTGATAAAAACCTGTCACGCTGTGTTGGTGGTGAGAACTATCTGGAGAAAGGAGAGCCAGGCTTTGATAATTACTGGTCGGAATTGAACACGGAGTTCCCAGGCAAACCGGGAGTTTTCGAGGCCAAAGATCGCTGTCCAAACGAGGGTCATGAATGCATAGGAATTGCTAGAGGTGAAAAATTAGACGCTGCAGATGTTCCAGGCGGCAGCTTCCTTGGGGAGCAGTCTAACGTTGGTATTCTTCAGGAGTATCTTTCACGTGACAAACAATTCTCCGAAGATATTGTTGAATACACCAGCAATACGCTAACAGCCGAGAACCTCGGCGTGCAACTTAACGAAATCACTGCAAAAATGAATTCAGTGTCAGCGCAACTAGAATTTCACATCCGGAATGCTTGCTGCAAAAACAATACGATCTCTGATCTGGAAGACGGTTTGGGACAATGCAAACCGCAGACTCTGGAACAAGATAATCGGGTGGACAGTGTTACTAACTGTGGAGGTGAGTTACCAACAGCTGGCTGTCATACTAAAGAAAATCCACAAGTGGCAAGTGAACAGCCTCAACATTGCTCTAGAGATAATCAAACTGCTTGCGAATCTACTTTGGCCATAACAGATGTGATTAATACAGACCCGCCAAGTATCTCCGAGACAAGCGTTAACAAAGAACAAAGAAGCAATCTTCCTTCAAGAGCTGGTGAAAACAATGTGTTTTTTACAGTGAATTCTAAGTTAAATTCACATCGATCTGGAGAACCATGGTCCAACAGTCCTACAAACTGTTCAAACGAAAATCTGCATAACGTTCCAGAAGAAAATGTTCATCCAAGCTCAAATGAGGACATATCTGACCAGGAAGAAGAGCCTGTGAAACAGTCGACACCTCCGATGTGGTCAGACAGCGAAGAGTCGCTGGGAAAGAATGAAGAAGACTACATAGCATCGCTTCACATCCCTCGCATCGTTCAATGCGTTCGTGAAATGTTCTTTGGATCAACAAAAGCTCTGTCGAAGGAATCTGGCCACCAGAGTCCGAAGCCGTATACTTGTCCGTCAGGGACCATGACCTATTCCCAAGAAAAGTCTTCTAGCAACTCAGAAAGGACACAGTCCCTCTCACATTGTGAAACTGCTGCTTCCGAGATTGAGGACAACGTCAGCAGTAGCTGCAGGGACACATGGCGCAGGCAGTCACTTAATGAAATCGTTACAGACGATTCATCAGAAGGCATAAGCTCCCCGCTGCAACACAATTATATATTCAGGAAGAAAGAGTCGCGGACAAGTCCTTTGTCTTCTCCGTCAATGGAGTCCCTGAAGAAGATGGCTTCCTTCGATGTTGATGAACCTAACGAGAAAAGCCCACACTATCGAGATTATTCGTGGGCTGGAAAAGATATTGGCAATTATAATTTTGTCGGAGGGAACATAATGTTGACCTCCCAGCCTTTCATACACGGCCGTTCTATGGGGTATTTGCCCGCCTTCAAACAAGTGGAGGAAACAGATAAGACTATACGTCATTACTGCGATGCTATCAACACAAATGCCAGCAAACGATTAACCTCCCTGGACAACAGATATATCAATATTCCCAAAACAGCTAGCCGCCCAGGTTCCGGTTCCGTTAGCATGTGTAGCAGTCATTCTGAAAATACTGACGACCCGGAAGTAATACGGGACTATGGCAGATCCTCTTTTATAAAAGCTAGCAATGTTGCCGAGCAGAACGACTGGCCGTCTCCCCAATGCGCGGGATATTTCCCAGAATGGCAGTCACAAATAACGCCCTCACTTCAGTTTGCACGATATGAAGGGAACGATACTTCATCATTCTCCGACAGTACTATGCAGCAACGGAGGCATTGTTACGTGGAGCATTGTGGCTTTCGACAAAAGAGATGCGATAACCTTGCACACGATCTAAGTGAGCACGAGCAGGATCTTCAACATGAAATACAAAACGGCAATGTTGGTAGAGGTGTTTACAGAGGCAAATGCCTCGGTGCCAATGGAAACAACTCTAGTCATGGTTTGACTCGGAAAGAAGAAAATAGAGGGCGGAACGAGTCCGTGAAACAGGCTGAGAAAATGCATACCTGCAGTGACATGTTCTACGCCAATGAAGGAATGCTGGGTGCTGTTCCTCTTGAGTGTAGCAAGAAACGGGACCCAATTGTAGACAAGCATCTGTTTACAATCAGGGATATCTCTGAAACGAATCTATACAACGCTTGCAGCAACATAAGAAGTGTTGATTACGAGACGGGCAGCCAGATGAAGCACTACAAGCAGGACCAGAGGCTTGAGAAAGCGCTGCTGGCCAAAGAGGATGTCGAGAAGAGCAAACCCACCTACGGAGAAGAGTTAGAGGGAAATGGCCAGGCTGTAGCAGAGGGCGATGAAGGAAAAGTGAGTCTGAGTGATAATGAGAGCGATGATGGCGATGCTGTGTCGGATGATACGGGAGATGATGAGCGGGAGAGCTGGTATAAAACTACGGACGACGAGTCCAATAGTTAAGTGTCCAATTTACTAAGAATAGAAGTGGCAGCAAGAAAGCCATTTATAATGTTATATGTAATGTTATCTAGAAGCGTGAAGTGGTGTAGATATGGAAGATAATGGCTGTATCGAGATATGGCATTATAAAATGTAACAAATAGGGTAGTTTCAAGTGCTGTAGAGAAACAACGTATGCATTGTCTGTGTACTGTATTTTACAAACATAAACGTGGCATGCTATTGATCGCTAAAGTTGTATGAATGGCGATGTCACAGAATTATGAAAATGCGGTTGAATAAAATGTGACTTGTCACGGATTTATGAATATCATTGAATGAAGTATGACATGTCACAGAGTTCTGAACAAGAAGAGAAAAAGCCCATCGAGATATGGTGCTACACCCATATTTTATATGGGTAATCGGCACTCAGTGGGTCATTAGGTCACCGTCACACTGGCCGCCTCTACTGCTTAAGGATATTCTTGGTACGCATTGAAGGCTGGGTCCATCTGGCAGCCCACGTCAATTATGAACAATCCGAATTCGCCCAGCTGGGAATCGAACCGACAACCTCCGTGTCGCAGGGGAGTTTCTAGCCACTACACTACCGAAGCTCCTTATTCATTATATGGTAACCCCATATTCTATCGACCAGTCGAGGTTCGTTACGCGGTGTAGTCAATAAAACGGTTTCCAAGAAATGTCCTTGTTCCAATTTTAAGGCTGAGTCTATCTAGGAACACATGGTAATGAGAGGGGAAAGCCCTGTTTCTAAAGGGATGTGGACATATCACCGCTGATCCAGTAGACATATGTACATGCAGGCAATGCATCACTGCAAAATGGATGTTCCCTATATGACAATGCATGTTCCTAATTGCAAAGTGATGTACAGTATTCTGTAATGTGTCAGTGTGGCTTAGGAAAGCTCGTCTTTGTACGATATAGTTAAAGTGCTTCTCCCAGGCGTCTCACCTTACCCTGTTTCTTACATTTTAAAGAAACAAAAAGATTGCAAGAAATACGTTAACATAATTGTAAATCAAGAAGAGTGCGTAATATTTTCTGAAATTATGAAAACGATAGTTTATGAAATAATGAAAATAACACTTTGATGAAATTATGGAAACGATAGTTAAATAATTTTATGAAATTATGAACACGATAGTTTAATAGTTTTATGAAATTATGAAAACGATAATTTTATGAAATTATGAAAATAATAGATTAATAAAATTATACTAACGATGGTTTTGTGAAACTATGAACGAAATTATACAAACGATAATTGTATGAAATCATGGAAAGAATAGTTCTATGAAATTATTGAAACGATAGTGTTATGAAATTATGTAAACGATAGTGTAATGAAATATTGAAAAAGAGAACTTTTACGAATTTATGAAAACGATAGTTTTACGACATTGTTAAAATGATAGTTTTATAAATTTATGAAATCGATGGTTTTATGAAATTATGCAAGCAATAGTTTTTTTATAAATTATGCTAACGATAGTTTGGTACTGCTAATGTATGTTTATTCTGTCCACGGTATTAGCTGCAGGCTAATTTATGCAATATTATTCGAATGTTTGAATGTTTTAGTATGTTTTCAAACAAATAGATACATTACATTAGCAAGATTTCCCAGCTACCTATTCGTAAATAAAAACGTGAACATCATTTGTCCGTCATCAACACATACATATTTTATACACGTGTGTACAGCATGTAACGAAATCATTAAATCTTTGTTTTTACAAACAACACAACTACTCGTGTTATTTCTGGGCAGTGGTTCTTTCAGTAACATCGTCATCGTCGCCGCCATCATCATTATAAGCGCTTGATCTTAAACTGTCCCTGTGCTGATGCTGAAGTGGCGAGTTCAACCCCTAAACCGGTCAGTTGGACTAAAACGTTGGCATCTCGTCCTTGACTTGAGGACGTAAATTACAAGTACATCAGAAGTCAGAGTGAGTTAGACTGATAATACTGGTAATAGGGAAATCTTATCTACCAGAAGTCGTAGAAGTGTGTAGGCAACGCTTGATTTCAAAACGAGAGAATAAAAAAAAAACTGTTGTTGTTATGGTTAACACCAAATCAATATTGTCATCGTTGTTGTCATAACATGGTTATCGTCATCGTTTTAGTCATCATTGTTATCAAATAATTATCATCATTATCATTGTCTTAAATGTCAGTGAAGGCACTGTGGGGTGTATTTTTAAAGACTGTGCAGTGTTTGAAAATATTGCCGGTCCAAGTTTTGTATTCACCCTCTGTAAAATTCATGCAACATATATTTTTTTCGCATATCCTTTACAGGACATCGCTGCCAACACCAGCATTTTACCGCTGTCGTTTATTTCCTGGCAAGATTATGCTCATTAGTTTGCCATTGCTTTCTGAGCGGCCGGCTCACTTATCCTGTAAGTCACCAACGCGACAAGAACCACTACCAATTCTCGCGCGCTGCGTTACCCTACGTGGATAAACGGGACTACGGAGAAATTCGTTTAACTCCTAGGCCAGGGAGGTTGGCATGCAACATAATAGGTACATACAAAACTTGGACCGGCAATATTTTTAAACACTGCACAGTCATTAAAAATACGCAATGTGTATGAACAAACGGAGGACTCTCAGAACCCTTCACCATAAGATCCGGAGTACGAAAGGGTTGTGTCTTGTCCCCTCTCTTGTTCATAACTGATATAAACAATAAAACTACAACAAGCAATGATGTATAGACCAAATGGAAATAGAAGAAAAGGACGACCAAATAAACCATGGACAGAGGGAATAAAAGAGTCCATGAGAATCTCGAAATATGAAGCCCATAAACGGGCACTCTCCCTCTGCTTATGCTTGACCTCGACACTGCAAGGCACAAGAAGAACAAGATGAGATGAGAATATCAACCGGTCGCATTTTCTTCCCAAAACATACCAGAGTACCAACTTTATTATTTGGACAGTTTTATAGAAATATTAACTAAACTGTTGCATTATATTTACAAAAGTGGGTGCATACCTAGTGATATTTTGAAATTTGTATTTGTATATTTGCCAAAAGGTGCATGGTCGAATAGTGGTCTCGGGGTATGGTGTCCGCCTCGAGTGCTGGAGGTCCCGGGTTCATGCCCCGGTGAGAACCGGGATTTTTTTTCACGTGGACTTCTAGTAATAAAATGTCCCCTGGTCTCTGGGTAGTGAGATCGGACGCCCGTGTGTATTGCTGCGCACGTAAAAAATCCATTGGCAGTTGGAAATCGGAAAAGAGTAGCCTAACGGCGCTGTCTGGGCAAAATTTCGAGTTAAAAATCTACCCAGAGTATTTCAGGATCCTCGCCGGTGCTGCGGAGTTCGTGCACTGAGCTGAGTTTCTCCAGACTCAGGTTTGAGTTAGGAGGAGAACGGAGCACTTATGGGTTACACCCGTGTGCCATGATGTTGATACATCGACTAAACTAACTAATCAGGATAAGAACATGCGTTCTTATACATCCGGTGTGCTGATGCCGAGATATGGGGATCAACCCCTACACCGGTTAGTTGGACTAAAATATTAACTTCTCGTCCTTGACTTGTGGACGTAAATAAAAGCACCTCTGAAATCGGAGCAGGTTTACCTGACGGCGATGGACGCTGATTATAGGGAAAGCTATCTTCTTGGCCAAAGGCTCGCGAACGCGGTTCGTGAGCCGCTTACCAGGCGTTCTAAACGCAGCCGCCACCGATTTGTGCAGCAGACCGTGTCGCGGTGTATTATAACGTGTTGGTGTGGAAGCCGGTCCCAGAAAGCAATGGCAAACTACTGAACGTAAAAACTTGTCTAGTGAATCAACAGCAGCTCGAAAATGATGGTGATGGCTGCAACGTCCTGTAAGGGATATGCAACACGACAACAACAACAAAATCCACACGTAAAATGCAGTCCAGTGCCACTAAAAGTAGTGTGTAGGGGCTAAGCTTGAGTTAAAAGTTAGCGAGTGCAAAACGTATGCGAAGAATGTCCTACACAGAACTTCATAAACACAGTCACAAAGCAACAGCAGCAACAGCAAAAGCAGCAGCAACAGCAAGAGCAGCAGCAACAGCAAGAGCAGCAGCAGCAAAAACAGCAACAGCTTCAACAACAACAACAACATCACCAGCAACAAAAGCAACAAGAACAGCAGCAACAACAGCTACAACAACAGCAGCAACAACAAAAACTATATATATATATATATATGCGTGTGTGTGTGTGTGCGTATGTGTGTGTATGCGTGTGTGTGTGAGTGCGTATGTGTGTGTGTGTGTGTGTGTGTGTGTGTGTGTGTCAGAGCATATTTTCATTACAAAATTAAAAGAGGTATATGTGACTAGTCAGTTAGTCGCGTTTCCAACTTCACGGCAAAAGATCGTCCCATTATGCTCCGTTCCCGTGTCAGTGAATATCACACAAAATGCTCCTCATTGCCCAATATGAAAAGTAGAACAGACAGGAGACTCGACAAACCAACAGCCCGCACACAGACACTGTGCATAATGCGGCTGCCAGAATGCCAACACAAAAGTCCTCCACGAAAACTAGACAACCAGCAGCCACACATTACTGCATTAGGCAACCCATTGTTAGTTCAATACACTTGACTCCTGCGAAAACAAAAGTAAGAGATAATAGTCACATTCATAGTGTACTCGCCTTACAGCGAAAGCAAATCCGGCAAACCGAAATCCCAGTCTGGAAAATAACAATGATAATATTCACAAAAATAAGATTTTTAAAAAGTTACACAATAAGACAACGAATCAATATTGTCATTGATCAGACAGTATTCGATGTATGATGTGGTCAGCTACAAGCCGATTGCCTTGACCCTTTTTCAGGCTGGGTGAGCCCGGGTCAACTTATACAAATCCTCCCCGATACAGATCCAAACCTGTGACAGTCAGGCCCACAGGGACCGTCTAGCCACTAATCTACCGTAGCTCCTGAACTTATTCAGTGACGAAGGATAATATATCGCCACATGTGACCTCCCGCTTGATCAGAAGGACGATAGTTCGCATGACCCCAGAGTCATCGTGTTATTTGTTTTGTTTTGTAGTATCCTCCGCAATTTCAATGCTCAGTGAACGGAAATTTACATTATTATATTTGTTAATCATTTGATTCTGTACCGTGTTTGGTCCAAACTTACTTTTTGTTTGGCACTGAATCAATTAAGTATCTTGTATCTTCTATAAGTTGCGCGAGAATCGGCAGCGGTTCTCTCCGCGTCGGTAACTTACGGGGAATGCGAGCCGGTCGCTCAGAAAGCAATGGCAAACTACGGAGCGTAATCTTGCCAAGAAATCAACAATCAGCTGAAAGATGCTGATGTTGACAGCGATGTACTGTAAAGGATATGCGAACAAAACAAAACAAAATCTTCTATAATGCAAGACATGGCAAGAGCTACAATTGCTTCGTTTTTATTCAAGGGATCATCATCATCATCATCATCATCATCATCATCATCATCATCATCATCATCATCATCATCATCATCATCATCATCATCATCTTCATCATCATCATCATCTTTCACTTTTGCCGTCAAGCGTCGTGGGGAGGAATAATTGGCACTCCAGAGCCCGATAGGTGGCACTGGATAGTGTTATTCCGTGTGTTTGTACAATGTCTTTGATGTTGTCAATTCATTTTCTTTTCGGGAACCCTCTTGCTCTCGTAGCAGATCTTTGATGTATGGCCATGTTGGTAGTTGATGGTGTTGCATTCTAACGAGATGGCCGAACCATTTGATATTCTGTCTTTCAATAAATGTGGCACAAGGTGTTGACCCCACAGTCTGTCTGATAACATCATTTCTTATTCGGTCTCGGATAGTTAAGTTGGCAGATCTCCTCAAACATTCAAGGGATCATCGTCGTCGTCGTCGTCATCATCATCATCATCATCATCATCATCATCATCATCATCATCATCATCATCATCATCATTATCCATTTCTGCAGTCTAGCGTCGTGGGGAGGAATAATTTGCACTCCAGCGCCCGATGGGCGGCACTGGATAGTGTCATTCCGTGTGGTTGTACAATGTCTTTGATGTCGTCAATCCATTTTCTTCTGGACGTCCTCGTGGTCTCGTCGCAGATGATCTTTGATGTAAGGCCAGTGATAGTAGTTGATGGTGTTGCATTCTAACGACATGGCCAAACCACTTGATCTTCTGTCTTTCAATAAATGTGGCACAAGGTGTTGATCCCACTGTCTGCCTGATAACAGCATTTCTTACTCGGTCTCGGATTGTTAAGTTGGCAGCTCTAATCAGGCATCTCATCTCACAGGTGTTGATTTTGCTAAAGTGTGATTTGGGTAAGTCCAAATTTGAGATTGGTAACATAGGGTTGCTGGTCTCCCTGGCCGAGGCGTTAGCAGCTTTCTCCGTAACCCCGAATACTCTCGTGGTTGATGTGAGCGCACGAGAATTGGAAGCGATTCGAGTCACGTCAGTGACTTGTGAGAGTATGGAGCCGGTCGCTCAGAAATCAATGGCAAACTACTGAGCGTAATCTTGCCAAGAAATAAACAATCAGCCGAAAGATGTTGATGTTGACAGCGATGTCCTGTAAAGGATATGCAAAAAAAAAAAAAAAAAAAACATAGGGCTGGTGCGAGTATGCTGATTCAAGGGATACAACCACATAATGTAACTACGAGCAAGTGTTCAAGGGATATAACAAGCTGAAAAAAATGTTATGAGAAGAATTAATTATACACTTGTGGTAAGCGGTGAGAAGTTTTCGCATATACTAGATAATAACACATGCAGGCAGCCCAAAAAAAAAACAAAACATCTTGTCATTAGTGGAAAGCTGAAGACACGCATGGTTTGGCATAATGAAAGTGAATCCATACTAGTTGTTGAGGGTCCAGTAACTCATGTGTTATCTTCGTCTCTTCTTTTCTTTCTTTTTGTGCTTCTTCTTCCTCCTCCTTCTCCTTCTTCCTCCTCCTCCTCCTCCTCCTCCTCCTCCTCCTCCTCCTCCTTATTCTTTCCCTTTCTCCTCTTCTTCTTTCTCCCCCTTCCTCCTCCCCTGTCTTGTTCTTCGTGTTCTTCCTCTTCTTCTTCTTCTTCTTCTTCTTCTTCTTCTTCTTCTTCTTCTTCTTCTTCTTCTTATTATTATTATTATTATTATTATTATTATTATTATTATTATTATTCCACCTTCCTCTTATTCTGTGTCGTCTCCCTCTTCCTCTTTCTTCACCTCCTCATCCTTCTTCTTATTTCTTCTTTTTCTTAGTCTTCCTCTTTTTCCGCCTCCTTTATCTTCCTCCCCCTCCTTCTTTTTCTTCATCCTCTTTCTCCTTCTCCTCTCCCCTCCTCCTACTTCTACTTTTTCTTCTTCTTCTTCTTCTTCTTCTTCTTCTTCTTCTTCTTCTTCTTCTTCTTCTTCTTCTTCTTCTTCTTCTTCTTCTTCTTCTTCTTCTTCTTCTTCTTCTTCTTCTTCTTCTTCTTCTTCTTCTTACTTTCTCTTCTTTGTTTTCTTCCACCTCCTCCTCCTTCCCCTCCTCCTCCTCCTCCTCCTTCTTCTTCTTCTTCTTCTTCTTCTTCTTCTTCTTCTTCTTCTTCTTCTTCTTCTTCTTCTTCTTCTTCTTCTTACTTTCTCTTCTTTGTTTTCTTCTACCCCCTCCTCCTCCTCCTCTTCCTCCTCCTCCTCCTCCTCCTCCTTCTCCTTCTTCTTCTTCTTCTTCTTCTTCTTCTTCTTCTTCTTCTTCTTCTTCTTCTTCTTCTTCTTCTTCTTACTTTCTCTTCTTTGTTTTCTTCTACCTCCTCCTCCTCCTCCTCCTCCTTCTCCTGCTTCTTCTTCTTCTTCTTCTTCTTCTTCTTCTTCTTCTTCTTCTTCTTCTTCTTCTTCTTCTTCTTCTTCTTCTTCTTCTTCTTCTTCTCTTATCCTTCTCCTTTTCTTCTTCTGCTTAGTACACCTTCATACATCAACATAAGTAAATTTAAATAAAGCAGCATTCAACTTGAGTTTGTTGACAACTCCATAGTTTGTCCACAAATATTATGTACATATTCGACACACTCGCAGCAAATGATTAGCCGTAGTTTTATCAATTCCACATTTACTTTCATCAGCGGCGCTGGCGATCATGCTTCTACATAACAACTGTTCGATATGCTCATGATAAGTTTGACTGTAAATCATCTCCTGTGCCAGTTTGTCAACCCATCCAGCATTTTCTTCCACTGTTCACTTTTATCTCTAGCACCATCGATTACCCCATCTCCGATGTCAGAATATTCTCAAGTTGGTTAAAGTTAGCGACATATACTTTACATGACCTTGCAGTCAACCCCAGCAGTTTTGGCTGTTTGTGATCTTTTAGCAAGTTTACGTTCAGTAGTTTGCTATTGCTTTCTGGACGATTGGCATCCATATCATTTTATAAAAAAAAAAAACAACAACAGCAAGGCGGTCAGCTGCCAAATGCCCTCAGCTGTATTTCGAACACGGTATGCGGGATTACGAACTGAGTCCGTAACACATTCGCCACGGAGCCGGTATATTCTCAAGAATTTCGTTTTAAAACGTGACCAAAACGTGACGAATGTCTTGTCCTAATATGGATCGTCAACTGTCTTTGTGAATTGGTCTCGTGCAAAACTTGGCTATTGGTTTTCTTAGTTGTGAAGATTGTTAGCATTTTACAGAGAAACCACATCTCAGTGGCCTGGAATTTGTTGAGCTGGGTAGAGTTGAGTCAAGAACCTACATCACAGCACTCGGGACATTCCCATACGTGCTCCGTCCTCATCTTCAACAACCAGCGAAGAGTCCCAATACTAGTGGTGTCAGTTGCAAACTTGTTATGTGTAAGCCTGCCTTCCCTGGGAGTACTAAGTATCGGGTATTATTGTTTCTATTCTCTTCATTCAGTGCCCATGGTGCATTTTAGTAAGGACAATATACAGGGTGTTTGTAAAGTCTCACTACACTTTGTATGTAGAATAAATTTGAAAAATTCTTTCTTCCGTTGATAACACTATCCTGTTTGGAGTACAAAGAATTACTTCAGCAGACGACAGCCATTCGCTGCATACTGCTTCACTATAGACCGTGGAGCACATTTTTTTATGACATCATGTACTTCATTTTTTCAAATTTGTTCTGCACGAAAAGTGTATTGAGACTTTAGAAACACCATGTATAACAGTGGTTCTCGACCTTTTTTGGCCCATGCACCCCTTCACCATTTATTCAGAATGTCAGCCCCCCCCCCTTTATTTTGCATCTCCTCCCTATACACCCCCCACCTTTTTTTTACACAGAATGCGTAAGAATAGAAGCTAAATTTATTAACACATGATAGAACAAGTCTAGACTCCTACATAAAACGTGATGTATGTGCGGGTCTACTTACGTTATAAAACGAATTTAAGAAGAGCGAGAGGTACAGAACAGTAAAGTATGGAGGGAAAAACAATATTAAGTAATCGGTTCTTGTATTAACGCGATCTTGAAATAATCTTAATCCCCCCCCCCCCCCCGACTCCCCCTGGGAACCCTAAAATCCCCCCCCCCTAAAATTTTCCACCGGTTGAGAACCACTGCTGTATAATATCTTAAATCCACTTCTGTCTTCCATGAGCAGGGGTAAGTTACACATATGATCTTGATCTGATGGTATCGGTAAGGAGGTTTTGGCATTGTTTCGTTTTCGTCGTTTGTTAGATAAAAACTTCGGTTAAAACTGTAGCCTTTGTCTGTACGACACTCAACGCGTAGAGAGTAACTTAGGCGAGTGTTCAGTCAGACGGCTGCTAGTATCACCAGCAAGGACATCTTTCAATGATGACAGTACTCGGGCATGCGTTCTTATTGACTCAATAAGTATGTTCAAGAAGATAGAGATGGATTAGATCCGAAGACAGTGGTTGGTGTCTTTAGGGGGCTGTCACGACTGGCAAACATTAGTTTCATTTTCGTGCCGGGTCATGCGGGTGTACAAGGAAATGTGGAGGCTGAGATGCTTGCGGATAAAGCTACTGTGGAGGGATGACGAGCTAGGGTCCAGGCTGATGTACTGAACGCTCTACGAAAAGTAAGACGTTTGGGAGAACTTAGTGATGATCGTGAATCTACAACCATGGTCAGACTACGAGAACAGCAAGTTAAAAGAGGTGTGACCAAACAAGAACACCGCGGGAAGCCAAAAAGGATTAATAAAACAACACAGAACTGGTGTCGTGACCCACTACATGCTGCAGGAGTTACTGGGGAGGGGATCCGAGCACGTGGACTAAATGGTTCTATGTGCAATGAGGATGATCTGTCAACTAACTAAGTTGAGTTGAGTCAAGAACCGACATCACTGCACTCAGGACATTCCCATACGTACTCCGTCCCCTCGTTCAACAGCAAGCGAAGAGTCATACTACTAATCGTTCCCACCGCTATCTGATTAAAAGTGCTCCTGGTCTTCCCTCTCCGTTTTGAGATTCTTCCAGAACCCCTGCCGATCCCCCGCAATCTCATTCTTTCCACATATGGGTTCTCAATCTGTTCCTCCGCCTTCTCCACCTGGTCCCACAAGCGCACGACCACCTCCCCCTTGTCCATAGGCAAAATTCCACCAAGAGGTGCATTCCCTGCTAGCCTATCAGCCTGTTCATTCCCCCGTACACCCGCATGGCCAGGGCAAAATATCCATACAATTCTCACAATCTGTGACCTCTGAAGCGACGAGAGCCATTCCACACGAAACATTCCTTTCTCCACCTTGCTAAGCATACTCTTTGAATCCGTAATGAATACAACGTGTGTTGCAGTAGTCTCCTCTAGCCACCGGAATGCCGCTGTTACTGCCTCCACCTCCATTCTCATGCTGGAGGTCGTAGTCTCATATGCCAGACTCTCCTTTTTCAAGACTCGCCCATTAGCCTTTGCAATAAAGCCCCAACCACTACGTCTGTTTCTCACCACTGACCCATCGGTGTAGATGACTATGTCACCTTGATGTGTGTTACTCTGGATCAGCTGTTGCACTTCAAACTCAGTGCGGCCCGCTGCCCATTCTCTGCACTCACGACCCAGTGTTATTATTACATTGTGCCAGTCCGTCATGTCTTCCGGAACTTCAACCCACTCTCTTTCACGATTGATGGTCTCTAGATCACACACCTGACTTATAGAAAGTTCTGCCTGTGCCATCCAGGACCTGCCTCGTCTTAGTCTATGACCCTTAACCATATCCATTGCTGCATGCAGCGGGTGATCCCTGTCTGCGGCAACTCTCAGGTACCATTTGGCCTGAAGGACCCTATGCCTATCCGTCATTGTTGGTAGCGCCAGGATATGCCTCATGCATATAATTGGTGTGTCCTTTGTGCACCCCAGGATTAACTGCATGGCAGCATTCTTTATGCGCTCAACCTTTCAAGCTGGCTCTTTGATACTGTCAGCAGCCCCAAACCATACTCAATGACAGAAATTATTAACTGCTGAAAGAGCCTGTACAGCATCCTCTGATCTACCCCGGTTGCTGCCATAGCCCTCAATGCATTAAGTCCCCTACCAGCCTTCACCACCAAAGCCTCCACATGATCCTTAAAAGACAAACACCTGTCAAAGGTGGTACCCAAGTACTTCAATTTACTCTCTCGACTAAGAGGACATCCATTCAACATAATACCTGGGACGTCTGCCTTGACGATCCGGTTATCCAAGGAGTACCACACAACCGATGCCTTGTCTGGGTTTATAATGGCCCCTGCGTCCCTGCACCACTCCGCCACCTCTGTTTACCGCCACCTGTAAGTCTTTCGCCAGACTGGCCCTGTCTGTACACCAGAACATCATCTGCAAATGTCAAGATTCTACCCACACCTGGTGTCTCAATAGATGCGATTTTGCTGGTGTAGACATTAAAGAGCACTGGGGACAAGGCAGATCCCTGCGGCAACCCAGGTATAATAGTACAGGGGTCAGAAGTCCAGGAACCCATGCGCAGTGCAACCTTACGCTCATAAAGGACTGCCGCAACCCATCTAACAAGGCAAGGGCAGACCTCCATGTCCAGCAGTGTGTGTATGAACCGATCATACCTGACCCTGTTATACGCATCCTCCAGGTCAAGAGCCACCACCACTGTCTCCTGTTTATCCTGGAAGCCCTCGTAGACATCAAATGGAAAAGTTGCAGCATTGGCCCAGGTGGCCTTTCCCGGCCGGTAGCTCCCGAGTCCTTGGGGAAGCAGATTCCGACTTTCTAAATGTTGCTGGAGCCTGCGTGCTACTATTTTTTTGAGGACTTTGCTGTACGTGTTTTGCAGGGTTATGATTTGGTATCCATTAAGTCTGGAGTGGTTCTTACCTGGCTTTGAGAGGGGGACCAGGTAGCTATGCAGCCAATCGTGGGGTATTTCCGCCGTCAACTAACTAACTAACTAACTAACTAACTAACTAACTAACTAACTAACTAACTAACTAACTAACTAACTAACTATCTGACTGATTAACTAACTAACTGACTAACTAACTAACAGTTGAGGGGGACGGAGCATGCCTGAAAATGTCCCAAGTGCAATATTGATTCTTGATTCCATATTTAACGTGTCTTTAGTGGTCTGATCCCTAATTTGATGAAAGATAGGGTATCTAACAACAGAGATATTGGGTCATTTCAAATACATTCGATTGGAAATTGCTATTTCGTTAAATGTTATCTTGCGTCTGATCGAATTCGACAATAGCTAGAGGTTTCAATTTTAATGTTTTGTTATGTGATGTGTTCTCGTAATCTACATCTATCACTTATTCTTCTTCTAGTGTGCACAAATAAATACTTATAAATTGGTAATCGCATTAAAACTGATGGATTATGTAGTAAATACTAGTTTTGACATGTTTGTTACTGGGCATAGTTAACAACTTGTAGGGTACAAGGATGGTTAAAAACAAATACACAACAAATATACCACAGGGACAAGTCGCATAATAGTGATATCCTTCTATAAACTCCTCGATTGAATGAACACACGTGGCAGTATTGGTAGCGCAAAGCCCCAGGTTGTGATAACCAAACCACATGCCACCTTGTTCGAACCCTTATAGGTCGTCTGCTGGCTTCTCGCGAGATTTCACGTGACTCATCACCTCCGCCATATTAGATAGATCATCCTTGTAGAAGTCTGTGATCAACCAGCAACATTTCGCTTATGGTGGACACTAAGTGATTCTATATTGTTTGCCACGGTTCCTTTATAACCATGAGCTGGGGAGTAGAACTATGGGTAAGCAGATCAGTGAATGCTCTTATAGTTATATTTTGATATGTAAAAGTCAATCGAATCGCGGTCGGTTGATTTCCTCTAATTCTGTAAAAATGGAAAGAAAGACGAACACTTCATGGATTCATACATTACAACTAACCCAACTTTAGCCAAGTTACTTAATTAATGCTAACTCCTTGTGTCTCTTATGTTGTTAATTTAAAATAACATGTGTCTTGGATAATATATGCATGTCATTTATGTAATGCCTGCATGGGACAGTAGACTAGACGAACGGTTATTGTTTTGGATTGGCAAAGCCGAGTTAAGAATTTCAATAACACTCACGTAGATTAATTGATTGTTCTGAATGGATTAATTAATATATTTAATTAATGTTGGCATGGTGACATGGTTATGATACTCAGCTTTAGTAGAATAAGAAATAGTTATAACAGTGTTAGTCAACGTTTGACTAAAGTAAATAATTTTAATAAACAACACAATACACATCATACATTGAGTCGACTAGCGGGGAGGACATTGTCATTTGCCGACAACAATGTTTTAGTGTATCGTCAGGGTAAGGATAGAGATCAGGTTGCTGTGGAGCTACAGACCGAACTCAGTCACATAAGTACTTGGTGTGTTGAAGCTGAATGGTTGCAATGGATGGTCAACCCAACAAAGGCAACAGTGACATGGTTATCTTTGAATAATCATATGGGAGGCTCTATTCGCAATTCCATTGCAAATAGAAAAAAAATTATATTCGCAATGGAATTGCGAATAGAGAAATATTATATTCGCAATCGAATTGCGGGAAGTAACAAACATGTCACAGCGTCTGCTCACTAGTCAATTTTAGTTTGAGCCATTAAGAAGTCTAAGAAGGTGGTTAATTTAAGTAGGAATGTTCACTGTTGCGAGTTTAATTCTGCCGAATTCTCCGTATTTTTTAATGAATCACTCTTCTTCTTACTTCTGTCCGTTCTTTTGGCATCCCGTTTTATTTTTACATTACGTTAGTCCTGTTTAAATATCAAGAATAACTTTTCAGAACAGGTATCCCCAACACAAATAACGATCCCTACAAATAATTCTGTCCCCAGGCGAGTTCAAGAATTGTTAACTTTCGTTTCTGTACACTTACTGTTACCAGGCATCCATATTTGTTTACGTTACCGTCCTACTATTTATGTCCTGATAATATCGCAGCAGTGATGATTCTCTTAATTTGACACTTTCTGTGGCCTCCATTGCATCCTCTCTGAGTGACTCTGTTCTGGTCCAAGTTGACAGTAGTATGCTTCGCCTCAGAGAGACATGACAAGGCAATCCAAACACCAGATTTCGATTGATTGGCCTCATTAATTAATAAATAAACAAGGACAAGGAAATGCTACGCATATAAAGTGCAGGAAAACCCGGTATATCTGAAGCAGGTGGACAAGAGAGAGGAGATAGATAACCAAGATAGTGTGAGAGACAGAGATATGAAAAAGATGTATTGAAAGACATTAAAGAGTGGTAAAGACAAGAAAGGAAGAGGTAGGAGATCGAGACTTAGAGTAGTTAGAGCGAGCGAGCGAGAGAGAGAGAGAAGAACTCATGTTCGAGTGGCTAAGTTCCTTTCCCAAGACAACAAAAGTAGAGGACAGATAAGAACAGAAAGACAAGTGTGCGGGTTCTTGTGCAGCAAGATAAACAACACCTAATACACAAAACCCGTAGAAAATATATGCCTACAGCGAAATCATCAGACTAGCATTGGTGTCATCTAATTCCTGACAATGAATAAAAAAAAGTTGCCTCCCCGGCGGGGAATCGAACCTCGAGCTCCCGTGCACCAGGCGGAGATACTAACCACTAAGCTACCGAGGACACGTTGCTATCAACAATATATTGTAATATGGACACACGCATAGGAATAATCACGTGACCTACTTCGATTGCGAATATAATTTTTTTATATTCGCAATTCCTTTGCGAATGGTCACTTCGTAATCATATTGTCAACACTCCAACACCAACCGTTAATCTGTGTTCAGAGAATGTGGAAAGAATGCAGGCAATGAATTACCTGTGGATACGTTTTGATTGAAGCCTGGCTTATAATGAGCACATAGACCAGGTGATAACAAAGGCCAAGCGGGGTTTGTCTGCGATGCGGGTGATGGCGGCAGCAAACTGTGAGCAGCGCCGTCTATATCTTCTATACGAGGGGCTGGTCATGTCTGTTTTTGAGTATGCAATGGCAATCCTGACTCTCAGCCATAAGCAGATAGAAAGGATGGAAAGGATACAGAATGAAGCTATGCGCATTATTCTTGGATGTACAAGAGATACAGTATGCAGGGCGATGTGCTACCTTCTTGATTTTCCAACCATTGAAGACAGAATGCAAATTTGCATATCAGGTGCCTACCTTAGAGTTAACGCAAACACACAACATCCACCGCATAGTTAAATTATGAAGGTGAAGGGCAGCAGGTTAAAAAGAGGAAAGTCGTGGATGGATCAAGCCGAAGACATTCTTCAACAGGTGTGTTCATTGGAGGACTTAGAAGAACAAACAACAATTCACCTAAATGAACACCTCTTGAAACAAGTAAAGAGTTTAAAGTACCTAGGAGGTATAATATCATCAAATGGCAGATCAGAAGACGAGATCGAAAATAGGTGCAATAAGGCAAATCAACTCATTGGACAAATGGCACCAATACTAAAGAACAAACATGTATCAATAACTACTAAGAAAGCACTTTACAACACAATCTTCCTACCAACTCTATGCTACCAATGCCAAACCTGGACAGTGACAGAAAAAGAGAAAAGAAAAATCACAACAGAAATGAGGTTGCCAAGAAGAATACTCAATGTATCAAGAAGAGAAAAGATCAGAAATGAAGAAATCAGGACTAAAGCGGGGGTTAAAGCATCACTAGATTTTATTAGAAAGCAGCAAGTCAAATGGTTTGGCCATGCAAGTAGGTTACCAGTCAACAGCATACCACAACGAGCAATGATGTACAGACCAGATGGAAACAGAGGAAGAGGCCGACCACGTAAACATTGGACGGAGGGAATAGCAGAGTCCATGGGAATATTGATATATGAAGCCCATAATCGGGCACTCTCACGATGTTTATACTTCACCTCGACACTGCAAGGTACAAGAGGAACATGATGAGATGAGACTACTGTTCAGCTGTGGTATAGAAACAGTTTACTACTGTTGAGCTGTGGTATAGAAACATGAGATTACTGCTCTTGAGCTATGGTATAGAAACATTTTACTGCTGTTGAGCTGTGTTATAGAAACATATCATATTCTATATATATTATAGATTATATATGTATTCTAGATTTGCAATGATATAGTTTCCATGTGTGGTGTTGCAGGATCAGTGGGACAATGTGAACGTCCACACCCAGAAAGGAATTGACTTCTGTGAACGATACATACACTTTATCAAGGAGAGGAGTGCAGTGGAGATGGATTATGCAAGCAAATTGAAGTCAGTTTCTTGTGGTTTTGTTGTTTATTTTTGTACTTTCTGTCTGCTTTGTTACAAACTAACCATTCTTATCTTTTCTCTTCTTTCTTCTTCTTCTCTTTTGTTAGAAACTAACCATTCATCTATTTACTCTTCTTTCTTCTTCTTCTCTTGATCAGCTGTTGGAGCATAGCTCCACAACCAGTTCACAAAAGAGCTATTCTATCTTTTCTTATCTCCTGCAACTCTCTCCATCTCCTTCCCATATCTTTTCTTATGTTCTGCAGCTCTCTCCATCTCCTTCCCACATCTGTCTCTAATTCTCTTCTCCTGTGCTTCTTAGTTTCCCTATATTAAATTTTTCCCGTGATTCATCTCATTCATAACCTCGTCATCATAATGTACTCTGTAAAGCGGCATAATCGTTCATGCCCCTACGTTTCAGTTCTTGGTGTTCTGGATCGGTTCAACTGATGTTGTTACCCCATGCCATCATTTGAGACTATCGTGCATCATTTGTCTCTGTCTGCACTTTTCTTATCTCCTCCAGCTCTCTCCATCTCCTTACCATATATTTTATTATCTCCTCCAGCTCTCTCCATCTCCTTACCATATATTTTATTATCTCCTACATCTCTCTCCATCTCCTTACCATATATTTTATTATCTCCTCCAGCTCTCTCCATCTCCTTACCATATATTTTATTATCTCTTGCAACTCTCTCCATCTCCTTACCATATATTTTATTATCTCCTCCAGCTCTCTCCATCTCCTTACCATATATTTTATTATCTCCTCCAGCTCTCTCCATCTCCTTACCATATATTTTATTATCTCCTACATCTCTCTCCATCTCCTTACCATATATTTTATTATCTCCTCCAGCTCTCTCCATCTCCTTACCATATATTTTATTATCTCTTGCAACTCTCTCCATCTCCTTACCATATATTTTATTATCTCTTGCAACTCTCTCCATCTCCTTACCATATATTTTATCTCCTCCAGCTCTCTCCATCTCCTTACCATATATTTTATCTCCTCCAGCTCTCTCCATCTCCTTACCACATATTTTATTATCTCTTGCAGCTCTCTCCATCTCCTTACCATATATTTTATTATCTCTTGCAACTCTCTCCATCTCCTTACCATATATTTTATCTCCTCCAGCTCTCTCCATCTCCTTACCATATATTTTATTATCTCCTACAGCTCTCTCCATCTCCTTACCACATATTTTATTATCTCTTGCAGCTCTCTCCATCTCCTTACCATATATTTTATTATCTCTTGCAACTCTCTCCATCTCCTTACCACATATTTTATTATCTCTTGCAACTCTCTCCATCTCCTTACCACATATTTTATTATCTCTTGCAGCTCTCTCCATCTCCTTACCATATATTTTATTATCTCTTGCAACTCTCTCCATCTCCTTACCATATATTTTATTATCTCTTGCAACTCTCTCCATCTCCTTACCATATATTTTATTATCTCTTGCAACTCTCTCCATCTCCTTACCATATATTTTATTATCTCTTGCAACTCTCTCCATCTCCTTACCATATATTTTATTATCTCTTGCAACTCTCTCCATCTCCTTACCATATATTTTATTATCTCTTGCAACTCTCTCCATCTCCTTACCATATATTTTATTATCTCTTACAGCTCTCTCCATCTCCTTACCATATATTTTATTATATCTTACAGCTCTCTCCATCTCCTTACCATATATTTTATTATCTCTTGCAACTCTCTCCATCTCCTTACCATATATTTTATTATCTCTTGCAACTCTCTCCATCTCCTTACCATATATTTTATTATCTCTTGCAACTCTCTCCATCTCCTTACCATATATTTTATCTCCTCCAGCTCTCTCCATCTCCTTACCATATATTTTATCTCCTCCAGCTCTCTCCATCTCCTTACCATATATTTTATCTCCTCCAGCTCTCTCCATCTCCTTACCATATATTTTATCTCCTCCAGCTCTCTCCATCTCCTTACCATATATTTTATCTCCTCCAGCTCTCTCCATCTCCTTACCATATATTTTATTATCTCCTCCAGCTCTCTCCATCTCCTTACCATATATTTTATTATCTCCTACAGCTCTCTCCATCTCCTTACCATATCTTTCTTCCTTTAAAAAATATGTAAAACTAGTAAATGAGATTAAAACATTTTCCATGATGATAAAAATGAGAGTGAGCGAGAGAGAGAGGGATCACTTCAAAAAGGAGTGTACAACTCTTAAAAATGTTGAAGTTAATTAGGTGGTATTGTTAATTCTGTGGTATAAGCAGACCCCCACATACTTGAAGGCAAAGTGACTCTTATATCTTAAGATCGTTTTAATTTCCGTTGATCATGCCTGGTTTGTAGCTCTGGCTTTCATCTGACATGTATGCCTGTTTGTATGCTTAGAAAGTTTGTAGGACGGAGGGGAAGGACTTCGACTTAAATTAAGTTGTGATTGAATGCGTACATTCCTTGAACCCATTCCAAAATATAGGCCCATGTCTGTATACTTTATGGGTTCATGTAGATTGTCAATAAATCTAGTACATTAGAAACAGTTAGATTTGTAGATGGATTTGGCATCATTCAAATATTTGTTTATGAATCGTTTATCATGGGTATATTTAGATACTTGCAGATGAACCTTTGGATCATTTAGATACATGCTATTGAACCTTGGGATTATTTAGATGATTCCAGATGCATGATTTAGGAGATGACCATGTGTTCACATGCATACACTGTGGACGAACATTTACAGTGCAAATTGGTCTTATCAGTCACATTCGCTACTGCTATGGATTTGAGTTATTATGCTTTTTGGGTATCCTTTGTTTTTTTTTTGGATAGCCGCTCAAGCTAGGATACAGATGAGTACCCTTAATACTTTCATGTAGCGTCTTTCGTGTATTTGTTTGTCTAGTTTTATTTGTTTGTTCTGTTGCTGACGAAGGCTTTGGCCGCAACGTCCATTGTCTCTTGTGCTCTAGTAAAGCTCACAATATCTTCTCGTTTTTTGGTGATTCATTATGCTTTTTTGAAGATGGTAAGGTGCCAATGAATGAATAAAATTTAGATACTTGTCATTGAACCTTGGGATCAGTTAGGTATTTGTCATTGAACCTTTGGATCATTTATTCAGTTGCTATTAACCTTTGGATCATTTAATTAGTTAATGTTGAACCTTGGGATTATTTAGACACTTGTCATTGAACCTTTGGATCATTTAGTTAGTTGCTATTGAACCTTGGGATCATTAAGATACTTACTGTTGAAGTTTGTATTATGGTATACTATTGAATCTTTCTGTCTTTCTGTCTTTCTTTCTTTCTTTCTTTCCTTCCTTCTTTCTTTCTTTCTTTCTGCTCGTCTTTCTTTCTTTTTCTTCCTTTTTTCTATATTTTTTCATCTTTTATTTCAGCCTGTCTTTCTGTTATGTGACACAGGTATATAGGTAGTGACCTTGGCATCTAGAGGCCAAAGCTGACACTTTTGAAATGTGTTGGAATCTATCTATCTACTATCTTTCTTTCTGTCTTTTTTTTCATTCATTCTTTCTTTCATTCTTTCTTTCTGTTCATCATTTCTTATACATCTGTGAGTTGCTGTGAATAACAGCAAAGAAAGGAACTGTTCACCCCATAAAATAAATGTGTCCTATTGAAGTCAGTAACACTGTCCCCTTCCTATAGCAATGTCTGTCTGTGGCATTACATCGCCTTTATGTGTGATGTTGAGTAAGCCTTGCGTAGCCCACACCAAACACACAGTCCAGGTTCTGTTATATCTGGGATCTGATTGCCTCAGCCAGTGCTATCAGCCGAGCCTCAAGTTGTGTACCATCTGGAAACCTGAAGCACGGGAAACTGTGATAACACATGATAGTGGAAATGAAAACAAGAATATGGTTTGCTGATGAAGAAAACTGTTATGTTTATATGTGGAATTAATCTGGTGGTTTTGTTTCAGTAATGGTTAATCATATCTGAGAATAGGATAACTAGAAATCCTTTGTATGGAGTTCTCAGGGTAACTGAGAAGAGAAGTAGAAAGAGAAATGTATGTCAGCATAGCCGAATGGATAATAATGTGTGTTCTAAAACATCCGGTGTGCTGATGCCAAGATAAGGTATTCATCCCCTACACCGGACAGTTGGACTATAGTGTTGATCTATCATCCTTGACTTGGAGGCATTATTTACATCCATCCATCCATCCATCCATCATGGATCGATCACTCAATCACCAGAGTCGTGGATCAGCTCCGTGTTTCTGTCTTGATCATGCCACAAGGCCAAGCCATCCAGGTACTTGCTTCTAGGTCTTCCCCCTGGTCTCTTCCCTTCGATCTTGCCAGTTGTCACCAAGTTCTCCAATTCATTTCTTCTCATAACATGCCCAAAAAATTGTGACTGTCTACATCTAATGTCTCTAATCAGTTTACGATCTACATTTGTTTCTTGAAGGAAATGTTCATTGGCCATTAATTACAAGTACCTCTGAATTCAAAGTGGGTTCATCTGATTGCAAGGGACACTGTTAATAGGGAAAGTAAATCCACGCGCAAAATTCAGTTCAGCACTATTAGAAGTAGTGTGTATGGACTATGCTTGGGGTCAAAGCGAGCGAGTGCAAAAAAAAAAGAGAAATAAATAAAATAGGAGGACATGAGTGGAGATGTATGTGATAGCTAAGGAGCTATCTTAGTCAGCTGTATTCATGTCTTCTCAATATTATCAATTGTCTCTACTTCTCTTCTTCATGTGTTTTTAGATCTTCCTCTATTTGCCTTGTAGGTTCCAGACAAACACCTTTCGCGCTATCCTATTCTCAGGTAAAGTGTATCCGTAATGAGACTTAAAATGCCAATTGTGGGGAAAACTGCTTAAACACCATGCATCCTAGTTGTGTAAACTCTTTTCTATTAGAATTTACAAGTCTGTAAGCATAGATGTTTTGGTCACATTATGAGAAGAAATAAATTGGAGAACTTGATCCATGACTCTGGTGATTGAGTGAGATGGCGATACATGACCGCCCACACTTATTGGCTAGGCACATCATGATGATGATGAAGTGTAGATGACCAAAGACACTTTGAACACAATTTCTGCCTTGCTTTATCTAACTTTATTGTATCTTTGACATTGCGATAAATACACAACTAATACAGTACATGAAAAATGTCCACATCTTTCTAGCCCATACACTTAAATACTGGTTGGTATGTAAAGTGTTAGGCTTTAACAAATTTGAGGCCATGGAGTGTAAGGTGAGGGTTACGTGGCACGGATAGAGTGCTTGCATTCCTGTAGAAAAAATTCTCTTGGTCGTGTCTGAAACCACTCATGCACCACCTACTGTACCTCTTCACAAAAGTCACACCGTTTTGAAACTTACTACTTCACTCATACACTTGCTGGACTGACAGGCATGCATCACCATACTGGACTTTCATTAGCCGATGAATTTCTATAGGTTTCACCCTTTCACTGATAACAAAAATGGATAACAGAATGCTGCACCTCTTTGGTGCATGTTAAAAGTGGGGCGGCCATCTTTAAACCGTCCTTATGATGTTACAGTATTTGTCTGATGTCATGTGCTTAACACTCTTAACATCCTTAACAACAATATTGACAGGTCACAAGACAATGGCATGGTTATTGTAATTTCTATCACACTTTACAGGTTTTCATTTGAAGCCCCCTCGTAGACTCAGTCATGACACATAACAAAAAAATGGTCACATATGTGCAGCCTAAAACAGCAGGCAGAGCTAGTTTCCGTTGTAGTTGTATGGGGGCATGGTACAAGGAACGCTGGTTCCTCGTCTCCCGGGCCTGCTGGCCTTGTGTGGATGTTTGCCTGATGTTCCATTGCTGATGTAGCCATCTGTGTAGGAAGGGTAGCGGTGGCAGTGGAACTTGGCTGGCCAGGGCAAGCCTTGTGTCATCTGTTGGTACTCCGCACTGCACTGGTCTTGTATTTCCTGCAGATGATAGAGACGAAAGACATGTTTTAGGATGGGAGTTCATTTTAAGCGATCATATTACTATTTGAGGAGCGGTTGACCGAGTGGCTAGAAAAGAGGAGACTCAAGTTCGAATCCTCGATAAGGTGTGGATCTTTTTCTGTCGGGTGCAGAAAGAACACCCCAACCTGCACAGTTCGTGGCGACTGCACTAGCCATGCGGCCTTAATTCCTCAGGCTCAAGATCCCCCTGCCCTACACTGCAAGGTACTATAGGCAGTAGGGGACAGTTTGACAGTATTACCATATTACTCAGAATGAAAATAATAATGGAAGACATTAGAACAATATTAATAATGGAAGAGATTAGAACAATATTAATAATGGAAGAGATTAGAACAATACTAATAATGGAAGAGATTAGAACAATATTAATAATGGAAGAGATTAGAACAATATTAATAATGGAAGAGATTAGAACAATACTAATAATGGAAGAGATTAGAACAATATTAATAATGGAAGAGATTAGAACAATATTAATAATGGAAGAGATTAGAACAATACTAATAATGGAAGAGATTAGAACAATATTAATAATGGAAGAGATTAGAACAATATTAATAATGGAAGAGATTAGAACAATATTAATAATGGAAGAGGTTAGAACAATATTAATAATGGAAGAGATTAGAACAATATTAATAATGGAAGAGATTAGAACAGTATTAATAATGGAAGAGATTAGAACAGTATTAATAATGGAAGAGATTAGAACAGTATTAATAATGGAAGAGATTAGAACAATATTAATAATTGAAGAGATTAAAACAATATTAATAATGGAAGAGATTAGAACAATATTAATAATGGAAGAGATTAGAACAATATTAATAATGGAAGAGACTAGAACAATACTAATAATGGAAGAGACTAGAACAATCGTAATATTGGAAGAGATTAGAACAATATTAATAATGGAAGAGATTAGAACAATATTAATAATGGAAGAGTTTAGAACAATATTAATAATGGAAGAGAACTGATTCATACTTATATTATCCTAAGATTCCTTGTTGCTGCAAAGAATCCTGGTTATCCTCATAGAGCATAAAATAATCCAAGTGATCCTTGTAGAGAGCATATAGGATTCTACTGATCCTCATAGAGCATCATCATCATCCAGTGCCTTACCGGCTGGCATGGGCGATCATGACTTTCCGCAAAGTGCGATCTCCGACGGCATGGATCATTTCATGTGTTGACTCTCTTCCGTGCCATGACACAAGACTGTCAAGAATCTTCTCACGCTGTCTTCCTCGATCTCTCTTTCTGCAAATCTTTCTGGTTATCACGGCATGTTCCAGTTTGTGTCTTCTCATAACGTGGCCAAGAAACAATGACTGCCTCTGTCTGATGTCTGTGATAAGTTGTCTTTGTGACACAGCTTCAAAGAATCAGCATGGTGCTGTAATGATGCATCCTGACATAGTTCCCTGCGTGGAACTACAAACTTACCCCACCTGACAAATTTCCCTGAGTGGAACTACAAACACAACCCACCTGACAAAGTTCCCTGCAGGGAATAACAAACGGAACATCAGGCTGTCTGTTGATGACCAGGTTGTTGCTGGGCTGCTGTCGATCCCCAGACTCGTCCACGTGAGAGCCAGGCACGCAGAAGGGCATGAAGACACCACATATGAACAGCCGGAACTTGTTGGAGCATTTGCTGTCTATGAGAGGCTGGAACTGGCGCATCTCTGTGGCAATCTCCGACTGGTCGGTCTTTGTAGGGAGTATCAATGTATGTTGAAAGTGTTACATGTAGGTTGGAGGAGAGGAGACACAGGACAAGGGACACAAAGGCAGAGATACAGGACAGGAGACAAAGGGTAAGAGGTAAAGAGCAAGAGACACAGAGAAAGAGATAAAGGGGAGAGATACAGGGCAAAAGACATAGAAGAGACATAAAGGGGCAGATACAGGATAAAAGGCGAGGGGAAGAGATGCAGGAGAAGTGGTACGGAAAGAGACAGGAGAAGAGATACAGGACAGGAGACACAAGAGGAGGAGACAGAGAAGCAGATAAACTGGGAGAAACAAATGAAAAGATAAGGGGAAGAGACAAGTGAAGATATACAGAGGAAGACATATAGAGCGAGAGGCAAAGGGGAAGAGACGAAGAAAGATACAGGCAAAAATACAAAGGGAGGGAAGAGACACAAGAGAAGAAGGAAGAGAGATGGGAGAAAAGATTCAGCATAAAAGAGACAAAGGGAAAGTTGGAGCAAGATACACAGGCAAAATCACAAAGACGTTAGATAGTGAGTTATCTTGGCATGGGGGACAATCCACATTGGAAATTGTTGGCACCACACAACACAAGAGCCTGTAGACAAACATGACCAATGCTTCGTGGACAAGTCTATAAAGATGGTCTGGTAAACATAAATGAACAGATACTTCCGTTGCAGATGTTGCATCTACCAAGAATAGGGAAGTGGCGTGTCACAGAGAATATGCGTAATTATTGTAGAAAATGTTTTATATGTCAGAGAACGTGTTATGTTTTAGAACATATTTTGTATGATAGAGAATGTGCTATTTTTAGAAAATGTTCTATATAACAGAGAACGTGCTGTTTTAGAAAATGTTCTATATGCCATAGAACATATGTTTTAGAAAATGTTCTATGTACCAGAGAACGTATAATGTTTTAGAAAATGCTCTATATGCCAGAGAATGTATGCTGTTCTAGAAAATCTTTTTATACTAGAGAATGTTTGCTGTTCTAGAAAATGTTCTATATACCATAGAACGTATGCTGTTCTAGAAAATGTTCTATATACCAAAGAACATATGCTGTTCTAGAAAATGTTCTATATACCAAAGAACATATGCTGTTCTAGAAAATGTTCTATATACCAAAGAACGTATGCTGTTCTAGAAAATGTTCTGTATACCAAAGAATGTATGCTGTTCTAGAAAATGTTCTATATACCAAAGAACGTATGCTGTTCTAGAAAATGTTCTGTATACCAAAGAACGTGTGCTGTTCTAGAAAATGTTCTGTATACCAAAGAACGTATGCTGTTCTAGAAAATGTTCTATATACCAAAGAACGTATGCTGTTCTAGAAAATGTTCTATATACCAAAGAACGTATGCTTTTCTAGAAAATGTTCTATATACCAAAGAACGTATGCTGTTCTAGAAAATCTATCCCCTGAAAATCTGTGCTATATCTATATATATAAAACAAAGTATGTATGTAAATATATATGTATGTCCTTTATTTTTTCGCTAACCGCCCATCCGATTGAGATGAAATTTTCTACACGTCTTCCTTTCATTCCAGAGCTGCCAACTGTGATATTTTTTTAGTGTGAAATCGCCTGCTTACTCAGTATTATTTCATTTTTCATTTTTCACTAAAATTTATATATAGTGTGACAAAACGCGATTATCTGTCTTGCGTCGTCAAGATCCCGCACTATTTTGGCGCGTCATCGGGGACTTTCCCAGCTAAGAATAGACTGAGGGAAGCCGATGAAGGACTTACGATCTAGAATATTCTCGAAACACCGAAATTCGAGTAACCCGTGATGTTGGGTATCGCTCTAAATTCTCGTGCAGAGAGATCTAGAAACTCTAGGCGGGGAATGACGTTTTCCCGAGAAAGTATCTTTTCTCTAGAAGCACTCGCTTCTCGTGCGCATTGAGTTGGCACGAAGCGGGAATGTGGCTAAAGCAGTCATTCACTTACTGTCGTTGAAACAGAACAGACGCCGGCCTGATTTGAGCCAATTTTGTGGTGCGTCTCTCCTCAACCATGATTCGGCTGACTGTCATTATAAGGAAGCTGAGAAGCCCTTGAAACAGTTCGGAGCTGTCTGGAGGTCTGGTTTTCCATACAGGTAGATAATTGTTTAAATCATTTAACTTTGTACGTGTGTTCCACACGCCATTGTTCTAACCTCATTACCTATGCGGATGTCCTTGCATACTAATTAGCAAACCGATCGATAACGCAGTTGATGGCGAATCGTGTTTGTTTACCGTGTGCTCGCGAAACAGCTGATAGAAACGCCGTATTGTGATGTAGGCGATTTGGGTTCCAAATATGTGTACCATATTTTGACAATCGTTACATCTATTAGGTTGCTGTGTTAGAATAAAACCTAGTTATTTGTGCCGGATGGAAACTTAGATTATGTCAGTCAGTTGCTGAAGCCCGAAGAACGGTTAGAAAACCAGGTAAGTTGGTAGGTGGAGTTTCAGACAAAATTGTGCTTAGTTACTAAGTAAAGGAAGAACTTAGTTCTGTGCCACCCAGAATGATGTAACTATGGTGTAATAACTTAATAGTGAATTCATTGTGTGGAACAGCGGATTTCTGTGTCAAGGTAAGTTGCTTTGGTGCTATATTTATATATATATATATATGATGTGACATTGTGTGCATATATATTGGATCATGGCATGTGATACTTCCTGGAGTAAGTCCGAACGCCGAATAGGTCGTCGCGAGATAACACTGCGTGCCGTCGCGAGATAAATGTGCGTTCTGAAATCTTGTCTCAGCTATCCTGTCTCTTTCGTACTGGCGCTAGTGCAAGTGAATGCTCTGGTGCTGGAAGTATGGAAGGATGCTAGGAGGCTGCATGAGACTGGGGAAATATAGAATATGGGGGATGTGAAAGCAAGTTATGAAAGTATGTGTTGGTAGGCCAAGCCAACGATGAAGTTCCATCCATGCCAAGGCTAACCCACTTGGGGAGGACCGAACTGGAAGATTTCCCTTGGAACATGTGGGGAACATGTATTCTCAAGAAGGCTTCTTGACTCTAAGGCAGAGTCTGATAAGAAGAGTTTGCTAGGGCAGGGGCAGGTGGTCCCACCAGCAAACAGGCTTGTGTACATAGTGGATGTGATCATGTCCTATTCCTATATCCCGAGGGATGGGATATTGATCCAGCTTATGTTTCTTAATGTACATTGATGATGTTAGGACCGAGTCTAGGGACTCTTTACCTATGTTTAGTTCAATTAACTTAGAACTATAATAACAGCCTTGTATCACTACTGACGTTAGCGACGACTGGTAGATGATTAGGGAGAGGTGAGACCAAAGATCAGACTAGTCATTCTGATGTCTTGCTCTGTTTGACGGGCTGTTCTGTGAGGCCAGCTGACATTTGTGAACCCATGCTGTACTACTCTCCATATAGAGATAATGCTTTAGTTATATGCATAACTAAGTAGCATGACTGAGAGTTGAGTAGTTATTGGTAGGATGCATGTGGACTTATGTTTGGGCCAGTATACTCTCACCGGTCGCTCTTCCTTTTCAGGAGTTTGCCTGTTGAGGAACCAGTCAACTATAATGTTGTTGGCAGGAAACCACTTCGTGTGACAGAGCGAAGGGTTCAGTTCTGTTCTTATCACACCAGACTCAACCACATCAGGTACCCAATATTGATTCACCATGAGTGAAGGTTGCCTCAAGACATACAACCACCCTGAAGGTGCCCGTGTGAGAACTGTTGGTTTGTGATTGTCCTGATAAATAGACGACACTCTGTTTTGTGATGAACAGTTCAGCATGTTGAGTAATCATGCTCAACGACAGGGAACGCCGGTCCGTCTAGAGACGGGGGGGGGGGGTTCTGCCTAAACGCAGAAGTAATTGATCTTCAGACACTTGAATGGTTCTTTGGACAGCTCTAGTGGCAGGTCGTGAGAACTTCACTAAGTAGTGACATGTGTCAAGGTAACCCGGTGGAAGGGACTATGGGATTATAGTCCAACCTGAATTGTTGCCGTGAAATAGATGTCTGATTCTATGAATGTACTGTTGCAGTATCAAGATTATCAACTGTGTTATCCAAGAACTCAGTAACATTTTAGTAGCCATATCTGATTCTACAAGCAGTGTGACTGTAGGAGACCATTGAATTGGTCCGTGACACTTTTCCATTCATGTTCCGGTGCTGTGAAAAAGGGACCATTAAATTGGTCAATACCATAGCGGTTCTGCAATAAGACTGTGTTCTGCTTGATAGACCATTAGCTTGGTCAGTGTTTAAGTTCATCGAAGTGACTAATACTTGGAGCAATTCCAGGCGGATTGTTTCCCAACTGGTATTGTTCGAGAAGTGTATTAACAGTGACTCCATGGGAGTGATAGAGATGCAGTTGGTCCAGTGAAGTGTGGTTCAGCAGTGACTCTAGTGTTGTGGATCTACGCTCTGGAGACAGAGTGGTCTCCAAGGTTCTAGTCATCTCACTGGAAGGAAGCCGGGTGAGTGGCGGACCGACTGGACGGGACATCTGCATCCAATCTACTTCTCAACTCGATGAAGATACCTACATCTCTGAGTCTATCTCTACTCTATCTTCTATTTGTGTAAATAGATTCTTCTATCAGGATGTTCATTTCAGTTCTATATTCTCAAGGGTAGAATAAACTTTATGTAAGTTGACTTGCTCTTTGTATAATGATTGAGTGTGGTCTCGGACGATGCCTCAGTGTTCATTGTTCCACAGGTGTAGGTAGTTAGTGGGGGTCTAGAATCTGGAGGGGCTTGTAGACGTAATTAACTAATCTGAGATCAACAACAGAGGAAAAATGTGTATCTGCTCATCCAACCCCTGGGGCTAGAATACACGGGAGTGCCAGAGACACCTAGGGGGTGGTTCACTCTCACTACCCAAGGTGAACTCGTCACACTCCATACAGAGTGGGGGCCCGTCCGGGATTATTCCAAGCTTTCTGTGTGTTGTAGACCTCTCACATAGTGATAGGGACTTAGTCTTTATCCTCTACTTCAGTCTACATAAGATTCTACTACTTCTACCTATCTCCTAACTGTCTGACAGACATTTGTGTTGTGGTGATTAGTTAGTACTATTGATTATTGATTCATTGTATTGCTTCACCCACACATACTTGAGTACCCACCTATCATAGTCAACATGTCTACCCAAGAGTTAGACTTAGACAAAGTTCAGGAAACTGGACGTAAGTCTGGTCTAGAGGGAGATGCTTTGAATCCTATGTACAAGAGGTGGAAAGAAATTTTCGCCAAGAGGAAAGAGAGAGGAGGAGAGCAGAAAGAGAACTGGAAGCCAGTAAAGTGGCTCTTGGGGAAAAGAGGATAGCGGCTGATACTGAGATGAAACGGCTTGAGTTGGAAGCCGCGAAAGAAAAACGTGACCATGAGTATCGAATGAAGCTACTTGAGGCACAAGTGCCTGCTACAGGTGTAACTGATGGAGCTATGGGAGGAGGTGTACCTCCTGGCTCAGAGTCAACCAGTAGGCGTGACTACCAGGCTATGAAATGGCCTTTACAGCCGTTCGAACCCGAGAAGGAGTGGATAGACCAATACTTAGAAAAGTATGAAGCCATGGCTATTGCAATGGGACTAGACAAACAGAAATGGTGTTTAAAACTCTCCCAGGGACTCCGGGCCGAAGGTTATGAGGTGTATGCCCGCTTGCCACCGGGTTTACAGAATGATTACCCGGCTCTGAAAGCGGCTCTCTTGAAGAGATTCGAGATCACAGCGCACTCATACCGAAGGAAGTTTCGGACTGCGAAGCGAGAACCTGGTGAACTGTTTTCATCATACAGTGTGAGATTGAACTCATACCTTCTTAAGTGGATGGCCTTGGCCGGATTTAAAGAGGAGTATGAAAGTTTGCGTGAGTTGATGGTTGTAGATCAGATGCGAATGCAAATGTCTAAACCCTTGCGAAACTTCTTAGGTGAGAATGGGGCTGAGAGATTGGATATAGTCACCAAGTTAGCCGAAAGATACGTTGAAGTCTATGGCGAGACTGGGGATACCAGTCCAACAGATCCGAGATCGAAAGATAAGGATCAAGGTAAGTCAAAGAAGACCAAAGGTTCTGATGAACCCAAGAAACAGGTAAACTCTTTAGAGAAGGTCTCTAACGTCAACCAAGGTAAGAATAGCCCACCTAGTTCTCCAAAGAGGAAGTGGAGTGAACGATGGTGCAAATTCTGCAAGTCCAGCACTCACAATACGAGTGAGTGTAGGAGTAAGCCCAAGGACTTTCACTTTGCTTGTCTTGCAGAGGTTAGGGATAGACCTTGCAGGAAAGTGAAGACGGTTGATGGGAATGGAGAACCAGAGCGACCTCCAGTGGTTGAGGAAGTAGAAGTGAATGGGCAACAGGTGTTGTGCCTCTACGACACAGGATTGCAATTTTCATCTGTAATTGCATCCCACCTGACAGGCCCAGAGCAACTCACCGGGGAGATGACGGAGATACAGCCAGCCAGTAGGAGTGCTGTAGCACTACGGTGCCCGATTGCCAATGTGGAGATTCGGAGCAAGTACGTTACTGGACGCATTCAGGCGGCAGTCGTACCGGATCCTCTCTATCCCCTAATTCTTGGCCGGAAGTACGTGTTTCTGGGTGAACCAGAACACCCTAGCATCCATAAGTCTAGGCAGGTCAGAGGTACAGAGGAAGAGGGTCTCGAAAAGGTAAGTCTCCGAAATACTCACCCGGATGGAATGAGTAATGCTCGGAGCAAGGATGCGACGGAGTGTCCTTGTTCAGAACGGTTGCCCAACAATAAAAACCCGTTAATTCAGGGTAAGTTCAACTCTGATAACCAGTCGCCGTTAATTCAGACCGGATCAGAGAGAAGGCAGGGGGATCGTAAGTTGGTTCCTGAGAGCTTCAGAGCTAATCTGCTGCGAACGGTACATGTCAGGTCCCCAACCGGACATCTGACTGTAGGGACAACCAGTAAATGTCTATCCCGGTACTATTGGTGGCCGGGAATGACAGGCGACGTGCGCAGGTATATTAGGTCTTGTCCTGAGTGCCGTAAATGCACACTTGAGAAACGGACGAAGACGAGGATATCCTTAGAGGTTGGAGACCGAGTTCTAGTACTCCTCCCAATCGAGGGGAACGAATTCGAAATCGGGTGGCAGGGCCCATTCCTAGTGGATAAAGTGGGGCTCCACAAGCACTATGGAGTGGTGATCCTGGGAAAGTCTTCTACTTTCCATTCCAGTCTCCTCATGCGCTATGAGGGGAAGCCCGATGATAAGTCCACCAGCCCAAGGGCGCAGAGATTCGCTGAAAGAACGGTTCGGGGTTCAGGTCAGGTAGCGGAAAGCCTGTCACACCATAGGCAGTCCTATATGTATGGGCAGGTACCTTCTTCGGTTCAGCCCGGTGCTCGGGGGAACATGACCGGCCAAAGGAACACCCGCAGTGCTAGCTACACTGAGAACCGTGGTCGGAAGAGGTGGGTTGTGTCAGAACAGACACAGACCCTTGGTCCCTCAATCCGACCGACTGCAATCCAGCTGGGTCCTCGAAAGGGGAAGCTGGGGTTGCAGAAGTCCAGTAAACTCTGGCAGGAACGATCGTTAAATCAGATCGAGACGGGAGCTCTGTTCCGCAAGACACTGCGAGATGCCCGATCGCAGTAGCGGAGTAGGCGTTGATCACCCGTGATACTGAATAGCTTGTCACCCCCACCTAATGTGGTAAAAGTATTCTATACAATATTGACGGGTTAGACTTCCTCACCCGCCATCCGGTCTCTAAGAAGAAAGAACGAACGACATAGACAGCTTCTGCGTAGAAGTGGAACGACGGGGTCGATCCTCTTAAAGTGGGGGCCTATGTGACAAAACGCGATTATCTGTCTTGCGTCGTCAAGATCCCGCACTATTTTGGCGCGTCATCGGGGACTTTCCCAGCTAAGAATAGACTGAGGGAAGCCGATGAAGGACTTACGATCTAGAATATTCTCGAAACACCGAAATTCGAGTAACCCGTGATGTTGGGTATCGCTCTAAATTCTCGTGCAGAGAGATCTAGAAACTCTAGGCGGGGAATGACGTTTTCCCGAGAAAGTATCTTTTCTCTAGAAGCACTCGCTTCTCGTGCGCATTGAGTTGGCACGAAGCGGGAATGTGGCTAAAGCAGTCATTCACTTACTGTCGTTGAAACAGAACAGACGCCGGCCTGATTTGAGCCAATTTTGTGGTGCGTCTCTCCTCAACCATGATTCGGCTGACTGTCATTATAAGGAAGCTGAGAAGCCCTTGAAACAGTTCGGAGCTGTCTGGAGGTCTGGTTTTCCATACAGGTAGATAATTGTTTAAATCATTTAACTTTGTACGTGTGTTCCACACGCCATTGTTCTAACCTCATTACCTATGCGGATGTCCTTGCATACTAATTAGCAAACCGATCGATAACGCAGTTGATGGCGAATCGTGTTTGTTTACCGTGTGCTCGCGAAACAGCTGATAGAAACGCCGTATTGTGATGTAGGCGATTTGGGTTCCAAATATGTGTACCATATTTTGACAATCGTTACATCTATTAGGTTGCTGTGTTAGAATAAAACCTAGTTATTTGTGCCGGATGGAAACTTAGATTATGTCAGTCAGTTGCTGAAGCCCGAAGAACGGTTAGAAAACCAGGTAAGTTGGTAGGTGGAGTTTCAGACAAAATTGTGCTTAGTTACTAAGTAAAGGAAGAACTTAGTTCTGTGCCACCCAGAATGATGTAACTATGGTGTAATAACTTAATAGTGAATTCATTGTGTGGAACAGCGGATTTCTGTGTCAAGGTAAGTTGCTTTGGTGCTATATTTATATATATATATATATGATGTGACATTGTGTGCATATATATTGGATCATGGCATGTGATACTTCCTGGAGTAAGTCCGAACGCCGAATAGGTCGTCGCGAGATAACACTGCGTGCCGTCGCGAGATAAATGTGCGTTCTGAAATCTTGTCTCAGCTATCCTGTCTCTTTCGTACTGGCGCTAGTGCAAGTGAATGCTCTGGTGCTGGAAGTATGGAAGGATGCTAGGAGGCTGCATGAGACTGGGGAAATATAGAATATGGGGGATGTGAAAGCAAGTTATGAAAGTATGTGTTGGTAGGCCAAGCCAACGATGAAGTTCCATCCATGCCAAGGCTAACCCACTTGGGGAGGACCGAACTGGAAGATTTCCCTTGGAACATGTGGGGAACATGTATTCTCAAGAAGGCTTCTTGACTCTAAGGCAGAGTCTGATAAGAAGAGTTTGCTAGGGCAGGGGCAGGTGGTCCCACCAGCAAACAGGCTTGTGTACATAGTGGATGTGATCATGTCCTATTCCTATATCCCGAGGGATGGGATATTGATCCAGCTTATGTTTCTTAATGTACATTGATGATGTTAGGACCGAGTCTAGGGACTCTTTACCTATGTTTAGTTCAATTAACTTAGAACTATAATAACAGCCTTGTATCACTACTGACGTTAGCGACGACTGGTAGATGATTAGGGAGAGGTGAGACCAAAGATCAGACTAGTCATTCTGATGTCTTGCTCTGTTTGACGGGCTGTTCTGTGAGGCCAGCTGACATTTGTGAACCCATGCTGTACTACTCTCCATATAGAGATAATGCTTTAGTTATATGCATAACTAAGTAGCATGACTGAGAGTTGAGTAGTTATTGGTAGGATGCATGTGGACTTATGTTTGGGCCAGTATACTCTCACCGGTCGCTCTTCCTTTTCAGGAGTTTGCCTGTTGAGGAACCAGTCAACTATAATGTTGTTGGCAGGAAACCACTTCGTGTGACAGAGCGAAGGGTTCAGTTCTGTTCTTATCACACCAGACTCAACCACATCAGGTACCCAATATTGATTCACCATGAGTGAAGGTTGCCTCAAGACATACAACCACCCTGAAGGTGCCCGTGTGAGAACTGTTGGTTTGTGATTGTCCTGATAAATAGACGACACTCTGTTTTGTGATGAACAGTTCAGCATGTTGAGTAATCATGCTCAACGACAGGGAACGCCGGTCCGTCTAGAGACGGGGGGTTCTGCCTAAACGCAGAAGTAATTGATCTTCAGACACTTGAATGGTTCTTTGGACAGCTCTAGTGGCAGGTCGTGAGAACTTCACTAAGTAGTGACATGTGTCAAGGTAACCCGGTGGAAGGGACTATGGGATTATAGTCCAACCTGAATTGTTGCCGTGAAATAGATGTCTGATTCTATGAATGTACTGTTGCAGTATCAAGATTATCAACTGTGTTATCCAAGAACTCAGTAACATTTTAGTAGCCATATCTGATTCTACAAGCAGTGTGACTGTAGGAGACCATTGAATTGGTCCGTGACACTTTTCCATTCATGTTCCGGTGCTGTGAAAAAGGGACCATTAAATTGGTCAATACCATAGCGGTTCTGCAATAAGACTGTGTTCTGCTTGATAGACCATTAGCTTGGTCAGTGTTTAAGTTCATCGAAGTGACTAATACTTGGAGCAATTCCAGGCGGATTGTTTCCCAACTGGTATTGTTCGAGAAGTGTATTAACAGTGACTCCATGGGAGTGATAGAGATGCAGTTGGTCCAGTGAAGTGTGGTTCAGCAGTGACTCTAGTGTTGTGGATCTACGCTCTGGAGACAGAGTGGTCTCCAAGGTTCTAGTCATCTCACTGGAAGGAAGCCGGGTGAGTGGCGGACCGACTGGACGGGACATCTGCATCCAATCTACTTCTCAACTCGATGAAGATACCTACATCTCTGAGTCTATCTCTACTCTATCTTCTATTTGTGTAAATAGATTCTTCTATCAGGATGTTCATTTCAGTTCTATATTCTCAAGGGTAGAATAAACTTTATGTAAGTTGACTTGCTCTTTGTATAATGATTGAGTGTGGTCTCGGACGATGCCTCAGTGTTCATTGTTCCACAGGTGTAGGTAGTTAGTGGGGGTCTAGAATCTGGAGGGGCTTGTAGACGTAATTAACTAATCTGAGATCAACAACAGAGGAAAAATGTGTATCTGCTCATCCAACCCCTGGGGCTAGAATACACGGGAGTGCCAGAGACACCTAGGGGGTGGTTCACTCTCACTACCCAAGGTGAACTCGTCACATATAGCGAAGGGACTTAACTCTAGAAAAAGTTATTTCAAGGGGCATAACTTTTAATAACATTGTTGTATAACTTATAGTCATATTGTTGTATCGTTTTCAAAGATTTATAAACTCTTTGTCTATAGTTATGTATCGGCATATGAGTTATAATAAATAATGATACAATCTTTAAGGCATTTTCAAAGTTTACATAAAAATAATGCATAATGCATAACATTGTAACTCATCTTTCTATACTTAAGAAGTTATCTAAAAGATGTTGAACAATATCATCGCATCTTTAGTGTTTTCCGCCATCATATCGGCACGATTCGCTTGACAGCACTTCTCAGCGCTATCAAGCCAAGACGCCTTACACATTTCAAGCAGCCTGATACGGGGGGAAAATGGCACGTCGTAACAGCACTAAGAAACAAGCAGCTTCCAAGATGCATAGTGAGAAAACCGACCAGACTATCAAGAAGACGAACCTGCCTTTGGAGAGTCTGCATGCAAGCTGTAATAAAGTATCTGAACCTACAGTCAATGAAACTACCAATAAGAAGAGCGACGACTACCCACAGACGAACACAAAAACTTGTGAGAGGAAGGAGGACCAAGACACCAGAATCAGAAACACTAATTCAAACACAGTCAGATGGGTGGTCAAGCGGCTAAAAATGGAGCTTACTGATCAACAAATACAGAAGCAGCTGCAGGAAGAAAATCTTCACGTCAACATTTTGAAGGCAGAGCGGATTCTTACCTACTCAGAATTAAATGAGATGCTCCACACCAGGGACTGGGCGAACCCGGGCTGGGTCAGGCAGACAGACAGGCAGGCAGGCAGACAGACAGACAGACAGACAGACAGATAGATAGATAGATAGATAGATAGATAGATAGATAGATAGATAGATAGATAAACAGACAGGGAGGGAGGGAGGGATAGACGGAGGGAGAGACAGAGGGATGGGTCTATTAGACAGACAGACAGACAGAGATAGATAGATAGACAAACAGACAGACAGACAGACAGACAGATAGACAGACAGACAGACAGACAGATAGTCGGTAACGGGAACGAGAACTTACAGACAGATAGTCGGTAACGGGAACGAGAACTTATATGACTACTTATATGAATTAAATGAGATGCTCCCCACCAGGGACTGGGTGAAGCCGGGCCGGGTCAGCTAGTGTTATATAATGTTCTATGTAATGCTATCTATTTTGCCTTGTTAATTCTACCTTTTTGAATTCAGCATATAGAGTATTTTACTGCGTGTACAGTTTGATACATAGCCTTGGTGGCTGAATGGTTGGTTTGTGACTCCTCTGGAAGATTGATTTTGCACTCTTTAAGTCTGATACATATATGGCCAGGTCTTCAGGTCTTGCGTCTATGGGGTGATGTTCATATAGACGTCTTTCCTGCCCCGGTAGCTATGTGCTGTTTCCAAGGGGGCTGTCTTGAAGGGCTCCACTTTCCCTCTCCATAGGAACTAACTGGACGTGTATTGGAACTTGACAACTCTGCATATTAGGATGTAACCTGGTCATGATTTAGCGATGGGTGTATTCAAGGAAACATTCATTGGGGAAACACATTCTCAAGTATTGATTTGCACTCATGAAAGTAGGTATTAGAGAACATGTGGACTGGCTAGAGGTCAACGTGGCCGAATTGATAAGAGAGTTTGCTCTTAAACATCCGGTGTGCTGATTCTGAGGTAGCTGATTCAACCCCAACATCGGACAGTTGAACTAAAATGTTCGACTTCTCGTACTCCTTGACTTGGGGACATAAATCACAAGTATTTCAGAAGTCGGAGTGGGTTCACATGATGGCCCCCTGGGGGGGGGGGGGTGAAACACAGGTAATAGGGAAAGCTAATCAATACGCAAAAATCAATCTAATGCACTAGACGTAGTAGTAGCACATGTATGGTCTACGCTTGAGTTCAAAGCAAGACAATGCACACACAAAAATAGGGACTAGTTGAGAGTAGATCTCTTAGGGAGTGTGACAAGGTCCTTACTTACACGGCACAACTTGATACCTACCTGTAGAAACATGTTAGGCAGAGATCCCTGTGGAAACGGTATTCCTTGGCACATGGGGAGGCTGTTGACCTCACAGAGAACATACTCCTTGTGCTGCTTCTTCTTCCGTTCCCTCTCTGGCTTCACGCAGGTTTTGGAGGTCTTGGGTAGCAGCACGTTGCACTTGAAGTCGGAGTTCCACCTGACATGCTGCTGTCTCATGGCCTTCTGGCACCGAACCTTGGCCTTCTTGCATGTCTCCTGACAAGGGTAGTGCGGCTCGCTGTCGTTCCCAACGCACCTGGGTAGGTATAACCCGCAAAGGAAGTTCCTCAAATTATCCGAGCAGCCGGAGTCCATAAAAGGCCACCAGGGCTGAAGGGCCCAGTACACTTCCGCCTGTGTGGCGTGACCAAACCTGTTGGGAAGTTTGGTGGAGCTGTAAGAGATTAACCCCTTGCACATGGGTACTTGGATGAGCTCGCATGGGTTCTGCTCAAGGGTGTCGTTTTGGGCGTGTGTGGTAGTCTGGGCATGCACTGTTGCCGTTAGGGTTATCTTGAGGACCAGCAGCACCCAGTAATACATGGGCGTGGGTTGATGGTCTCTTCTAGAAGTGAAAGAACATCCTAGTTTGAACATCTTGACAGTTTTGGCGTGCACGGCTCGCTAGACCTGTAACATACCATGAGGAAAATCTATATTAGTTCAGTTCTTATTAGGTTATCGCTGAAGGTAGTAGTCCTATAGAGTATACATAGAGAAAAAATGAGAATGGTGTAATATGAAACTCCTTTGTATGGAACCTACAATGCAAATGCAATACAGGAAGACTAAAACGAGAAGAATGGTAGTTTTTATTTTTATTTTTATTTTCAGACATAATACTTTTGATGAGACAGTATTCTTTCATGTTCAGATGTTTGTAGGAACAAGGCATTTGTTTATCCCTAATTACAGATCACACGTTTTACCGGGTAAAGTGACTTATATCATCCTACGATAAAACACTGCAGTGCGACCTATAATAAAGATAAAATCACACGCAACAGAACACATTAACCAAGTTGTGGCTTTACTTGTGTCGATAGATTTTGTATTGGTGCATGTTACATATGTCGACTTTGCTGATAGGATAAGAGCCTACGCTCTTAAACTTCCACTGTGCTTTTGTGGGGTAAGGGATTGTATCTTTACACTGGCATTAATTTTGACGTTGACTTCTTGTTTAGAACGTATCATTGCCTAGAAAGTCAACGTACCTTATTGATTGCAACGTCCTGGAAATGACATGTCACACTTATCACAGGTTACAAGAGTTAACACATTTACAAGTCTCTTGACTAAGTATCATTACTATTACCGCCATCATCACCAAGTGTCTTGCCGACTGGTGGAGCGATTATGCTTCTCCATATCTTGCCATCTGCAGCAGCATGTATCGATCGGTTCGTCTGCTGATCTCTTTTCGTCCCACGACACAAAACTGTTTTCTTCCTCTATCTCTCTCTCCACAAATATGTCCAGTTATCACAGTATGTTCCAATTTTTTGTCTTCTTTTAATTTGGTCAAAAAATGATCACTTGACTCTGATTTATGTGATACGTTGTCTTTGTTCCTTGTCTCAGTCAGAATCATTTAGATTCCTCATTGTGGCTGTCCAAAGAAATTTCAGCATTCTTCTGTAAAGTCACATCCTCGAAGCTCCTAGAGATTGTAGTGCTTGTTTATTAATTTTCCGGGAAAACAAGTTTTACTTGACTTACTTATCTTTACTTGTAAAGAGTGTATTATTCCCTTAGTGAATTTAAACACATCAGCTGGTTTGCCTGGCATATTCCGCTGCATCTCGTCAGGTGCATACTACAGAGTTAAAGGTCTTTCCAACCAATTTTATGCAAACAGAAAGGCTTCGTTGTAAATTTGGGATTACCGTGGAGGTAACAGTATTTAAGCCAAGGTGTTTAGTTGATTTTTCACTAATATATGTAACTCTGGAGCTGACGATGTGTAGCGAAATATGCCAGGCAACAAATCGTGCAACCTATCTATAGTTTGTGATTTATGTGTTTAAATACCTTTACTTACTATTACCTTCGCTATTAATATAGTTTCAGTGTTGTTACATCGGTTACATCACCTGGTGATTTGTTCCAAGCCGTCTTATAAATAACACACTATCATAGATCTTGTTTATCCCTCCAAGTCATGCTAGCTGTACTCTCGCGGACAATCCCTACACTCGGGGCTAGCACTTATCCCCAACACTTGGGCCAGCCTCGGCCGACAAGCACGAATCCCTGGAAACTAGGCTTTTTTCTCACTATAGCACTTCACCCAGCGCGCTAATTAACACCGTCTCAGGAAGTTCGTCTCAGCTCTGGCCACTTCTGACGTGTTTATGTCTCCGATGTTTACACTGTCTGCTTCCTTTCAGAGCACAAAGAAAACTCTGGGCAGGAGATACTTGGCGATCTTGTCACGGGGAGAGAAAACGCTTGCAAGCATTTTAACAACTCGTTATCTTGTTCTAACATTTGATAGAACAAAGTTAGGGACTTGCCTTGATCGGCAACAGATCTAGGTTCGAAACTTTGCAGATCCGGCAGCTTCTGCAGCTTGTCTTGTTCCAGAATTATTGATATCTTTCCTCTGGAGTAAACTAGACAGGCAGAGAGAGAGAGAGAGAGAGAGAGAGAGAGAGAGAGAGAGAGAGAGAGAGAGAGAGCACACTGCATGGACAGTACATGGTGTCTAGATTCAGCCAAGGGTTTGTGCTATGTACTATCGTTTATCAAGACGGCAAGGTGCCAATCATTACCTTATTCTGTAGCCAGCATATCTTCGTATAGCTTATGAGGCGTTGGTGATCATGTCTGTCCAGTCTTCTGTCCCGTGCATTCATTTCTGATACCGAAATAGTCAATAGTCGCATAAAAATCGACATGGTCCACTTCATTGCACCTGGTTTTATCCCATATAGCTCAGTCTATTTCCGCAGCGTGGAAAGCATAGCACAAAGCACTAACTCCGTAGCTCCAGCGACGACCTTAGGGGTCTTCGAAAAAATGCACTCGTGAACCGAAGGGCGATTTAGATAATACCTGATGCAGATGTTACTCCATGCCATGGTGTCAGTTCTAGGAGGCGATGAGATTCTACAGTTGGCGTTAAAAAAAAAAGCTCGCGGGTTAACCAGACGAAGAGTTGATACAAGAATTGTTGAGACGCTCGAACATCCCCTAAGAACACAGACTAACCTTTGTTGTTTCCCAGCCAGAGTTGTGTCTGTTGCTGTAGGTTTATTTGAAATATATTCGACGCCTGCGCTTGTCTAAGGCGACACCTGCAAGATCGGATCTTAATTGCCACAAGAATGTAACTTAATTGCCGCTCGATTGTAATTTAACTGCCACAAGATTGTAACTTAACTGCAACCTTGTGTTTGTGTGTATCTTTTTTGACTGACTCCAGTTGACAAGCCGAGGTGACAGGGATTAACTGGGGTCGCGGAAGATTTTCAAAGTAGTCCCTTAGCTACACAGCCCACAGCTGTCGGCTGGTTCATTCATCTCCAGCCCTCAACCTGCCCCACTTTCTTTCCTTTGTATTATGAACGGAAGAAGCGCGCGGAAGTGCACAATTTTCCGGTCGTGTGTGACGTGACGTTGACAAATGCCACAACTTGCAATAGGAGCTCTTTTTTTAGTTGTCTGTCTGTCTGTCTAGTTGAACGTAGTTCATAAACGTACTACTACTACTACTACTACTACTACTACTACTACTACTACTACTACTACTACTACTACTACTACTACTACTACTACTACTGGGTATTGAACAGGGTTGATATTTCACTTCTTTGCCTGTGGATTATTGTAGGCCAGCATGGCCAAAGGATAAGAACGCTTGTTCTGAAAACATCTGGTGCGCTGATGCCGAGGTAAAGGGTTCAACCCCTACACCGGACAGTTCGACTAAAATGTTGACTTCTCGCCCTCGACTTATTGGGGCGTAAATTACAAGTACCTCTAAAGTCGGGATGAGTTCGCTTGATGGCGAGGGACACTGTTTAATAGGCAAAGCTAACCCACACGCTAAATTCAGTACAGCACTACTAGAAGTAGAGTGTATGGACCAGGCTTGGGTGTAAAGCGAGCAAGCGCCAAAAAATATTTGCCTGCGGATTATTATTATGTTTGTAATTGCATGTTCTTTGCAGCATAATGCGATGAACCACAACCGCATGTTGATTTTGTCGGCAGTTTTACGTTCATTAGTTTGCCGTCTCCGTGGCGTAAGTGTTACGGACGCAGTTCGTGATCCCGCATACCCGCGTTCGAAACACAGCTGCGCGTGATTCGACAGCAGACCGCGTTGCGTTGCTTTTTTACGAAATGTTGTGGGTGCCGGTTCGTTCAAAAAGCAATGGCAAACTCCGTGCCAAGAGATCGCAGCAGCAAAAAATGCTGGTGTTGACTGCAACGTCATGTAAAGAATATGCTAACTCTAAAAGGTTTGCCATTGATGTCTGAACCAGAGGTCAAGGTTGAAGTCCAACTGGCAGGTGTAGCAAACGATCCCGATACCCTGTCGTCAAAGCACCGGAAGTTTAATACATAAAGCGCTCTTACCCTTTCGCGACTTCTGCACGTGAATTTGTTTTCCATATTACCAATGTCAACATTGATGGGACAGATTTAAGAATGATAAAGAATATTTACTGGACGCAAGTAGTAGCAATTAAAATGGGAAATAAAGAGAGCAGTTACGAACAGATAAAGCTAGATGTACGACAGGGATGTGTCTTGTCACCGGATCTTTTCTCCCTATATAGCGAAGTAATAATGAGAAAGATCAATGAGACTCCCACTAATCGTAGGTTATAATATAAATAATATACGCTATGCAGATGACACAGTATTGGTGGCGGATAATACAACAGATCTACAACAATTGTTGGACATTGTAGTAACAGAGAGTGCAAAGAAAAGACTCTCCTTGAAAATCAAGAAAACAGTAACAATGGTGATATCAAAGAAAATGGTGACACCAATAATAGAAGGGGGGAATTCTTAACCAAGTGGATAATTTTAAATACCTAGGGGCATTTATAACATCAGGTGGAAGATGTACAACAGAGATTAAGAGCAGAATAGCAGAACAAAAGCCGCATTTCAGAAAATGAAGAGTATCTTATGCAGTAAGTCATTATCACAGAATGTAAGAAAGAGAATGCTGAAATGTTATAACCAGTTTTGCTGTATGGCAGTTAATCTTGGAATGTAAATGAACAAATTAAGAAGAAATTAGAAGCAACAATTGTGGTTCCTGAGACGAATGTTGCGAATTCCTTGGACTGACAGAGCTACTAACGACGATTGCCTGAGACAGGCTAATGAAACTAGAACATTATATACAACAATAAGAAAGAGACACACAGCTTTCTTCGGTCATGTGATGAGAAGGGAGGCATTGGAGAACATCGTGACAACTGGAAAGATCGAGGTGGAAGAGAGTCAGAGGCAGACCGAGGGAAATTATGCTAGATGGATTGAGATGGTGGCCTGGAGGAATATCATCATCAGAGTTGACCCAGAACACCAAGGACCGAGATCTGTGGAGAGCCATGGACACCTACGCCAGTCAGCACGGCACTTGGTGATGATGATTACCAGTGTCCCATGCCATCAGGCGAATCATGTCTGATGTCTAAGGAATTTTACTTTCCGAAGTCGGATGAGAAGTCAACTTTTTAGTCCGACTGACATGTATAGGTGTTGAACCCGCCACAGCGCCATCACCGATCGAAAATTTAAGAGCCAACGCTCTTATCCTTTCAGCCACGCTGTCCTCCATAGCAGCTTGTATCTTCTCTGGAGCGTTTTCGGAACCCTCCCCTCCCCCCTCACACACACGCGCGCACATACATACATTCTTGGTCAGGTTGGTGTGTCCTTGAACGGAATAATGTATCATACAATTGCACTTACATCAATGTTTGCGGTAATGTACGGGAAACTGGCGGTGTGTGTGAAACATGTGGGTCAGAGGTGATACAGCAGGAAACGTGGTGTCACATTGAGTGGTGTGTTTGAATGTTTCCTTGGGAGTAACGGCATTTTTTGGAGAGCAGGCTGGGGTAGGGTATGGAGACACATGTTGTGCTCATGTTCATCTTTTGTATAGCATATGCCGTCTGGTGTTGGCGAGCATGCTTCTGTTAAGTGATTTCTGAGACGGGGATCAGCGTGCTGCGCTCATGTAACAGGGAAACAACGCATATTAACATTATCTTTCGTGCATGACGTAGGAGGCGACCAAGGAAGATTGACGTGAGGATGGTTAGCTCAACCCATGGAACAGTAGCTGTCCATTGTAACTTAAATGCTACGAACTGCCACACGATTGTAACTTATCTGCCACTAGATTGTAACTTATCTGCCACAAGATTGTAACTTATCTGCCACATGATTGTAACCAACACGAAACCATTTAAGCTCCAGCAGTTGAGTGTGCTGCAAGTTGTTCCTTCTTCTTTCATTTGCTTGAAATCTGTGCATATCGGCAATGTTGTCTCTTGTATGAATTCAACTGTCTTTTTCAGTTCTTTCAGTGGTCCATGTTGTATCTCACATACATGCAAGAACTCTTAGATTCTGACAACGCAAAACTAGTAAGAGCGACGAACGACCGAACTTTATTTTTCAAAGGGTTTAGAATTGGGGAGACAGGCTCACCTAGCGTTCTGCCCTTACTCTCTGCTGTCACACATTACTTTATGTATACATCACTTATGAAGCTAATCTTAGATAATATCGACAACAACAGAAACTATATGACGAGAGAGAGAGAGAGAGAGAGAGAGAGAGAGAGAGAGAGAGAGAGAGAGAGAGAGAGGGGGGGGGAGGAGGAGATAGGCGTGACACGATAAGACCACTTTCACACTTGTCCTCAGACTGATCTTGGGGCGACGCGTCTTCCTGTCTCTCTTCTTAACCCTTTGAAAATAAAGTTTGTTCCTTCGTTCGTTCGTTCTCTCTCTCTCTCTCTCTCTCTCTCTCTCTCTCTGTCTGTCTCTCTCTCTCTCTCTCCCTCCTCCCTCTCTCCCTCCCTCCCTCTCTCTCTCTCCCTCTCTCTCTCTCCCTCTCCTCTCTCTCTCTCTCTCTCTCTCTCTCTCGTCTGTGCATCTGTCAGTACTCTTATATACACTGCTTTGGTGCCCTCCAATGCATGGCTCGCTGAGAGGTAATTTTGCAAATTGTTGGTATGGGCCGCGAGTTGACTGGCTCGCGCAAGCAATACACAGATATTGGGTACAGCAACAACAGGTGCGATTGTTAGCTGAGAGCAGAACAGCCGCCCCAGCTGGTGCTGTCTGAGTACAGCTGTGGGTACAAGTAGACATGTTTAAGAAAGTCACCTTTAAGTGTGTGTCTTTGAATTGTTTACCTCCATGCGCATTGACTGCTATTACCTCACCTTTTTTGCATTTAATGTTCTTAGTTCCTTCTTTCGCATTGACGTTTATTATCTCCTTCTACATTGAAGTTTCTTATCTCCTTCTGCATTGACATTTTGTACGTTATGAGATGAAATAAATTGGAGAACTTATTGACAACTGGTAAGATTGAGGGGGAGAGCAGAGAAGTAGATATATGGATGGCTTGGCCACGTGACATGGTCAAGACAAAAACATAGAGCTGATCCACGACTCTGGTGATCGTGTGAGATGGCGATGGCTTATCGGCGTGGCACATTATTGCGATGACAGGTGGTTACGTTATTACTATTGTTTACTTCTTCTTTGGGAGCCACGGTTACACACAGGCGATTCTCCTCAGGCACCTGTCAATAACTGTGTATGGTGCCCGCTAAACTGTATTCTTGGGCCACCATTTATTAATGACCACACCCCCCGTGGTTCTCATTGGTGAACTTTAATACATCCCGCCCCATGTAGGATTACTACACAAGACACGTTCAGTGGTACTGCTGCATACTTGGGCTGTGGCTGTGGGACTGTACTTCAAAATGAGTCTTAACTGATGAAGTGCCATGGGATGATAAATCGTCTTAAGTTACTTCCGTATCTGCCATGGGCTTATATATCGCCGAAATGTCGTTGCGAAATGTCTCATTTAAAATGTCAATACAGTAATTTTCCTTGATCAACTTCCATTAATCTGATATGTAGTACACCATGTCTGCTATCATATTAAAAACTTGTTGGTCATAAGTGTGTCACATTTCTACCTCCCATTTTCCGCCAACCATGTTTGTTTGGTCCAAAACTACTTTTTGTTTGGCACTTAATTTGCTGAAGGCAGAAAAAGACGCCTGCGATTTACTAAAAGCTTACACACTTAAATCATTGAATGGATCCCGCTGACTCTCTTGCTGTAAATGTTGAGCACCAAAACAAACCACGGACTGTATCCCACAAGGTTGTCCTGGCTTAGCCAGAGAGAGAGAGAGAGAGAGAGAGAGAGAGAGAGAGAGACGCAGAGCAAGAGAGAGCGAGAGGGAGAGAGAGAGCGATAGAGAGACATAAAAGAGAGAACGAACGAACGAATAATCTTTATTTTCAAAGGGTTAATAATTATTTCCTCTCATACATTTTTTCATTCAACATCCCCTATGAAGCAAATCTTTGAAAATCAGCATTAAAACGCATGAAAAATTATCAGTAATACATGACTCACTGAGGCAATGTTTAACACGGGCATTATAAATACCTAAGGAAGATGTAACTTGCCATATATATGGGAATGATTTTTTGGCTAGTTGTCGTTTGAGATAATTAACCATTATTATTGTCTTTTCTGTTGAGACAGAACGAGAGAGAGACAGGGAGCGCGATACAGAGACAGCGAGAGAGACAGAACGAGAAAGAGAGACAGAACAAGAGAGAGAGAGAGAGAGAGAGAGAGAGAGAGAGAGAGAGAGAGAGAGAGAGAGAGAGAGAGCTACCCCACATAAAATCTCTGTTGGATTATCGAAGAACTCATGCGAACCGTCCTGTTCGTGACCCACACCATAGACCCATAGCAAACGGTGATCGCTGAAGAAGAACAAGTCAACAAGAATGAACGATCGCGTGAAATCGAAAACTCCAGTGCTGTCCACGAATGAGAGATTGCCGCTAACACAATGAGGTTGACAGCACCGTTGATTTTGATGTCAAATGGATACGTCGTAAAATTCAACGACATAGAAAAGCAAACAAAATCTGGCAGTACTTTTAGCAGCAAGTGATAAACAATTGATGTAGCTTCTGATTTATGGATTCGTGGTCGTTGTTACAGACAGTGTACGATGAAATGGTCTTTTTTTAAAAAGTAGTGTTTCGGTTTTTATGATGTAATTTCATGTGAATTCCATGGTTAAATATGTTTCATGGCCATGGTTCTGTCGCTGTCTCGAGCGATTGCTTGTGTTTCGAGTAAACGGGCACTACAAGGTAACGCGTATATGAGAGCGACTTTCGAATATAGTAATAGGCGAACAGTGACATTGCGATGTGATGGTTCCTACTCACCTCCCTCAGATTCAAATGTGATGAAGCCTTCCGAGAAGCCACACATCTTGTGCGATAAGAGACTAGAAGAGAATCACGGGGAATCACAACAATGAAGGTCGGCAACCAAGTTGGAGTTCAGCAAGGCTGAATGGATAAGAACGCGTATTCTTAAACATCCGGTGTGCTGAAGCCGAAGTATGCGTTCAACACCTGGCAGTTGGACTAACATGTTGACTTCACGTCCTTGACTTTGGGATGTAAATTACAAGTACCTCTGATTTCGGAGTGGATTCGTCTAATGGCGAGGGACACTGGTAATAGGGAGAACTAATCCACACGCCAGTCTGTCTGGCAAAGGGATTACGGACGCGATTCGTAATCCCGTATACCCGGGTTCGAAACAGCGGTGCTGTTTTTTTTTTCTTTTTTTTTTTTTCGAAAAAGGTATAGGTGCCGGTAGTTCAGAAAGCAATGGGAAACTACTGAACGTAAAACCTGCTCAGGAATTATGAACAGCCAAAATGCTGGAGTTGATTGCTACGTCATGTGAAGGTCATGCAACTAAAGAAAAAATCCACATGCAAAATTCAGTCCAATGCTTCTAGAAATAGTTTGTATGGACTGCACTTGAATTCAATGCTAGCGAGCGGGGAAATAAAACAAAAAAGCTAAGTGTTGCACTCAAGCTTGGTGACCTCACACACGTGATTGAAATGAGTGTGCGTCTTGCCATCAAGGATGAAAATTATGTTACCAGCACCACATGCATATACAATTCAAAATTGGCGAATCAGCCATATGCACACAGAAGATCACACACTCCAAGACTGCCCAAAATACGACATATCTAAGTAAACCTACCTTGTGACCTAGAGAGACGACAGTGGAAGATAAACTCTATGGACCACTGGGTGAATTAAACAAAAACAGTTAAATTCATATAAGACAACAATGCAGTTATAAACACATTTCAATTATAGACACATTTCAAGCGAACGGAAGAAGAAGAAGACAAATGTCATTTGCATTAGCCAGATTCTTCATGCCTTACAAGATTGGCGATTTGAACGACAAGGCTCGTACAATAACAACAGGGGGGAGGGGGGATGAGTGATCTCGAGGTATGGTGTTCGCCTCGAGTGCTGGAGGTACCGGATTCAAGCCCCGGCGAGGGCCGGGATCTTTTTCACGTGGACTTCTAGTAACAAAATTTCCCCTGGTCTCTGGGTAGTGAGATTAGACGCCCGTGTGTATTGTTGCGCACGTAAATAATCCCTTGGCAGTTGGAAATCGAAAGAGAGTAACCCATCGGCGCTTCCCGGGCAAAATTTCGAGTTAAAAATCTACCCAAGTATTTCAGGATCCTCTTCGGTGCTACGGAGTTCGTGTACTGAGCTGAGAATCTCCGGACTCAGGCTTGAGTTAAGAGTAGAACGGAGCACTTATGGTTTACACTTGTGTGTCATGATTGTTATCCGTCGACTAAACTAAACTAAACTAAACAATAATAACAACAACACACATGTGCAACGGCACTGGGTGATGGTAGCCCATTGGTCTCTTTAACCTTGTAGAACGAGCACTAGAGATGCTAGTGGGAGGGACATATGGCGATGAGAGAGACTTACCAATCACCTCATATTTCCGCTATGTAGTATACATGAGGACACTATGATTTACACCCTACAATCTTGTGTTATTATCCTCACATTGTTTACTCACGTATCCACGTGTAAGAAAGGGGAAGATGAAAGGAATACAACGGCGAATGAAAGACATCATTGTTGAGCTGCTCACGTTTGAGAGATTACCTCAGATATCGCGCGTGTCGTGCAGTTTCAATCAATGCAGCTTTCGTGGATTTCAGACAGTTTTTGAAGACATTCTTTTCATGCTCAAATCCTCTTTTCTATAACCTGCTCCGCCTCCTTCTTTGTTGACGTGTTGAGCGGATGGTTTGTGGCACTTAGACTTGGCTTGTGATGTTTTAAGGGCATTGGCTGGTTGGCCGAGGGTCGAACTTCTCTTGTTTCTTTGGTGACGGCATCGTGTGGTGCTCTGCTTCTTGAGAGAGAGAGAGAGAGAGAGAGAGAGAGAGAGAGAGAGAGAGAGAGAGAGAGAGAGAGAGAGAGAGAGAGAGAGAGAGAGAGTAGTCACCCAGTATATCTTTTGTATTGTGGTTACTGGAAAGACCATCTTATCGTCATTATCCAGTATCAAACCGTTAAGCGTGGGCGGTTATAGTTTGCCTTCGCACTCAATCAGCGGAGTCGTGGATCTGTTTTCTTGCTTTGTGGCCAAGACATCCAGCTACTTATCTTTTTTTTTCATACCCCTGCTCTTTAGCTATCAAGTTTAAAAGTTATCACTAAGTATTAATTTCTCCTGATAAAGTGTCCAGTACTCTCATTTTCAAATGATGCCATTGCGTATAAGCAGGGGAGGGTCCGGACGCAAATAGCGCACGAGTTACAGGCGATAGTAGCAAAGTGATCGACTGGTGTACAGCGATGGGCGGTGCCATCAACATCTGAAATGTGTCTGTGTTTTGGTGCTCTTTAGACAGTGGGATATCCCAGGTCTCACAATAAACATCAGACATGTTAACAGTCACACACACACACACAACACACACACACGCACGCACGCACGCGCACACGCACACAGAGAGAGTGAGAGAGAGACGCCCTTTAACAGAATCCTGTCGTTCAGGGGTCACGTGAAAGAAATTACTATGAGATCTAAGAAAGGACTTGATGCACTGAAGGAAGTGACTCAGGGTTCACAGTGATGGTAAATGGGAGGCGTTTAGTGGAGGGAGAGCCTGGCATATGAGACCACGACACCTAGTCTGAGAATAGAAGGAGAGGCAGTCATTGCACGTCCCGCTGGTTGCACGACAAAAGGCATGTACATTGTAATGGCCTAACAGTGCATGCAGAGAAGAATGAAGACGGGCATGCTTTGTGAAGGATGACATGCTTCAACTGAAAAATCAAAGATACGGAGCATCCGTTGATTCCCCAGGACACTAGTGTGTTGGGAAACTAGCAGGCGGACACATTGGCTGGGTCTTCACCGCTGGGCAGAGTAGTTGATTTGAGTTGAGCTAAGAAATGACATCACTGTCCTCAGAACATTCTAACACGCGCTCCATTCCCCCCCCCCCCCGTTCAACAACCAGCGAAGAGCCAACTGCTAATGGTTGCAACCACCATCTTATTGAAAGTTCTCGTGGTCTTCCCTCTCAGTTTTGAGATTCTTCCAGAAACCCTGCCAATCCCCCGCCATAGCATTCTCTCCACATACGGGTTCTCAGTCTGTTCCATCGTTCTCCCCACCTGGTCCCACAGGTGCCCGACCACCTCTCCCTAGTCCATAGGTAATTTACCACCGAGAGGTGCCTTCCCTGTCAGCCTATCAGCCTGTTCATTCCCCCTCCCTCCCCCACACCCCCTCAAGACCAGAGTGGAGTATTGGTGCACAATAAGGCAGATGTCGTCAGGACCTCGCTTGGCTCATGTGTATACTGTAGAAGAATACTGCGATAGTTCCACACTGAGCGTCGATGCTTCCAGCATGATATCCATGCAATCCATTATAGGGTTATGGATGATTCTAATTGTTTTAAAGTGCTGAAGTAGTACTGTTGGCATTGCAGCGGGAAATGTGCAGGCATATAGAAGCAGCGATAGTGATATCGATATACAAGTATGTTGTATTAAGGAAAACACATCTTTGGCACATGCACGTGGTTTTACTACGCAATACCGTGTTGATGCAGGCATCTACATACTTAAACTCACAAAAAAATGATGGGGAAACATTTGGAGGCATTCCAATTGGTTGCTATCGCAGGATGGAATAAAAACATTGCATTATGATATATTCTTAGAGCACTAAGTAAAAACTAACAACAGAAAATAACTTCAAGCCATTACAGAAAAACAAATATGTGCTAGCTTTATCATTAGCGTTGCCATTTTTTTTTGTCTCTCACTTTGAACCCAAGCTTAGTTCGTACACTTGTTGCTACTTCCAGTGCACTGGACTGAGTTTTGCGTGTGGGTTAGCTTTACTTATTACCATCAGGCAAATCCACTGCGAATTCAGAGATACTTGTAATTTACCTCCCCAAGCCAAGGACGAAAAGGCAACATTTTAGTCCAGCTGTCCGGTGTAGGGGTTGAACACCATACCTCAGCATCAGCACACCAGATGTTCCACAATCCCGCATTTTTTAAAATGTTGCATATCCCTCGCAGGACGTTGCAGTCAACACCAGCATTTTTCAGCTGCTGTTGATGTACCAGGCAAGTTTTCTTTTTTACGTTCAGTAGTTTATCATTGCTTTCTGAACGACAGGCACCCATACCAACACGTTATAACGCAACGCGACACGGTCAAACCCGCATACAGAGTTAGAAATCCGCCTCTGGTTGTTTGCGAGCAGATCGCCTTGCGTTGATGTTCGCAATAGTATGGGCGTCGGTCGTTCAGATTTGAGCTGAGTCAAGAACCGACATCACAGCACTTGGGGAAATTCCCATAGGCGCTCCGTCCGCATCTGCAACAGCCAGTGAAGAGTCCCAACGTCAATAGTGGTCTGATTATGTGTCCTTTCCTCGAGAGTTTTGAGTATGGGCCAGATCATCTGGTCACTCCCTGCTGCATCATTCTCTTCAGGCCGTGAACCTATCTGTTCTTCAGCACTATACACGCGATCCCAAAGGACCAAGACTATATCTGTCGATATAAATAAATCACAGATAAATTACAAACGGCCTAACAATGCTGGGTTTGATTGATTGATTGATTTAGGAACCGACATCACAGCATTCGGGACATTCCCATAAGTGCTGGGTGTGATTGTGACGTCATGTGAAGAACATGCAACTACGTTTTAATTATTATTCGGCGAAATCTGCGTGCGTCTGCTAGTGGTGCCCGACTGTATTATTAAGAGTTCACGGAGCTCTGAGAGCCAAAACGGATGATAAACATGTGAAATAAAATAAACACGGGCAGTATTCGAATTCTCACGTGCAGTGCTCTCGCCAACATTAAGAAATAAGCCATCAAAATGCTGGAGTGATTCACACAAGTGTTTGTATAAAAAAAAGTTGATATGACGTCATGTGTATTTGTGTACTGCAGTTATTTCGTGAATGCGAAAAGCATGTTACCTGTATAATTCCGCACCTGAAATGAGACGGTTGGTGGTGGTTATTCTTCTTGTATGTTCGTTGGCTGGCGGTGGGAGGACGGGGGGGGGGGGGTATGAGAATGGTAGCGGGTAGAGTGGTTACAGGGCTGGGTGTACGAGAACAAAGTAGAGAGGTAGATAAAAAGCGTAGAGATACGGACGTTAAACGGACAGACTATTGAGATACAGACGGTAGACATACTATAGTTACAGACGGTAAACAGACTATAGAGATACAGACCGTAGACAGACTATAGAGATGCAGACGGTAGACAGACTATGGAGATACAGAGTGTAGACAGACTATTGAGATACAGAGGGTAGCTAGACTTTTGAGATACAGACGGTAGACAATTGAGATACAGACAGTAGACAGACTGTAGAGGGTGATATAGGCTGTGGATCGACGATAGAGGGATATACTGTAGATATATCGGCGGCAGGGAGACAGTGTGTAGACATTCACATGATATACGGATGACAGAGGGACATGTAGAGATGTGGACAGGCATACAGACGACAGAGAGGTGCACAGTAGAGACACATCGAGGCGATTCACATGCAGTCGAAATGCAGAATGTTTATGTTATTTTTAGGAGGACAAAATAATATCGAACGAACGAGCGAACTTTATTTTCAAAGAGTCACAAATTGGGCACGCAGGCCCGTCTTACATCCAGTCTTTCGAACCACTCATCTTTCGTACATCAGTTATCTTTTGTGCATGTTACATCTATGTAGAAAAAAAAAACATTATGAAATGAATGTTGTGTACATAAACAATGCATATTACAATTTTATGAGACAGGCAAACAGACAAGCACACAGCTCACACATTTATAAACACATACATACCTACATACACACATTCATACATAGATACATACATCGTTTGCAGACTCTCACATACCCACTCAATAACTCACAAAAAATGCACTCCTCGCATACACTAACAAACATTTATCCATGTGTTCATTACCCCCACCCCACCCCCTCTCTTCCTGCCTGACTACCTACCCACCACCCGCCCACCTAACCCTATCTTGAAGGGCAGAATGTCAGACGGGCCTGCGTGCCCAATTCTTAACCATTTGAAAATTGTTTCTTTGTTCGTTCGTTCGTTGTTCGTCCGTCCGTCTGTCTGTCTGTCTGTAGTATAATATTTCCATGTGTTCCACTTATTATCGTGATAATTCTCTGCATGGTGCTTGATCAATGCCAGCGGCCTGAACCTGTGACGGTGTCACAGGCGTACCAGCCATGTTCTGTTACCTAAAGTATTGATCCAACATCTTTCACAAACCATTGTACACAATCAGCTAATCAGTTGTGTATTAGCTAACATTGTATGACACTGATAGCTGGCGATAGAGTGACAAGTTGTACATGCATCTCTGTCACAAGCTTGTGAACAATATCGGCGAATCAGTTATGCATTAGCGATAAGTGCTCGTCATTGACAAGACAATATCCGCTAATTAATTATTTATTCGCTATCATTGTTATCAGATAAGGACAATATCTGTTGACTTATGTAGGTACTCATGTTTGTTGTGGGCCGATCAGGAATGCATGCTTTGAGATGAAACGTGTTATAATTGCCGCCGTGGGGTGTCTTGTTTCTACCATGTTTCTCAGCTTTCTGTAACAACCGTTTTTATTTCTTTATTTAATCGGATTTAATTAATAGCGTCAATAAAAACAGGTTGAGACGGAATTGAAATTGTTTCCAACCTTTCGTTCTTTTTGTGTTGGCAATTTTATCAGATCTCTCTCTCTCTCTCTCTCTCTCTCTCTCTCTCTCTCTCTCTCTCTCCTCTCTCTCTCTCTCTCTCTCTCTCTCTCTCTCTCTCTCTGTGTATCGCTCGCTTTCTGTCTCATACCTCTTCTTTCTGTCTTTGCTCTCGGTCAGCCTCTGTCTACTCTCTTTCTCTTCTCTCTTTTTTCTATCTTTCTCTCTTCTCTCTTTCTCTTCTGTCTTTTAAATCTCTCTTTCTCTTTCTCGCCTCGCTAGATCTCTTCTCTTATCTCTTTCTCTTCTTCTTTTTTATCTCTTTCTCTTGCCTCTCTTTTCTCTCTTTCTCTTGTCTCTCTCTAATTCTCTTCTCTCAATTTTCTCTTGTTGCTCTCTCTCATTGTCTTCTCTCTCGTCTCTCTTTCTCTTGTCGCTCTCTCTAATTCTCTTCTCTCTTTCTCTTCTCAATTGCTCTTCTCTCTCTCTCTCTCTTTCCCTGTTTCTCTCTCTGTCTTTTTTGTCTCTTCTGTCTTTCTTTTTCTGTTTCTCTTATCTCTGCCTCTCTCACTGTCTCTTCTGTCTCCCTCTCCTCTCTCTTTCTTCTCTGTCTCTTCTGGCTTTCTCTCTGTCTCTTTTCTCTCTGTGTGTCTCTTCCCTATCTGCCTCTCTCTCCTCTCTCCTCTCTCTCTCTTCTGTCTGCCTCTCTGTCTCTTTTCTATCTCATTTCTCTCTGTGTCTCCCCCTCTTTATCTCACCCTCTCTGCCTCTCCCTTTCTCGCTCTCCCTTTATCGCTCCTCTCTCTTAATGTAACAATACTTTACTCACACACACACACACATATACAAACGAGTTATCACCGTCTACGATAATGTCGTCAATAACAAAACAGATTAAAAGAGAATTGCAATCCCGCACACTGTCTCAAGAATAAACCATCTAACTCAGCCTAAAAGATGAACAACAAACACATAATTACCCGATAAACACCAGCATTAATATGAAATACGTACTGCAGAAAAGTCTCATTTTTCGTAATCAACAAAAGCACTACTCCTTTGACTACGTGATACATTAGCCAGGAACTGGGAATCTTTCAAGATGTCAGCAGACACTATAACCAGAAGAATCGCCTCGTCAGCTTAAATCAAAGTGCCTCGATGGGCCGGCACCAGCAGCAGCCAGCTCTCCCTCCGATGTTGATTCTCTCTCTCTCTCTCTCTCTCTTCTCTCTCTCTCTCTCTCACTCTCTCTACTCCTCTCTCTCTCTCTCTCTCCCCCCCCCCCCCCCCCCCCCCACGAATCCTGCTCTAATTACGCCTGGGCGTTAAAGACTATGTTGCCATAAGACACGCCCAGGCATGAATATTGTGGTAGACAACACAGGACAAGAGAGTATTGGCTTGTTAAGGCAGTCGGGCACAGGCTTGTTAGATGGGAGCTTGCTTCTTTCATGTTTACACACATCCGCGCGCAGACACAAGTTAGAAAGTAAAGGTGCCGAAACAGGGCGATATTCGTGTATGTTCCGATGCGTATCAACCTCTCTCTCCCCAAGCCTCTCTCTGTCTCTCTCCTTTTCTCTCTCTCTCTCTCTCTCTCTCTCTCTCTCTCTCTGTATTTCTCTCCCCGGCTCTCTCTCTCTGTCTTTCTTTTTCTCATGTGCCGCCTCTGTGGCGAAGGGGTTGCGGACACAATTTGTAATCCCACTTATCTCGTTCCAAACACAGCTGCTGGCGATTTGGCAGCAGACAGCCTTGTGTTGATTTTCATACAGTGGTATGACTGCCGGTTGTTCAGACAGCAGTGGCAAACTACTGAAAGTAAAGTTGCCAAAAAATCACAAACAGCCAAAAATGTTGGGGTTGACTTCCTTGTCCTGTAAAGTATATGCAACTAACTTAACCGATTGATCTATGTGCCGATATACGCGTTTGCATAGAAAGATACAGAGGAAAAGGAGCGGGATGTGGAGGACGAGACAGCGGGAGAGAAATCACCAATAAAATACTGGCAGCATCGTAAGTAATCGTATGTCAGAATGATCAGTGCTACGCTCATGAGGAGAACCAATCACATACCCGTGAACCAAGAGGTGAGGGAAATACGCTCCCGCTGGAGAGAACATGCAGTGAGAAAACCCGAGAATTGTGTAACTAGGGTGGTTTTTTGTCTTGAATTCACGGGGCAAACGGAATAGAGTAGACCCTTATAACACGCGAGAAGAGTGGAGAGAGGCGAATAATATTGGGAGGGTATGGACGGATCATGCATGAATAGCTAAGAATAGGACAGCTTGTGTGTGTTGATTTATGACCTATACACGGCGATTGAAGATAAGAAAATACGTCAATACATCGATGCAATTCTACCAAGCTGTCCTTTTTAAGGCATGACCGCACCTACCGCGTGCCCCGTTTCCCTTCCACGCTCACACTGGTCGACAATAAGTAAAGTACAAGTCAGTAACGGGTGCTTCTCTACGCCTTCAGTATTATTGGGCATATGGTGCTAGCGCCATGTTTTTGTACACGAGCCGACAGTCAGTGGGCGCCAGCCACTGCGAATTTCGAGCAAATCCCACAGAACTTATTTGCCCACAACACGCACACCCACATGAAGAAGTTGACGAGAAATGCTTGTCGAAAACACCTGTATTGTGCCTATTTTAAAACACATTAGCACATCTGCATTTCTTAAGAACTCACAGACCCAGACTCATTAGGCCTGGCTTATTTGATCGATAAATCTTTTCCCGTCGCCATCCGCATTTTCTGCTCCACTACAGCACATAATTGTGCAGCACCGCCTCGGAAAACTTCTCGGGACTGGGTAATTTCTTGTACGTGTTGTCTCAACATTGCGTAAACAGTTCTCCAGTCTGGGTTTCTCAGATGTTTTTTCCCGACATTTGGCAGGGGGAATGGGGTTTTACATGATATAACTACATCTAGTGCTCATGTGATAAACACTTTTTTTTAGTTGGGGTGTCTTTAAGATTGCTCGCTTCACCGAAATTTTACATTGGTAATGGGTAGTGTCATATTTACAGGGCAAAGCTGCATCTACTGCTCATTTGATAAACACTTTTTGAATTCGGTTGTCTTTAAGATTGTTCGCTTCTCCGAAATTTGACATTGGGAACGGGTAGTGTCATTTTTACATGACGTAGCGGCTGGCCGAGTGGCTAGAATGCCGGATGCTCCTTCGGGAGACCCGGGTTCGAATCCTCGATAAGGTGTGGATTTTTTTGTCGAGGGAAAAAAGAAGACCCCAAACCTGCACAGTTCGCGGCGACTGCACTAGTCAGGCGGCCGTAATTCCTCAGGTTCAAGATCCCCCTGCCATACACCGCAAGGGACTATATTGGCGGTAAATGAGTTTTTTTTTTTTTTTTAAATAGCAGCACCTAGAGGTCGACTTGACCGAAAGGTTTATTAGGTTCGTCGCTCACGCGCTTAAACGTCCTTTCCACTGTCGGGGGGAGGGAGTGCAGTTGGTACATTTGACACACTAGTCAGTGGCATTTTAACGTTTACTTCTCGTTCAGAAAGCAGGTCGTAAAATTGCCTAAAAAGCAATCTGGAGTTGATTGCAACGTCCTGGAAAGGACATTCGACATTTCACTGCATCTGTTGTTCAGGCCGTAAAGACTTCTTGAGCTGGGTTTCTCTATGATTTTCTTTTCAGATATTTGGCATCGCAAATTGGTTAGTGTCATTATTTTAGCCACTACCCATTTGTTCCAATCTCCCTGGCCTAGGAGTTAAACGACTTTCTCCGTAATCCCGTTTATCCACGTGGGGTAACGCAGCGCGCGACAATCGGAAGCGGTTCTCGCCGGGTGGGTAACTTACGGAATAAGTGAACCGAGCCGCTCAGAAAGCAATGGCAAACTACTGAGCGTAATCTTGCCAAGAAATTAACGACATCGGTAAACTTCTGGTGTTGACAGCAATGTCCTATAAAGGATATGCGGAAGAGAAACCATCTGAATGGATACATTATATTTCTAGACATCATTTCACTTCTTATGAACTATAGCTCTGTAATATGCAGCAGACGGAATGCAACGAAATATACCAGGCAATAAATCCTGCAACCTGTTGATTCTGGCTTTTGTGTTTACATTCACTAAGACAGTAGATTGTTTTAAACTTACATTCATTAATTTTCCATTGCTTCCTAATCGGCCGACACTCATGCCATAGTGAAAATTAGCGCAAAGCGATATGTTACCAACTCTCCCGCGGCTACTTCGAACTTCGCATGGTTAAACTGCGTTCCCTACCCTCAAACAACAGAACGATCCAACTATAACCCAGAATGTGACTTTCTCCAGACTCAGGTTTGAGTTAGGGGGAGAACGGAGCACTTATGGGTTGCACCCGTGTGCCGCGAAGTTGATCCATCGACTAAACTAAACTAAACGTAGCAAGAGAAACGTCAAATCAACTTCTGCTGGAATTAAAACTAAATCTACTAGCTTTGTAGACTTCTCAGCATTTAAGCGTGCACAAACAGGCTAGCTTCTCCAGGAATAGATTTTTAGTTGCTGGCACAATGTTTGACCTATTAAATGTGGATCCAGTATGGGAATTTACGCACTTAGCGATGGTGACAGTGAGCGGGTGTGGCGGGGTCAAACACACAACAGCGGTTTTACCACGCTTCTTATCGATCGTATCGACTCGCGTGTGTGTGTTTGTTTTATAATTTGTTCACACTCAAAGGTTAGACACTAATGTAGCTTCAGTCTCCGTACAGCACAGACGACTTCAAGTATCAGATTGTTTGAAGATGTTGAGACTCGCGCTGTTGTGGCCACATGCCTGTGTTTATCATCTGTTCATCACACGTTGAGTCTGTGAATGTACCTATGGAAGTGAAGATTCCACATCTGTGACTGAGGTATTCCTTCTATTCCTCCTATTACTCTTGCTCCTTCTCCTGCTCCTATTGATGCACCTCCTATTACTCCTGCTCCTGCTCCTGCTCCTATTGCTGCTCCTCCCATAACTCCAGCTCTTCAGATTGCTCCTGCTGCTCCTCCTATAACTCCTGCTCATCCTTTTGCTCTTGCTGCTCCTCCTATTGCTACTGCTACTCCATCTATTGTCCCTGCTGCTCCTCCCATAATCCCACCCCCTCCTATTGCTCATGTTGCTCCTCCTATTGCTGCTGCTACTCCATCTATTGTCCCTGTTGCTCCTCCTATTGTTGCTACTCTATTTATTGTCCCTGCTGCTCCTCTCATAGCCCCTGCTCCTCCAATTGCTCTTGCTGCTCATCCTATTGCTGCTGCTACTCCATCTATTGTCCCTTCTGCTCCTCCCACAACCTCTGCTCCCCCTATTGCTGCTGCTGCTACTACCTACTTCGTCTATTGTCCCTTGCTACTACCCCATATATTGCCACTACTGGTCCCCCATCTATTGTCCCTACTGCCCCTCCTATTGCTCCTGCTGCTCTTCCTACCACCCCTGCTGCTCCTCCCATTGCTGCTGCAACTCCTGTTGCATGTCTCCGTGGCGAAGGCGATACGGACGCGGTTTGTAATCCCGTATACCCACGCTCTAAACACATCTGCGCGCGATTTGGCAGCAGACCGCGTTGCGCTGGATTTTTACGAAATGATGGGTGTCGGTCGTTCAGAAAGCAATGGCGAACTACTGAACGTAAACTTGCCAAGACATAAACAACAGCAAAAAACGTTGGTGTTGACCGCAAACGTCATGTAAAGGATATGCAACTAACTTTAACTCCTGCTATTGCTGCTGCCATTCCATCTAATGCCCCTTGTGCTTCTCCTATTGCTCCTGCTGCTTCTTCTATTGTTGCTACTTCTTCTGCTGCTGCTACTTTTTTTTTTGGCTTAGTCCGGCCCCCGTCCCTTGAATAAATCAAGAAACCAGGTCCCTCACGCCGACCCACCACGAAGGTGAGGCACAACGAGCCGGAGACTCCACAAACATATAGGACACCACTGCACCCCCATGCCAGGCCACTGGAAATGGCTGGCCAGCCAGAGGTGTTTCCAAGGCATCAGGGCCAGGTTCTATACTGGCCAAAACCTACTGACACGTCCTAGTCGCGCGTCGTGGACAACAGGTCCCTTCGGGGTCCTGGCTAAGGTAAGTAGATCGCTGATTCCCCCGAAGTCGGAGAATACTTGTATCTGCCTGTACGGCGAGGAACCATCAGTCTGCACACCAATAAGCCAGACGTGGGACAACGGATACTCACGCAAACCTCAGGTCCGGTATGACATCACAATGATGTTGGACAACAGGATGCCTTCATCCGATATACAGGACTTTACGCTGGAGTTCACAGCCAGCGAACGCAAGCAAGCACTTCAGCTTTCCTCGCGTAAGTCCGAGAGAGGCAGGATGCTGGCTGTTAAGTAGTTAAGTGTAACCTACACTACATTTACCTATCTGTCTACCTGTTTCTACGTCCTTCCGCCTCTTCTTCCCTTCCTCCATCTGCCTCTAGAACTGTCTCTGTCTGCCTGTTTGTCTATCTACCTAACTCTCTACCTACCTAACACCCTTCCTCCTGCCTTCCTACCCCCCCCCCCCCCCGCCTTTCTACCTACCTACCTCCTGATCTTCCTACCTATCTACCTCTCTGCCTCCCTACCTACCTGCATACCTACCTTCACCCTCCCTACCTGCCTACGCCCTCCCTCCCTACATACCTTCATCTCTGCCAACCTTCCTACCTACCTATCTACCTTCTTACCTACCTACCTACATTCTTACCCTATCTATCTTCTTACCTACCTACATTACTACCAACCTATATGCCTCCTTAACTTCCTCCCTCCCTGATATCTATTTACCTACCCAACTTTCTCCATACATATCTATTCACCTACCCAACCGTTTACCTGCCTACATGGACGTTTGTTCGTCTATATTGTAACATGCTACGTGGAGGGTCCCAAATAGCCCGGTCACAATGTTTAATTAATCTTCTATAGCCCTGGCTGGAATAGGTCTTTACCTGCCAACCCTCCTCCGTTTTCCCTGGACTCACTGTCACGCTTCCTTTCGACCTAGGGACCTATTTCCTGCAGTGTTCTTCTGGCTGACACATAAATAACATGGCAGTCGTCAGTACAACTTGGAAGTAATTTTATTAACCTAATCAAGAACAGCACAGGAACACATAAAGGCAGATAAACAGATAGATCTACACAGACACTACACTGGTAAAGTTTTGACACAGAGCCTCAAGTCGCCACAGTCACAGATCCAGCTTCAGATACTGTCTGATCTGTCCATACACTTCTCACCAAAGATGTCTGAATCTCCTTCCTTCTCCAGCAACGGGTTGTAGCTTCAACCGGCTTTTGTAGAATCCAAGCGACTGGTGTGTTGAGGACTTCTGTTCATTGCCACATGAATTAATTTGGCACCAGGTCTTCACTGACCTATGAAAAGCTTTACGGTTGCAGATATGGTGAGGTGTTCATGGAGGGATAATGTATGGGTGCCTTTTAATGTCTGGTATAAACTGGGTATGCCAGAAAATCTCTCTTAGGCTCCCTCCATACAACAACTGCTCTCAGGCGTATGTTGTTGAAAAGACCGGCAATGCACCAGTCATGCAAAATGTCCTTGCCTCAAGACCTGCACCTTGCCTCTGTCTCAGAGTTAAACACACCAAACCTTGAGTTGGCCTCGTCGGACATATTGGCGTTAGCCTAAAAGCACTGGTGATACTGTCCCTTAGAAGACATAGTCCGTTCCCACAGAAGAGGACCCTGGAGATGACAAACAAAACCTGAGCGACTGGGCTGACTCATGTATCACACAAATACACAATTAATTCCTGAATTACTGGGCCTGACCTGTCAGGTGGCCCCTGGATTGACCACGTCCGGGCTTGAGGAGACCTCCAGCTGGACGAAGTCCTGTTGTCTTTTTGCCCACACGACACACTCTCCACATTCATACCAAGCCTTTATTATGATTTGGCACAATCATTTCCATGCTTCCCTCTCACTTGCAAACCATGCCTTTCTCACCCGCAAGATCTTGTGGTGTGGTGCGCCGAGTAAGCTTTGTGTTTCTCCCCCTTAACTAATAGTATAATATTGGGGTTGTATGGCACGCAGTGTAGTTCCCCATTCCCCGCAAGACTAGGAAAGAAGATACCACCCCCTCCCGGCTCTGCTCTCGTTTGAGCTGTCGCCGCAATGTACCAGCAGTGCCCCACAGAACACCTAGATTTAGAGGAATGCAGGTTCTCTCAATGAGATAGAGAAGTCCATTATCTTCCCGACATCATCCTATCAAGTAACAGACGAAAGAGATAGTTCTGTGTATAGCCTCTTCTGGCTCAAGAAGATAGATCATAGATTGGTATAGCTATCCAATGATGATATTCCACAGAAAGATGACCAGATGCCCAATTCAAGCCGTAGACAGAAAGATAGCAACACCCCATCTGACGCCAAGAACAAATGAAATCCTCTGGGGAGATATATTGTTCCGTTTCACTTCCCCGGCTATGCCAAGAACAAGACGCCCATTTAGATTGCCAACGGTCAACCAACTCTTCATTGGTTATGATTGGCTTTTCGCCAATTCATCTTCCCCTTTGCGACAAAATACATTTATAAGTCCAGGTCTGTCTGGACCACCCACAACCCCAGTTTACCTTTCAAAATGTCTTAGTAGTAGTTGCACTTCTGTCGTTATCTTTAATTAACTTGGACACGTTGCAACTTGCAAACGGTACTTGTTTGCCCGGCCATCAATTAACCAGCCACTGCACCAGTGCACATTTGACGCAAGGCGCGCCTTCGGGACTACCCGAAAGGAAAGACAAATATATACTCGCCCCATGTAAAGATTGTGGTATGAAGATAACCCAAAGAACCATCTTTCATGGAGAATTGAGCGAACAAGAGGACTGAGAGCTTCCGAAAGCCGGTTCCCCCTGTTTACCAAGAATAACAGAATACATAAGGACATGGACCACTGGCGTTTCGCTACATATATACCCGCCTGTCTACCTGCCTGTTTTTTCTATTTATCGATCAATGTATCTTTCTGTCGGCAGGTCCAGAAACAATTACGCCTGCCTGCCTGCCTACCTAGCTAACTACCTACCTACCTACCTACCTACCTACCCGAGTATGTGTCCATCCGTCCGGTCATATATATGTCTGTCCGTCTATCTATCTATCTATCTATTTATCTATCTATCTATCTATCTATCTATCTATCTATCTATCTATCTATCTATCTATCTGTCTGTCTGTCTGTCTGTCTGTCTGTCTGTCTGTCTGTCTACATATCCTTCCCCCCGCCCATTCGTCCGTCTCTCTCTCTCTCTCTCTCTCTCTCTCTCTCTCTCTCTCTCTCTCTCTCTCACAGACACACACACACACACACACACACGTACATGCACATGCACAAACACTCGCAAACAGTTCAAACACACAATCTATATTCCCGCTATTTCCTGCCCGCCGGTTTGAGGGCCAGTCAGCCAGCCAGTCATCACACATTGAGACCCCAATACGACAACCTGCCTGTCCTCGCCTGGTACAGATAAACAGTCCAGCACTGGGGAAACAGCCGGCATCAACCACGTTATCCCCTCGTATCTAATTTTCTCAATCTTTCTCGTTGTTTTAGTGTCTTCCCCTTGTTGTTTCTATTACATTACTACTTTACATCCCCCTGGTTGTGTGTACTTCATTTCTTATGTTTCTGTGTCTTTCTTTCTCTACTGCTTTTGCCGTGAAGCGTCGCAGAGAGTAGATAGATGCAATTTGCTGTGCCTTGTTGCTCGTATAAATTATCTATAAAAATCGTTGTATGTATGTATGTATGTATGGATGTATGTGGATCCGTCCTTTATGCGTTCGCGAACGGTGCATCCGATTGAGATGAAATTTTCTACACGTCTTCCTTTCATTCCTGTGCAACCAACTGTCATAGTTTTATCTATCAGCTATCAGCTTCCTAAAATTTAATTTTGTAATTACATGACTGAACATAAGAAAATATAAAAAAATATTTAAAAAAGGGATATAACTTTTAGTAGCATTGTTATATCTTAAGTTAAGTCCCCTGGCTATAGAAATCTATATGAATTAAATGAGGTGCAGCCGGGCCAGGTCAGACAGACAGATAGACAGACTGACAGACAGTCGGGAACGGGAGCCAAGTTTACTTTTGATAGATCTCTTCCAATCATATTTTCTATCTATTCTTCTATTCTATCTATATTTTGTTGTTATGTTCGGGCCGAACATACCTACATACATACATACATACATAGACAGACAGACAGACAGATAGATAGATCGGGAGCGGGAGCTTATATGACTACTTATTTGAATTAAATGAGATGCTCCCCATCAGGGTCTGGGCGAAGCCGGGCCGGGTCAGACAGACAGATAGACAGACAGACAAACAGACAGATAGTCGGGAACGGGAGCTTATATGACTACTTATATGAATTAAATGAAATGCTCCCCACCAGTAGCTGGGCGAAGCCGGGCCGGGTCAGACATACATACAGACAGACAGACAGACAAGCAGACAGACAGACAGATAGATACATAGATAGATAGATAGATCCCCGCCAGAGCCTGGGCGAAGCCGGGCCGGGCAGCTAGTAAATTATATTTATTCAATGTCTCCTTTCGGCTACGTAAGGAGTTACCGACGCAGTTCGTGAACCCGCATACCCGCGTTCGAAATACAGCTGCGGGCGATTTGGCAACACACCGACCGCCTTGCGTTGATTTTTTACGAAATGTTATGGGTGCCGGTCATTCAGAAAGCAATGGCAAATTACTGAACGTAAACTTGTCAAGAGATCACAACAGTAAACAAACAAAAAATTGCTGGTGTTTATTTCAACGTCCTGTAAAGGATAGACAACTAACTCCTTGACTGTATCTGGCCAACTCTTTTTGTGTCCTCCTCTTATCTTATACCCCGATATTCTCACTTTGAACGCTCTCATTTGTCCATCTACTACGTCTTCCCCCCCAATCTGCGTTTCTCACGTATCTGACCTCTTATGACGTGATTTTACGCCTGAGTGTTACTAGGTCGTTTAGTTGTGGCATTGGTAACAACGCTGGGACGAATAAAGCATTATATCATTTTCTTTTTTATTCGCATGTTGATATTTTGATGTTTTAGAATAAGTTGTATTTGATAATTGATGTTGTTTGCTTTCTGTATTCACGTTTCTATTTTGCCTTTTCGTTTACAATCGGTAAACATTGTCTCACGGGTTCTCCTGCGATCTGATTTCACAGTGTGTTAGTTAGTCCATCTTTTTCGCTGTCTGTTTCTCTTACATTGTGAAGTTCAACATAGGGAATCGGTTATTTGTGTGAAGGATTTCCTTATCCTTAATCTTATCCAGAAACGAGAGAGAGAGAGAGAGAGAGAGAGAGAGAGAGAGAGAGAGAGAGAGAGAGAGAGAGAGAGAGACAGACAGAGAGAGAGAGAGAGAGTATGTGAGTAATGTGGATATATGTAAAGGTGTTTGTGTATGTTTTCGTGTCGTCTGTCTGTCTGTTTGTCTGGCTGTCTGTCTCTGCTTGTCCGCGTCTCTATCTGTCTGCCTGCCAGCGTGTGTTTCTGTGCCTATCTGACTGTCTGTCTCGCATATCTGTGTCTGACTGCCCGTCTACCTGTCTGTCTGTCTGTCTGTCTGTCTGTCTGTCTGTCTGTCTGTCTGTCTAGCTTGTATTTATGTGTCTATCGGACTGTCTGTCTTGCATGTCTCTCTCTGCCTGTCCGCGTCTCTATCTGTCTGACTGCTTTCATGTTTGTTTGCCCGTCTATTTCACCACCCGAGCTCACGTTTACACAAGTGTGCGTGCGTGCGTAAATGAAAATGTTGTAAAGTAGGTAGGTAGGAAGGTTGACGTGGTCGTGTGCTTGCGTGAGTGCGTACATTTATGTATGGTTACGCTTGTGCATGCCGTGAATACGGGCGTTATCAGTACACTAATACACCCCTCCCTTCCCCAAAATATCAGCTTTTACACAAGAACCCACAATATGCACACAGTTCAAAACAAAAACAAAAGGCCACTTCTAGCTAGATATTATTTGAGAATCACTGAGATGAATGGATTTCAGTCGAATTCATTACTCTTAACAACTGCTAGTTTCGAAACATGTTAGACCTGATCAACTCGACAAACACTGACAAGTTTCAAAGCTATGCTAGATCTAAAAAACTACAAAAACTGTAAATGTCGAAGGGGTGTTTGCTCCAAAAGAAAAAGTCGATAAACAACGATTCGTGGAGGGATTTGTTAGATAAAAAAAACAAACTCGACAAGCATTGATGCCTCAGTGATTATTGTGTGGATGTTTCTAGACATTAGTTCCCAGACAGTAAATTAATTCGATTTTCTAAAATATTCTCCGGGCACAGCAGTCGGTATAGTTGGTATACGTGACAAGGTGCATACGATTTCTTAATGCTTCTTGATAGAAAACGAAGCCTGTGAAAGTTGTTGCCTTGGATCTACGTGCTAGGTTGCCAGTATGGACAAAATGAAGACATGCGTGTGGAGGAAGTGATCAGGACTGATTATATTAGATTTATAAACTGGGGGAATGAGAAGTCTGGGCGACGCGTTCGCTGGCTTTCAACTCAAGCGTAGTTCATACATGTGCTGCTGCTAATAGTGTACTGGATTGATTTTTGCGTGTGGATTTGATTTTCCTATTATTAGTCCCTTGCCATCACGCGAACCCACTCTGACTTCTGGGGTACTTGTATTTTACTGCCCCAAGTTAAGGATGAGAAGTCAACATTTTAGTCCAAGGGACTAACCTCCTACCTTGGCATCAGCACACCGGAAGCTATTGATAGCTATAATACAAGGCGTAGATTCGAACCTGTCACCTCCAAATGACGACATCGCTTCTATTGCCACAGGAAAGTTGCATATTCACCAAAATTGTACTTTAGTTTGATTTTGTGTGTGTTGTGCCTTCGGCTCTAAATACGAGACAAATGGAAACAAACCAACTATACAACAATAGGACGTTATTCTTCTTTGGCGATCAGCGTTTTCTTTGCATCAGTTCCTGGTCATGAACAAGACGATGTCTCAGCTTGTCTCCCACAATGTTTGTCTTTGATGGCTGTGCCTGTCCTCATCAATCACATTGTGCTTGTGTGTGCACTGAATACTAAGGAGTATGTGCGTTTATTCATGTCCTGGTTTGGTATGAGGGACGTAGTGGTAAGGGAACAGACTTCCCAGTACAATATGCTAAAATTAATCGATGGCTCCTTCTTCTTCTTCTTCTTCTTCTTCTTCTTCTTCTTCTTCTTCTTCTTCTTCTTCTTCTTCTTCTTCTTCTTCTTCTTCTTCTTCTTCTTCTTCTTCTTCTTTTTGGTTCGCTCATAGCGTGTTTGCGTGACATCCTTCTCTGGTGCGTCTGATGTATTTACGTACATGCATATCTAGAGCAGTGTGGTTTTACGTCGCCAGAGACTCGCCGTCGCCCATTCTCATGTTAATTAAAACAGTTCCGCCACATGAAGGCCAGACGTTTGACTTATGCTGTCAGAGGTGATTCATGTACAAGCCATGGGAGTATTTTGCAAGGTTGGACGCTCACCCTCAAGTCTCTCCCCCCTCCCCCACCCCTTCTCTAACAGCAGTTTGGAACCATCGACGGCCTACCACTTCACTACGCCGTATCAGTATCAGACATGCTTTTGTATTCGCATTTACCCTCCGACACCCCGAATTTCATGGAACGTTGTCTCGACAGAAACCAACACTGGAAGGCGGAGATAACCAAATCCCGCGCTACACACTAGACTGCTGGTCCTGCTCAATGTCAGCTGTGAATAATGAAGGGAGCGGCGGTAGGGCAGTGGCTAGACGCCCGGTGGCCGTGGGTTGGAACCCTCATCGCTGCGGTATTTTTTTTGTTTTGTTTCTACGACTCGGGTTTTCGTCGACTCAGCCTAAATTGGTACCTGAAAATGCTTTGGGGAGTAAAGGCAGCATGCGTGATATTGACCACATTACCCCTAGAGTGCCGACTTGTCTGTAAAATAAGGAACTAGAACCAGATGTCCAGGAGTCGTAGTTTAGCGACTAGACACTCGCCTGCCCTCCCGGCGGTCAGAGATTCAATCCACATTGAGGTGAATTCGAAATTTCATAATTGACGTGGGTTTCCAGGTCGATCCATCCTAAAATGGGTACCAACTAATGTCTGGGGAATTAACGGCGGCCGGCATGACACTGAGCATATCAGCAACGGGTGTTGATTGGTGTATAATAATGTGGCTTAGATGTTAGCATCCGAAACAAGACGAAAACTATGATTATTAGCAGTGGACAGGAAAGGTCAACAATGAACATTACAGTAAACGGGGAGATACTAGAACAAGTCACAAGTTTCTCCTATCTTGGGCATGTAATAACAGATGGTGGCTGAAGTGAAACAGAAATCACAAAGAG
>JACEFZ010006371.1:235000-393579 GCA_014155875.1 Cepaea nemoralis | reverse complement strand
TATTTACTTCTCCTTCTTCTTTCGTTCGCTTGAAATATGTCTATAACTGCAATGTTGTCTCTTGTATGAATCTAACAGTAATTTACTCAGTAACTAACACATTTACTTTCTTGTTTTATCCGTTAAGTAACATACATACTAACTTTCTTATTTAGTCAGTAACTAAAATATCTGCACAATTACTAACGTCTTATTTACTCAGTAGATAACAAGAGTAGTAACGTTCCTATTTACTCAGTAACTAACAAGAGTACTTACGTTCTTATTTACTAAGTAACTAACAAAATTAATAACTTTCTTTTTACTCAGTAACTAACAAGAGTACTTACGTTCTTATTTACTAAGTAACTAACAAAATTACTAACTTTCTTTTTACTCAGTAACTAACAAGAGTACTAACATTTTTACTAAAAAACTTTCACATTTACTAACGTTATTATTTACTCAGTAACTAGCATACTTACTAGTTTACTTATTTAAGTAGTAACTAAGATACTTACTAGCTTATCTTTCTACGCAGTAACTAATACACTTATTTCCGAGTTCACTGCCTTCTGTTCTAGGGTACATACATACTTGCTTAGCTAATGACTTATCATCGTACTTCTAAGTTCCGAACTTATGTTCTAATCTACCAACTAATGTACTAACCAAAGCATTGGCTACTCTACAAACTAACTTATTGACTTTCTTTCATACTCACAAACTTCATCACCTACCGACTACTTTAGTGAGTTGCATGGATTGTTTCGTCAAGCCTGCGTCCCATAAATCCGACTTCGACAAGCATGTTTTCGGTTTTGCTTTCTCTAGCTTTTGAATATTTGCATCCCCTCTGCTGTGTGTCCACCGTGACGAGGTAGAGGGGCTTGTGCGTCCCAATGACCCCAAGAGCTATGCCGACGGTAGCACAGCTACTGGTAGGGCCACCCATGTCGGACAGGTCAAGGGAGAGGGACCAGACAAAGAGACACACAAACCTGCTGCCTTGTAGGTAGACTGGGGACAGTCAAAGGCTAGGGAAAGCATCCCGAATAAATGCTTGTCGAAATCGGATGTACTGAGCCACAGGCTTGACAAAGCAGTGCAACGTAAAACCTGCTGCCTTGTAGGTAGACTGGGGACAGTCAAAGGCTAGGGAAAGCACCCCGAACAAATGCTTGTCGAAATCGGATGTACTGAGCCACAGGCTTGACAAAGCAGTGCAACGTAACATAATTAATGATGTCACAAATTAAAATTAATCGTTCTGGTGCTAATCCCGTGAAGTCCCATCAGGCGGTGATAGTGCCGGGCCCCCTGCCTCGAGGGGGTCCACCCATGACTACTGGTGGTCACCTTCCCCTGTGCTGTGGAGTCAAGGCACAGAGGAGTAGGTTAAGAGCTATTGACCAAACACCCCGGACACTCAACATACTACAGTGGAATGCCGAAGGAGTTTATAACAAGAAAGCCTCCCTAACACAGCGTCTTCATAAAGATAGAATAGATGTGGCATGCATTCAAGAGACACACCTCAACGCCAATCGCACATTTTCAGTCGAGGGATATCAGGCCACACGTTTCGACCGAGAAGGACACAAAGGAGGAGTTGTAATACTTACACGAAATACAATACCTTGCAGCGAAGTATCTGTGATCTCTGACAACCAAACGGAAATTATAGGTGTTGATATAATGATAAAGGACGTGAAAATAAGAATTTACAATCTGTATAGCCCGGCAGATAAGGATCTTACACTCTCAAACATGAAAATAACTGACACAAATTGCATTGTTGTCGGAGACTTTAATAGCCGTTCAGAAAGATGGGGATACCCAGATACTGACAAAAGAGGAGATGAAGTGGAGGACTGGGAAATAGACTCAAATCTCCATCTACTCAACAAAGCAGATGACACACCGAGCTTCTACTCCAGAAGATGGATTACCACTTCTACTCCAGACTTAGCTTTCTGCACAGGAGACATCCTCCACAAAATCGATCGCCACGTGCTTGACCAATTAGCAGGTAGTGACCACAGACCAATCAAGCTTGTAATGAATATGGAGTATGTTCCACAGGAGCAAAAGCCTTTGCCCCGCTGGAATTACAAACGAGCAGATTGGGACAGATTTGCCATACTAACAGACAAATATTGTGAAAACATAAATACACGATATGGCAACATGAAGCAAATCGTGGAAAGGCTAAACAGAGCAATAATACAGGCGGCCACTGAGTCTATTCCAAGAGGAGCGAGGAAAAATTACAAACCATACTGGACTGAAGAACTACAAATTTTGGAGGACAAAGTTGAAGATGCTAGGAAGACCGCAGAGAGAGAACAAACAACTGAAGCGAACATCTCTCTCAAAGCCATCTCAGCAAAATATAAAAGAACAGTAAATCAAACAACAAGAGATTGTTGGAGGAAAAAAACAGAAAACCTGAATTTTGACAGGGATGGAAACAAACTATGGAAACTAGTGAAAGCCATGAACAATGAAGGACCTAGAAACAAACACATAACAATTAAACAAGGAAATGCCTTGCTTACAGGAAAAAAGGCTGCAAATGCACTAATGGAACACTATGCCAGTGCAAACCACATTGATATTACAACCGAACAGAAGAAAGCAATCAAAGATAAACAGATACATCATAGAAATACAGAGACAGCAGCAGAATATATGATGGCAAATCTAACAATGGAAGAAATGGAACAGGCAATGAATACCCTAAAAAAGAAGAAGTCACCAGGAAAGGATGGAATCACAAATGAAATGCTAATAGGACTAGGCACTAAGGCAAAAAAGAAACTACTAGCAGTCCTAAATTACAGCTGGAAGAGGGGAATAGTCCCACAGGCATGGAAGGAAGCTATACTAATACCAGTCCCAAAGAAAGGAAAAGACCTGGAAGAACCAAATGGCTATCGACCTATCAGTCTACTTAGCTGTGTAGGAAAATTAATGGAACGCATTATCAATGGCAGGCTAACATGGCATCTGGAAGAAAACCAACTCTTAACACCACACCAAGCAGGATTCAGAAAGTACAGATCCACTGAAGATCAAATAACCTATATAGCTCAGGAAATAGAGGATGCCTTCCAAGAGAAAAAGCACACACTAGCGGTCTGGGTAGATTTAGAAAAAGCATTTGATAAAGTATGGAAGGAAGGACTGAAAGTAAAACTGCAAAAAATGCATGTTTGTGGGAAAATGTACAAATGGGTCAGCCACTACCTTGAGAACAGAACTGCCAGGACAAAAGTACAAGGACAAACCAGCAAAATGATGCTGTTGGAGCAAGGTGTCCCCCAAGGAGGAGTTCTTTCACCAACATTATTCCTAGCATATATAAACGACATCACGGAAAATTTTCCAGCCAGAGTACACACATCATCCTTTGCAGATGACCTAGCCATATGGACATCTGAAGAATATATTAGTACAGCTAACAGCAGAATACAGCAAGCCCTATTAGCGCTAGAGGACTGGTCAAAATCATGGCTAGTGAAGATAAGTGAGGAGAAAACAACATGCACAGTGTTCTCCCTCTCAACTAAAGCTCAGCAACCTAAGCTGGTATTGAATGGAAAAATATTGCGCCATGAAGAAAATCCAAACTATCTAGGAGTCACCTTTGATCGTCGCCTGACATGGAAAACACAGGTTGAGAAAAATCGAAAAAGAGCAAGGCAAAGAATGGCAATCATGAAAAAGCTTGCTGGTACAACGTGGGGAGCAGATGAGAAAGTTCTCAAGAAGTTATATACTGGACGGGTGAGGCCAGTACTGGAATATGGCATTGCAGCTTGGGCAACAGCAGCTAAGTCAAACTTTAACAAAATAAGTAGAGTCCAAAATCAAGGAATGCGAATCATAACTGGAAGCCTGAAGACAACGCCTATTAATGAATTAGAAAAGATCACTTGTTTACAACCAATGCAGGATAGAAGAGATAGCAGAGCCCAGCAACAAGCTGAAAAATTTAGAAGATTGACAGACCACCCTATGTATAAAAGGTTTCGTGGTTTTGGAAAGGGAAGACTGAAGCGTAGCAACTTTGTAGAAACTGCAAAACGAAAGATTAGGGCAGATCCCATACTTAACATATCAACAGTCAAACCCATTTACAATGCAGACAAGTTCCCAGCTTGGAGACAGCAGCAACTGCCTGAGATGATAGAAAACATTCCTGGTATTGAGAAAAAGAACACTCAGCATGAAACTGAAAGAAGAGAAATAACCCTAAACTACATAAAAGAACATTACCCAAGCAGCAATTGGACCCATGCATATACAGATGGATCAGCCAAAAATTCAGTAGAGAATGGAGGAGGAGGAATTCTCCTAAATTTAAAAAATGGAGTGAAAAAAACACATTCAGTGGCAACTGGAAAGTTTTCAAGTAACTTCAAAGCGGAGGTAGAGGCTCTGAAAACTGCAGCAGAAATGCTCTTGATGGAGGAAACTAAAGAGACGCAAATAGCTATCTTCACAGATGCAAAGTCAGCTGTCTCAATACTGAAGAGCAATAACAGCACAGAAATAGCTGACCTAAGAGCAGCACTCCATGGTCTATGCCAGAAATCCAAAAAAGTTGTAATACAGTGGATCCCATCACATTGCAGTATACCTGGAAATGAAGAGGCTGACAGACTGGCAAAAGAGGGCGGACGACTACCACAGCCTGACATAGACATAACCTATAATGAGGCAAAGAGGTTGATAAAAGGCACTTATAGAACCAAATGGGAATTAGAGCATCCAGGCCACCAGAAGGATGATGCATATTACAAACTCGACCGAAGAGAACAAGTAGCAATCTTCAGACTCCGCACAGGACATAACAGGCTGAAATACCACTTGTTCAACAAACTAAAGATAGGAGATACAGATGAATGTAATTGTGGAACTGGTAAAATGACAGCTAAACATTTGCTGCAAGAGTGCCCAATATATGCAGAACAGAGAAAGATATTTTGGCCCACACCTGCTTCATTCGAGGACAAGCTCTATGGAGATATCAACAAGCTCAAGTCGACTGCAGCTTACTTTAATTGTATTCAGGTTGACATTTAAATGTACATGAAGAAGTATTTAGACTGCCACACTTCATACCACAGGCATGTCGGTTACACAAGCCTCCCAGAGGCATGAAATGGAATATTGCTTGGATAGCAAATCCATTACGTGGAAAGTCCGAATCGAAAGCTCACTGTGTGGGCTTCTTAAAAGGTGGAAAAAGTGTCCTAGTGGCACAAAATGGAATATTGCTCGGATAGCAAATCCATTACGTGGAAAGTCCGAATCGAAAGCTCACTGTGTGGGCTTCATAAAAGGTGGAAAAAGTGTCCTAGTGGCACAAAATGGAATATTGCTCGGATAGCAAATCCATTACGTGGAAAGTCCGAATCGAAAGCTCACTGTGTGGATGTCATCTGCAAACTGCATTCTTCTGGCTTCTGGAAGAACAGCCTATGGTGAACGGAAGGCCCAATATACGGAAGTGAGGCTAAGCAGCCATGTGCAGGACGTGACGATTCCTTGGGTGAGCCCAGTACCAGAGCAGCTGTGTGATGGCTCTGCAATTATGGAAGCCTCCTTGGATGGCGGGGAATGCCCATGGTCTGCCCCTGCCTTCCCTTGAGGGCTGACCAGGATGCCTTTGGCTGTTCTATATGGGCCAGCTAGGATGGGAGATAACACCACAACAGTGAGAGTCTAACGTCCTAAGAAACCCCCGGGAAGGTTAACCCGGTCAACAAATGCCCGCAGAAGTCGGATGTGTCGGCCTAACGGCGCAAGAACGCAGCTCTGCTGTAAACAGGCACAACGCAATCACGTCCGAAAAAAAACTCCGGATGAACGAAGAAGAAGAAGAAGAAGAATATTTGCATGCCTAGTAACTCACTCCCTAACTATCTAGCTAATTTCATAACTTATTTACGTATTTGGTGATTTACTAACTTATTTACAAATTAACAATCGGCGTGGCTGAGAGAATAAAAGAGCTGTAGCACTTAAACTTCGAGTGCGCTGACGGTGGTGTAGCGGGATGGATTATTCCAACGGGCAGTTGAACTTCAAGGTGTACTTCTCGTTCAGAAAGCAATGGCAAGCTACTCAGCGTAAAATTGACTAGCACATTAATCTGGGTTTGGAGTTGATCGCAACGTCCTGCAAAGGGATACAATTTGTTTTCTTTTCTTTTACAAATTAACTAATTTATTAACTTATTTACTTAATAATTAACTAATTCACTAACTTATTTCCTTAGTAATTAACTAATTTATTAGCTTGTTTGCTAATTTACATACTTGGTGCTTTCTTACTTATTTCCCAACCTACCTAATAAGTAACAAAGTAGCAAGCTTACTTACAAACTGTCCACGTAACTTAATTACTAGCTGCTACTTGTTACTCTGGCTCTGTAGTGAATGGCTTACGGACGCAGTTTGTAAACCCGCATACCGTGTTCGAAACACAGCTGCTGGAGATTTGGCAGCAGACACACCCTTGCGTTGATTCGCATACAATGGTATGAGTGCCGATCGGTCAGAAAGCAATGGCAAACTACTGAACGTAAATTTGCCAGGAAATCACAAACATCTAAAATAAATGCTGGGGTTGACTGCGACGTCCTGTTAAGGATATGCAGCTAACAACTAGTTCCTCTGGCCGTCCAAGGCATTCACAACGTTCGTCTTAGAAACCACAGCTGAGCTGCCTCCAAGCTCGTCACAGATTGTTGGTTCACACTCCAAGATTCACCACCACACAGCAGAACAGGTTCGATGTAACACTGCTACACTTTCTGCCATCTTCGTCGCATTTGGAGCGACTATTGGTGCTCTGATCTCCTACTGTATATCACACTGGGAATATCTCCATTAATTGCATAAATGTATCTACCAGCCGTGAGATATGTAACGTGCGCGCGGGACCCGCTAATGTTACTATGTATGTATATCTCACATCACCCCCTCCAGTACCAGTTGGTTTACAAAAATATGGGTCTTCTTCTTCTTCTTTTCGTTCATCCGGAGTGTTTTTTCAGATGTGATTGCGGTGTGCGTTAGGCACCCTTGGGTTGAAAACCCTTAGGTCACACATCCGGCTTTCGCGTGCATTTTTGACCAGGTTAGCAATCCTGGGAGACTCTCACTTTTGTGGTACCGTCCACATCCCAGCTGGTCAAGTTCGAACAGTCGAGGACTTCGGTCATCCCTCAAGAGAAGGAAGGCACAGAACATAGCATTTTCCGCCATCCTAGGTTGCTTCCATAGTTGCAGGGCCGACACATAGCGCCCTGATACTGGGCTCACCGAGGGAATGGTCACGTCATGCTCATGGCTGCTTTAATTCCTCACTTCAATATATTGGGCCGTTCGCCCCGGGCCGTTCCCGCACAAACCAGACAGGTCTGCAGAAGGTATTCACTCAGCGAGTTTTCGAAATATGGGTCTAGCCCCACATGTCCAAAATGCCCCACGGTGTTAAAAGGAGTTCTTTGCCTAATTTATATAAATGTATATCTCAGAACTAGAACAAACCCGAATATAAACTTTTATTTTCCGAAATGAAGCACAACTTACAGTAAGATAGAAAATAATGTGTGTGTGTTTTTTAAATATATATATATATATATATATATATATATATATATATATATATATATATATATATATATATATATATATATATATATATATACGTGCGTTATTTATACATTTACAATGTTAGCGCTGTGTTGATGACATGCGTTACTTACAATGTTACGTCTACGCTCTGTTGTTACATTTATTTTACCTTTATACCGTTATGTTTTCAAATTATTAAACCAAAGATGTTACAACTAAACCCAGCTGTCGAATTCCCTGTTCTACCTTTGCCACCTCAATTAATTCAGAAAAGGAGGTGGGGTAGTGATTGAGGTGGAGAAGGTGGAACACGGAATTTGACAGCTGGGTTTAATTGTAACATCTTTGGTTTAATAGTTTGAAAACATAACGGTATAAAGGTAAAATAAATGTGGGCTCATATATGATGCTTCTTTAACTGAGTCGGGTGTGGTACTTCGAAAAGACACTCAGGGATGTCCTTTAACTTGGAGGTTCAGAAAGCAGGACAGACAATTTGTCAATACAATGTTAACTGACCCACGCCTTTTAAAATGGCATGCGTTCCGAGACTGAGAACTATCAGTCTTCTCCGAAGTTCTAGGGTTTCTGTTGTTATTTCTGCTTTGGCAGTCAGTTCTTCTCGGATCTCTGCCTGTGTGGTTTGTTCATTCCCCGCTGCAATCTCAGTTGAGTTTGTTTTCCAAAAGTGAGTGCGACTTCCCGCCACATAGTTCTCATGCATGCAAGCCTGGCTGCGGCGGTGACTAGAAAATTTGTTGCCTGGTTTTCCTCCTCCGACTGGCAGCAACTGCCGCCGTGACAAAGTGACTCATCACCGATTAATGAGATTCAGATAGGGATAATGAGTAGAGCCAAATACTGGAAAGAGGAATCTGGCTTGAGTGGCTGTGCTTGCCGTGTGACATAAAGAGGTTATGGAAATGAATAGGCGGAATAAAAATAACGTGAATTTAGATTTCAGTGTGCACGTGTGTGTGTGTGTGCTCACCTATAGCACGCAGTACATACATAAATTCGTTTACAGGTAGTAAAGTATGTTTACAGAAGTTGTGAAACTGTATGAAAAGGTGCCCCTTGCTTGTCGTGTATCGGCGTATACTTGCTCCATTAGCGACATTTGCAAGTGCCAGGTGTCAGTCCCTCGTCTGCATAGCTTTTAATCCCTTGTCTGTATAGCTTTAATGCCTTGTCTGTATAGCTTTTAATCCCTTGTCTGTATAGCTGTAATCCCTTGTCTGTATAGCTTTTAATCCCTTGTCTGCATAGCTTTTAATCCCTTGTCTGTATAGCTTTTAATGCCTTGTCTGTATAGCTTTTAATCTCATGTCAGTATATCTTTAAAATCCCTTATGTGTTTAGCTGTGACGTGTTCTTTTGTCTTGAGTATTCTCTATTATATACTTTTTACTTGTTGTTTACTATTAATGTCAGTCGATACCTGTACACTTATTAGCTTCGTTATTGTGTAACAATTGTGTGAGAAAGATACAGCTATAGTAACACTTGTCTGAGACAGAGCGAGCTATAGTAACACTTGTCTGAGACAGAGAAAGTTATAGTAACACTTGTCTGAGACAGAGAAAGTTATAGTAACACTTGTCTGAGACAGAGAGGGCTATAGTAACACTTGTCTGAGACAGAGAGAGTAATAGTAACACTTGTCTGAGACAGAGAAAGTTATAGTAACACTTGTCTGAGACAGAGAGAGTAATAGTAACACTTGTCTGAGACAGAGAAAGTTATAGTAACACTTGTCTGAGACAGAGAGAGTAACAGTAACACTTGTCTGAGATAGAGAGAGTAATAGTAACACTTGACTGAGACAGAGAGGGCTATAGTAACACTTGTCTGAGACAGAGAAAGTTATAGTAACACTTGTCTGAGACAGAGAGAGTAACAGTAACACTTGTCTGAGATAGAGAGAGTAATAGTAACACTTGTCTGAGATAGAGAGACTTATAGTAACACTTGACTGAGACAGAGAGGGCTATAGTAACACTTTACTGAGACAGAGAGGGCTATAGTAACACTTGACTGAGACAGAGAGGGCTATAGTGACACGTGTCTGAGACTGAGATAATTTTAGTAACACTTGACTCAGACAGATAAAATTATTGTAACACTTATTTGAGGCAGAGAGCTATAGTAACACTTCTCTGATGCAGAGAGAGTTATAGTAACACTTGTCTGAGACAGAGAGTTATAATAAAACTTGTCTGAGACATAGAGAGCTATAGTAACACTTATTTGAGACAGATAGAATTATAGTAACACTTGTCTGAGACAGACAGACTTATAGTAATACTTATTTGAATGAACGAACGAACACATTTTATTTTCAAAGGGTTAAGAATTGAGACAGAAAGAGCTAAAGCTATATACTTTTCTGAGACACAAAGATATAAACTAACAACTATCTGAAACAAATAAAAAATGTAAACTAACAACTGTTTGAGACAAGAAAATATAAATTAATAACTATCTGAGACAGAAAGATATAAACTAACAACTGTCTTTTATATATATATATATAAACCAACAACTGTCCAAGACACAAAGATATAAATCAACAACTGTCTTAGACAGAAAGATATAAACTAACAACTGTCTGAGGTAACAAGATATAAACTAACAGCTGTCTGAGGCAGAAAGATATAAACTAACAGCTGTCTGAGGCAGAAAGATATAAACTAACAACTGTCTGAGTCAGAAAGATATAAACTAACAATTGTCTGAGATAACAAGATATAAACTAACAGCTGTCTGAGTCAGAAAGATTTAAAGTAACAACTGTCTGAAGCAAAAAGATATAAACTAACAACTGTCTGAGACACATAGAATTAAAGTGCTGGCTGAGATATAAATCAGTTATCAGTTATCATTTGGGGTATCTTCGTTGCACTCCGGACATGTCCATAGGTGCTCAGATTCTCCCCCCAGCATATGCATCAGCGTCCGGTGGCTAATAGTGCCAGTTCTGTGTTGGTTGACGAGGCGCTTTGTTTTCCCGATGTACCTCTCGCGTCTGGCTGTGCCGATTCTTACTCCCAGGTCTTTCATCCTGGACAGCGATGTGGAATCATTGACGTCAAAGTCCTCTGTTCTCGCCATATCTTTAAGGACGTTAATAACATCGGCACGATCCATGGGCTGGCCATCTACAGGGGGTGCAGAGCCAGCCAGTTTGTCAGCTCGTTCATTTCCCTCGACTCCCGCATGTCCCGGGACGAAGATGAAGGTGATTTTACGGACAACAGACTTCCGCAGCGATTCAGTCCACTGTCTACGTACCGATCCAGCTTCGACCTTCTGAATCATGCTCATTGAATCACTTAGTACACACACGTTGGTATAATGCTGTGACTCCAGCCATATGAAAGCCTGTGTAACTGCCATCACCTCCATCGTCATGCTGCTCGTAGTCATAGAGTGGGCACCACTGGATTCTTGAACGGTTCGGCCCGCTGAACGGGCTGTAAATGCCCACGCACTTCTCTGCTGCTTTACCACAGATCCATCTGTATAGATGAGCACTTCGGGGCTATCTGAGTGTTCATAGATGAGCGCGTTAACCTCTGCATTGACAGCGGCAGGGTTCTGCTCTCTGCACCGTCTGTCGAGTGTGATAATGCAGGAGAAAGTGCACTTAAAAGCTGGAGGCACCGGCACCCATTCCTTGCCGGGGTTGATACTGGTAAGACTGCAGACCTGTCTGACGACATCTTCCGTCCGACCCATCCATGATATGCCCCTCTTTAGCCTGTCACCCTTTTCTCTGAATATAGCGTCATGCAGAGGGTGCTGCTCATCTGCACTTATTTTTAAGTATGCACGAGCTCTCCAGATCTTGATCCTGTGTTCCATTGTCGGGAAGTCAAGGAGGTATCTCATTGCTACACAGCTGGTGTCTCTCGTGCAGCCCAAAATGATGCGCATGGCTTCGTTTTGTACCTTTTCAAGTCTTCCAATCTGTGTAGGGCTGACAGTGAGGATGGCCAGGGCATACTCGATGCGTGAAAGCACAAGTCCTTGGAACAGAAGTATTAGCAGTCTTTGCTCGATATTGGCAGTCGCCATGACTCTCATTGCTGACAAACCTTTTCGAGCCTTCGTTATGACATAATCGACATGATCTCTGAAGGACAGGCTACGATCAAGCCTCACGCCAAGATATGTCATTGACTGGGTTCTACTCAAACTGCTCCCATCCATTCTTACTGCCGGCAGGTCTGTTTTCACAATATGGTTGTTTAGTGAGAACCATGTAGCCGTTGCCTTTGCAGGGTTGACAAGGGCATCGGCATCAGCACACCATGAGGAAATTCGATCTAGTTCGCCTTGCATATCATTGGCAACCGCCTGTCTATCTCGACCCTGTCGATACACGAGGATGTCGTCAACGAATGACAGAGTCCTACCCCTCCCATCCAACTGTTGTTCAGTGATCGGCACCGTATACACGTTGGATAGTACTGGTGACAGTGGTGAACCCTGCGGAAATCCTGGACATATCGTTATCGGCTCAGAAGACCAACTCCCGCATCTTAGCACCACCTTCCTTTGGAGCAGAACTGCAGCTATCCATCGTACAAGGTGAGGGTGCACTTTCAGTCTGAGGAGGGTTTGCATCAAGTGCTCGAACGATACTCTGTTATATGCGTCCTCTAAGTCTATGGCGGCCGCACATGTCTCTTCTCTGACCTGAAATCCTATATAAATATTCAAACTGACAACCGTCTAAGAAAAAAAGATCTAAACTAACTACTGTCTGAGATAAAATTATATAAATATTGTCTGATACAGAAAGAAATAAAGTGAATTGCTGCGAAATACAGAGGAGATCTAAAGCTATTACTGTACGAAACAACAAGAACTAAAGTAACAACTATATGAGACAGAAATCAAATAAAATAACAACCACATAAAACACGAAGAATTAAAGTGACTGTCAGTGGCAGAAAGAATTAATGGAAAAAAAATAATTATAGTTTGACAGATATAGAAAAGACCCAAAGCAACTATTGTATGACGCTAAAAGAACTAAATTAAAATCTATATGAGACATAACAAATTAAAGTAACAACTATATGAGACAGACAGAATTAAAGCAGCAACTATCAGAGACAGAAAGAATTAAAGTAACAACAACGTGAGACAAAGATTTAATGTGACAACACCGGGAGACAGAAAGAATTAAAGTGACAACTAAGTGAGATAGAACAAGTTAAACTAATAACTATGTGAGATAGAACAAGTTAAACTAATAACTATGTGAGATAGAACAAGTTAAACTAATAAACTATGTGAGATAGAACAAGTTAAACTAATAACTATGTGAGATAGAACAAGTTAAACTAATAACTATGTGAGATAGAACAAGTTAAACTAATAACTATGTGAGATAGAACAAGTTAAACTAATAACTATGTGAGATAGAACAAGTTAAACTAATAACTATGTGAGATAGAACAAGTTAAACTAATAACTATGTGAGATAGAACAAGTTAAACTAATAACTATGTGAGATAGAAAGAATGAAAGTAACAAATTGTATGAAACAGAAAGAATTAAAGTAGCAACTATGTGAGACAGAAAGAATTAAACTAACAACCAAGTGAGATAGAACAAGTTAAACTAATAACTATGTGAGATAGAACAAGTTAAACTAATAACTATGTGAGATAGAACAAGTTAAACTAATAACTATGTGAGATAGAACAAGTTAAACTAATAACTATGTGAGATAGAACAAGTTAAACTAATAACTATGTGAGATAGAACAAGTTAAACTAATAACTATGTGAGATAGAACAAGTTAAAACTAATAACTATGTGAGATAGAACAAGTTAAACTAATAACTATGTGAGATAGAACAAGTTAAACTAATAACTATGTGAGATAGAACAAGTTAAACTAATAACTATGTGAGATAGAACAAGTTAAACTAATAACTATGTGAGATAGAACAAGTTAAACTAATAACTATGTGAGATAGAACAAGTTAAACTAATAACTATGTGAGATAGAACAAGTTAAACTAATAACTATGTGAGATAGAACAAGTTAAACTAATAACTATGTGAGATAGAACAAGTTAAACTAATAACTATGTGAGATAGAACAAGTTAAACTAATAACTATGTGAGATAGAACAAGTTAAACTAATAACTATGTGAGATAGAACAAGTTAAACTAATAACTATGTGAGATAGAACAAGTTAAACTAATAACTATGTGAGATAGAACAAGTTAAACTAATAACTATGTGAGATAGAACAAGTTAAACTAATAACTATGTGAGATAGAAAGATTGAAAGTAACAAATTGTATGAAACAGAAAGAATTAAAGTAGCAACTGTGTGAGACAGAAAGAATTAAAGTAACAAATGTGCGGAACAGAAAGAATTAAAGTAACAACTAGGTGAGACAGAAAGTGTGATAGTGTTAACGACAAGAGACAAAAAGAGTTAACAACTGTCTGAAACAGAAAGAGTTTCAGTAATAATTATCTGAGGCAGAAAGAAATAAAGTTTCAAATCTCTCATACAGAAAGAGGTACAGTTCTAAATTGGGAAATGTATAAAAAGATAAAGTACACACTTGTCTTTGGCAGAGAGTATTATAGTGAGTACTATCTACGATTGAAAGCATTACAGTGAGAACTATCTAGAATTGAAAGCATTACAGTGAGAACTATCTAGGATTGAAAATATTAGAGTGAGAACTATCTAGGACTGAAAATATTAAAGTGAGAACTATCTAGGATAGGAAATATTAAAGTGAGAACTATCTAGAATAGAAATCATTAAAGTGAGAACTATCTTCGACTGAAAGTATAAAAGTGAGAATGGTCTAATACTAGAAGAGTCAAAGAAACAGAGTTAATTTACGACTATCCAAGCAGAAAAAGGGTAAATACAACTTTCTCAGACAGAAAGATTTAATTACTTGAGAAATACAAAGTTAGTGAGAACTGGCTACAACTAAACACATTAAAGTCAGAACTGTCTTATGTGGAAAATAGCAACTATCTGAGACAGAAATGATGAAAGTAAATACTGCCCGAGACACCTCTGAAGTCAGAGTAGGTTCGCTTGATTGCGAGGGACATTGGTAGTAGGGAAAAGCTAATCCACATGCAATAATCAGTCCAGTGCTAGAGAAGTTGTCGTGCTTGTATAAACTACGCATGAGTTCAAAGCGAGCGAACATACCCCAAAAAATTGTCTGAGACAGAAATGATGAAAGTAAATACTGCCTGAGACAGAAATGATTATAGTAAATACTGCCTGAGACAGAAATGATTAAAATAAATGCTGTTTGAGACAAATGATTAAAGTAACTAATGTCTGAGACAGAAATTGTTAAAGTAAATACTGCCTGAGACAGAAATGATTAAAGTATATACTGCCTGAGACAGAAATGATGGAAGTAAATACTGCCTGAGACAGAAATGATGGAAGTAAATACTGCCTGAGACAGACATTGTTAAAGTAAATACTGCCTGCGACAGACATTGTTAAAGTAAATACTGCCTGAGACAGAAATGATTATAGTAAATACTGCCTGAGACAGAAATGATGGAAGTAAATACTGCCTGAGACAGAAATGATGGAAGTAAATACTGCCTGAGACAGAAATGATGGAAGTAAATACTGCCTGAGACAGAAATGATGGAAGTAAATACTGCCTGAGACAGAAATGATGGAAGTAAATACTGCCTGAGACAGAAATGATGGAAGTAAATACTGCCTGAGACAGACATTGTTAAAGTAAATACTGCCTGAGACAGAAATGATTATAGTAAATACTGCCTGAGACAGAAATGATGGAAGTAAATACTGCCTGAGACAGAAATGATGGAAGTAAATACTGCCTGAGACAGAAATGATGGAAGTAAATACTGCCTGAGGACAGAAATGATGGAAGTAAATACTGCCTGAGACAGAAATGATGGAAGTAAATACTGCTTGAGACAGAAATGATGGAAGTAAATACTGCCTGAGACAGAAATGATGGAAGTAAATACTGCCTGAGACAGAAATGATGGAAGTAAATACTGCCTGAGACAGAAATGATGGAAGTAAATACTGCCTGAGACAGAAATGATTAAAGTAAATACTGCCTGAGACAGAAATTGTTAAAGTAACTACTGCCTGAGACAGAAATGATGGAAGTAAATACTGCCTGAGACAGAAATGATTAAAGTAAATACTGCCTGAGACAGAAATGATGGAAGTAAATACTGCCTGAGACAGAAATGATTAAAGTAAATACTGCCTGAGACAGAAATTGTTAAAGTAACTACTGCCTGAGACAGAAATGATGGAAGTAAATACTGCCTGAGACAGAAATGATGGAAGTAAATACTGCCTGAGACAGAAATGATGGAAGTAAATACTGCCTGAGACAGAAATTGTTAAAGTAACTACTGCCTGAGACAGAAATGATTATAGTAAATACTGCCTGAGACAGGAATTGTTAAAGTTACTGCCTGAGACAGACATTGTTAAAGTAAATACTGCCTGAGACAGAAATGATTATAGTAAATACTGCCTGAGACAGAAATGATTAAAGTAAATACTGCCTGAGACAGAAATGATTATAGTAAATACTGCCTGAGACAGAAATTGTTAAAGTAAATACTGCCTGAGACAGAAATGATGGAAGTAAATACTGCCTGAGACAGAAATGATTAAAATAAATACTGCCTGAGACAGAAATTGTTAAAGTAACTACTGCCTGAGACAGAAATGATGGAAGTAAATACTGCCTGAGACAGAAATGATTAAAGTAAATACTGCCTGAGACAGAAATGATGGAAGTAAATACTGCCTGAGACAGAAATTGTTAAGTAACTACTGCCTGAGACAGAAATGATTATAGTAAATACTGCCTGAGACAGAAATTGTTAAAGTTACTGCCTGAGACAGACATTGTTAAAGTAAATACTGCCTGAGACAGAAATGATTATAGTAAATACTGCCTGAGACAGAAATGATCAAAGTAAATACTGCCTGAGACAGAAATGATTAAAGTAAATACTGCCTGAGACAGAAATGATGGAAGTAAATACTGCCTGAGACAGACATTGTTAAAGTAAATACTGCCTGAGACAGAAATGATTATAGTAAATACTGCCTGAGACAGAAATTGTTAAAGTAACTACTGCCTGAGACAGAAATGATGGACGTAAATACTGCCTGAGACAGAAATGATTAAAGTAAATACTGCCTGAGACAGAAATGATGGAAGTAAATACTGCCTGAGACAGAAATTGTTAAAGTAACTACTGCCTGAGCCAGAAATGATTATAGTAAATACTGCCTGAGACAGAAATTGTTAAAGTAAATACTGCCTGAGACAGAAATGATTATAGTAAATACTGCCTGAGACATAAATTGTTAAAGTTACTGCCTGAGACAGAAATGATTATAGTAAATACTGCCTGAGACAGAAATGATGAAAGTAAATACTGCCTAAAACAGAAATGATTAAAGTAAATACTGCCTGAGACAGAAATGATTATAGTAAATACTGCCTGAGACAGAAATTGTTAAAGTAACTACTGCCTGAGACAGAAATGATTAGAGTAAATACTGCCTGAGACAGAAATTGTTAAAGTAACTACTGCCTGAGACAGAAATGATTATAGTAAATACTGCCTGAGACAGAAATTGTTAAAGTAACTACTGCCTGAGACAGAAATGATGGAAGTAAATACTGCCTGAGACAGAAATGATTACAGTAAATACTGCCTGGGACAGAAATTGTTAAAGTAACTACTGCCTGAGACAGAAATGATTATAGTAAATACTGCCTGAGACAGACATTGTTAAAGTAAATACTGCCTGAGACAGAAATGATGGAAGTAAATACTGCCTGAGACAGAAATGATTAAAGTAAATACTGTTTGAGACAGAAATTATTAAAGTAAATACTGTTTGAAACAGAAATGATTAAAGTAAATACTGTATGAGACAGAAATCATTAAAGTAAATATTGCCTGAGACAGAAATGATTAAAGTAAATACTGTTTGAGACAGAAATTATTAAAGTAAATACTGTTTGAAACAGAAATGATTAAAGTAAATACTGTATGAGACAGAAATCATTAAAGTAAATATTGCCTGAGACAGAAATGATTAAAGTAAATACTGCCTGAGACAGAAATCATTAAAGTAAATATTGCCTGAGACAGAAATGATTAAAGTAAATACTGTATGAGACAAAACCAATTAAAGTATTTATGTTTGTCCTCTTATAATGTGGCCACAAAATGGCGATTGCCTCTTTCTGGTGTTTGTGATAAGTTGTCTTTGCGACATAGCCTCCATCAAAATGATATAGTTAGTTAGTCAGTCAGTCAGTCAATCAATTAGTCAGTCAGTCAGTCAGTTAGTTAGTTAGTTAGTTAGTTAGTTAGTTAGTTAGTTAGTTAGTTAGTTAGTTAGTTTAGTTAGTTAGTTAGTTAGTTAGTTAGTTAGATAGTTAGTTAGTTAGTAGACAGATCACCCTCATTGCACATCGAACCATTCAGTCCATAAGTGCTCGGATCCACTCCTCAGGAAATCCCGCAGCGTGTAGCGGCTAACGACACCAGTTCTGTGTTGGTTTATCAATCTTCTTTGGCTTCCTGCGTGGTGTTCTTGTTTGGCCACCCCTCTTTTAATTTGCTGTTCTCGCAGTCTGGCCATGGTTGTAGATTCACAGTCATCACTTGGTTCTCGCAAAAGTCTTACTTCTCGTAGAGCATTCAGAATGTCAGCCTGGTCCATGGCGCGTCCGCCCTCCACAGTAGCCTTACCTGCGAGCTTGTCAGCCCGCTCATTTCCTTGTACTCCCGCATGCCCTGGCACGAAGATGAAACTAATCTTTGCCAGCCGAGACCGCTCCAGAGACAGCAACCATTCTCTTCGGATCCACCCCATCTCTATCCTCTTGAGCATGCTCATTGAGTCGCTAAGGAAACATGCCCTAGTGAATGTCTGTGTCTCGAGCCATGTTATTGCTTTACTTACTGCCATGACTTCCATAGTCAGGCTACTTGTGGTCTCAGCAAAAGCACCAGAGTCCTCCTTCACAATTCTCCCTCCGGCCTGAGCCGTAAAGACCCATGAGCTTCTCACATGTCGGACGACCGACCCATCTGTGTAAATGACAGCATCACCGTCTAGCGAGTTCTCGAAAATCAATGCTAGTACTTCCGCCTCCACAGCAGCCGGATTTTCGTGTCTGCATTTTCTGTCTAGTTGGATGCAAACTGAAAAGGACGTACAGAAATCTGTTTTCACTTGCAACCACTCCTCGCCAGGTTCTAAGTCCTCAAGTGAACACACCTGTTGAAGAATGTCTTCGGCTTGACCCATCCACGATCGTCCTATTTTTAACCTGCTGCCCTTCACCTTCATAATTTCACATTTGTGTGTTTGCGTTAACTCTGAGGTAGGTGCGTGCTCTGCAAATTTGTATTCTGCCTTCAATGGTTGGAAAATCAAGAAGTTAGTGCATCGCCCTGCAAGCTGTATCTCTTGTACATCCAAGAATACTGCGCATAGCTTCGTGATGTATCCTTTCCATCCTTTCTATCTGCTTACGGCTGAGAGTCAGGATTGCCATTGCATACTCAAAAACAGACATGATCCTTGTATAGAACTCATAGATGGCGCTGCTCACAGTTTGCTGCTGCCAACACCCGCATCGCAGCCAAACCCCGCTTGGCCTTTGTTGTCACCTGGTATATGTGCTCATTATAAGCAAGGCTTCGATCAAAAAGTATCCCTAGGTAATTCATTGCCTGCGTTCTTTCCACCGTCTCTGAACACACATTAACAGTTTGTGTTGTGTTGACAATATGATTATTCAACGAGAACCATGTCACTGTTGCCTTTGTTGGGTTGACCATTGCCCCAGCTTCAACACACCAAGTACTTATGCGATTGAGTTCGGTTTGTAGTTCCACAGCAATCTGATTCCTATCCTTCCCCTGACGATACACTAAAACATCGTCGGCATAAGACAGTGTCCATTGATCTGCTCGCTGGTGATTCTCACAGTGTAGGCGTTAAACAGTAGGCTACCGGGGCCAGTTAGATTTCAACATGCTTGTGATTATGTAATCAGCACAAAGACAATTGGCCTGAAAGAGAACAACACTGCTGCTGCTGTTTATCCTCCCTGTGGGGTGTGCCAGGATATATTGTTAATGGTTCCGAAGTCCAACTGCCACATCTAAAAACTACTTTCAGTTGGAAGAGGGCTGCAGCAATCCAACTAAGGGGGAATGGACTTATATTGAGTTCAAGAAGCTGAAGCATTAAAAAATCCAATGGTACTCTGTTGTACGAGTCCTCAAGATCAATCGCTGCAGCAAAGGTTTCAATGCCTGAGTGGAAACCTTCATAGACATCATGGGCAAAAACTGCTGCATTGGTCCTGGTTTCTCTTTTTGGTCGGTACCCACCCAGGGTAGGTGGGAAAACACCTTGCCCCTCTAGTTGGCTTGATATTTTTCTGGCAATTAACTTCTCCAGCAGCTTGCCTATTGTATTCTGCATGGTTATAACTCGATATCCCTGAATTTTTGTGTGGTCTTTGCCAGGCTTCGGCAAGGGAATCAGATAGCTGTGTAACCACTCCTCTTTGATGCTAGCACTACCACATTGTTGTTGTACATGTCTGCTAGTTTCTCTAGCTCGTTGTCGGTACACCTATTGATGTCGTCATATCTTATGCCATTTGGCCCTGGAGCGCTGATTTTTGGACGTCGAAACACAGCCTTGATTTCTTTCACTGTCACTGTGTCTCCATCCGAAATGTTCTGGACCTTGCACATGTCTGAGGTGACCTCCTTGGCAAGATTTCGGCCTCCCATGTCTGTCTGGTTGCTCTGCTTTAGATAGCGTTCAAGGAGGGCTTTGCCCCTGTCCTCGTCAGTCCTCTGCCAGATGAGGTCAGCACGTTGGAAGTCAGAAATGCTCTTATTCTTGACTACACCACTCATGCTTTTATGTAGTCACCAAAACAATTTCAGTGACTTGTCTGTGCATATTCTTTGACATACTTCTACCCATTTTTCACTTTTAATCACCTTGACCAGTTTTTTTTTTTTAAATAGCTTACTCTTGTGTGCATCTCTCTTTCTAAGTGCATGCGGGGACTAGGATGGCCAGATCTGTTCTTCTTGGCATTTTGCCATCTCCTTACAGCACTACGCTTATTCACCCAGGCCTTCTCCACCTCGAAATTCCACCAAGGTAGCTGCTGCCAGCTTTTTTTTCTAGAATAGGAATATATATATATATATATATATATATATATATATATATATATATATATATATATATATATATATATATATATATATATATATATATATCCATCCATCATGTGCCATGCCGGTAAGCGTGGGCGGTCATGTTCTGCCATCTCACTCGATCACCAGAGTCGTGGATCAGCTCCGTGTTTCTGTCTCGACCATGCCACAAGGCCAAGCCATCCAGGTACTTGCTTCTAGGTCTTCCCCTTGGTCTGTTCCCCTCGATCTTACCAGTTGTCACCAAATTCTCCAATCCATTTCTTCTCATAACATGCCCAAAAAATTTTGACTGTCTACGTCTAATTTCTCTAATCAATTTACGATCTTCATTTGTTTCTTGAAGGACTTGTTCATTGGTCTTTCTGGCTGTCCATGGTATTCTTTGCATTTTCCTCAGAAACCACATCTCTACAGCCATCAGATGTTTTTCAGCCTGACTGCTCATTGTCCACGCTTCACATCCATATAAAAGTACAGGTTCAATGTAGCATCTCAACACTCTTTTTCTCGTTTCAATTGACATCTTTTTATTGGTCAATATGTTTTTAATCTTGCTAAAGGCTACTTTTGCCATGGCGATTCTTGTTCTAATCTCTTCAAGGCATCTCCCATCAGATGTTATTACTGTTCCGAGATAATTGTACCTGCTCACTTGTTGAAGAATATTCCCATTTACTTGTATATTACATTGTGGTATTTCGTCCTTCCTAGTGACGACCATAATCTGTGTCTTTTTACAATTTAATTCTAACCCTAGTTGTTCACTGTGTGTAACAATCGCATCTACTAAATTTTGCAGGTCCTGTTCATTGTCTGCAATCAAGACTGTATCATCTGCATATCTAATGTTATTGATGCATCGTCCCCTAATGTTGATTCCTTCCATATCTTCAATATTTCTGAAAATACTTTCACTGTACAGGGAAAACAGATCTGGAGACATTACACATCCCTGTCTCACACCCCTTTTAATAGGCTGATATTGGCTTACTTCATTATCAACTCTTATGGCAGCTTGTTGTTTCCAATATATGTTTTTTACAAGTCTAAGATCTTTTCCATCAATTTGTAGATCTTCAAGCATCCTTATCATGTTGACATGTCTCACTTTATCAAAAGCCTTTGTGTAGTCAATAAAGCAAAGGTGTAGATCTTTGTTTACTTCTATAGAACGTTCGATTATGTTTCTCAGTATATACACAGCATTTACTGTACCCTTGCCTTCCACAAACCCACATTGTTCTTCTCCTATTTCAGGTTGTATTTTCCTCCTAACTCTTTGCATGATAATTCTTAGCAAAATCTTCGTGATGTGACTCATTATACTAATTGTTCGATGTTGATCACATTCCAAGGCTCCTGATTTCTTTGGGATTGCAATAAATACAGAATTACATAACTCCTGAGGTATATTTCCAGTATCATATATTGTATTAAGCAGACTGGTAACTTTATCTATTCCATATTCTTCTAAAGCATTAATCATTTCTGTTGTGACGCTGTCTGAACCGGGGGTCTTGCCAGATTTCATATGGTTAAGCGCATTCTGAACCTCCATCTTTAAAATTGCTGGTCCTTCATTATTATTTTGGACATCATACTGTTCGTCTCTGTTATCGTCATAAAGGTTTTTCACATAATCTGACCATTCATGTAAGATCTGATCTTTTTCTATTATGACTCTTCCATCTTTTGTCTTTAGGCAGCCTGCTGATGTACGTGTTCTTTGATTAGTAAGCTCCTGAATTCTTTTGTGCATTAGTTTCGCATTGTTACTGTTGTGTTGTTTTTCAATTTCTCTGCAATTTTTCTCAAGCCATGTTTCTTTTCCCTCCTTACATAAGGTTCTCACTTTTCTGTGAATTTCTTCATATTTGGCAGGATTATTTTTGTTCTGTCTTCTTGTTTCCATTAGTTGTAAAATTTCTTCAGTCATCCATGTCTTAGGGCCCACTTTCTTTACTTTTGGAATAGTTTTTTCTGCTGCGCAACTGATTGAATTCTTCATCGTTTCCCATTGATCATCTACATCTTGAAACAGGATCTCTAGATCAGACAATATATCAAATTTGTTCTTTACTTCTATGTTAAAATTATCTTGTATTTCTTTGTCAGTTTTCAATTTGCACAAGTCATATTTAGGGTTTCCTGCTGTATACTTGACTTTCTTTAACTTTACCCTCAATGTGCCTGTAATTAATCTGTGATCACTGTAACAGTCTGCATTTGGAACTGTTTTTACGACTGTTAACGCATTTCGAAACCTTTTGCTAATCAGGATGTAATCTATCTGGTTTTTAATCCTGCTGTCTGGACTCCTCCATGTCCATAATCTTCTAGGATGCTGTTTAAACCAGGTGTTTCCTACAACCATTTCTTGTTCTTTTGCCCATTCTACAAGTCTGTATCCTCTTTCATTTCTCTCTCCCAAACCATGGTTGCCTACACTGCACCCATCGCCTTGCTGTCCTATTTTTGCGTTGAAATCACCCATTATGATATTTATTTCTGATTTTTTGCAGTTCTTCAAAGCAGACTCCACGTCATTATAAAATTCCTCTATGCTTTCTTCACTGCTTTCACTTGTTGGGGCATATACTTGAATGACATTTATTTTAAAAGGTCTTCCGTTTAATTTTACTAATAGGACTCTGTCTGACACAGCATGATATCCTTTGACAGAATTTGATGTTTGCTTATCTAATATAATGGCTACACCTCTTTGCTGTTCTTCTCCCCCAGAGTAAATAATCTTACAATCCTCTCCTGTCCTTATCCCTGCTCCTTTCCATCTCGTTTCCGATACTCCTAATATGTTAATCTTCTCTCTCCCCATTTCTTTTTTGATGTTTTCTAATTTTCCATCTGCATTCATTGTTCTAACGTTCCAAGTTCCTACTTTCAATGATATTAATCTGTTGCACCTAGTAGCCTGTTGACGGTCTGGAGTCACCTGGTGCGCATGACTATCCCTACCGGGCGAGGCTGCTCCTATGGAGCACCCATTTACGCCGTTTCTCTGATTATCGATGATTTCACACAACATGATTTTCTTGGCATCTGTAAAGAATGTAGTTTGCCATTGCTTTCCTTCCTAGCAGTGACCATACTGGTCAGTGACCGTAGCCATTGTCTCCTCAAAATAGAGATCCTCTGCCTACCGTCGTGAAGGTGGAGACCATAACCTACAACTATCTGTTGGCTGCTCTGCATCTTCATCCACCACCTGCACTCATGGCTTCACGTAACCCTGATCGGGGGGCTAAACGGGTACTCCACCTTGCCCAAGGGTATCCCGTAGGCTAGCGGAGGGAAGGAGGCGCCTTACTTCTCCTTTGATAGGGGATACCCCTACCCCGCTAACCCAAATATATAATATAATATATTATATATATATATATATATATATACATATTATATAATATCTTATATATTATTATATATATATATATATATGGCTTAGTATGAATTCTCTTTATTTTCATCGTTATTGGTAAGTTTTATCGTGGTAGCAGTTTCATGGTATCTATGTTGTTGTCAACTTTCAGCTGATCTTTTCTTGAGCTGACCCTAGATGCTCATGTCCAATCTCAAGTCGTATTTGGTTTGTTCATAGTTCAAGACGATTATAAATGATATAGTTATGTGGTCTTCAAAATCTGTTTAACCCTGACTTGTTTATGGCAGATAACTGTTTGTGATAGTTCATAAAGATATACGGAGACGAGGGGGCATAGTGTTTACTGTAAACCCAGCCGTGGCAGGACTCTTGTTTCCAACCAGTACAGCCGTGGGTTCGCACCCGGTCTAATAAACATGGGGTCTGGATCATTTTCAGAATTGTCTAGTGAGTCTCTGCGAAGGAAAGGCAGCGAGAAAGGGAACTAGTCACTCCATTTAATTTTGGCGGTGGTCGAGAATATATTGATACTTACATTTCGTACCACAACAGTAGTACCTGTCATGAGAGGGCAGTTATAGAAACAGGCAGAGAGTGCAACATAGATATGTACTCTTGACTTATGGCTTACTCAGAAGCATATGACTATGAGAGCATGAAGCATTATGCATATAATAGAAAGGCAATGGGTATTCAGTTATACCTAACATACATCTTAATATCAGCCTACATAGAACAGAAGGCATCAGTGAGAATGTGTGCTAATACAACAGACTGGTTTAATGTATAATAGGAAGTCAGACAGGTTTGGGTGTTGTTCTCGTATTTGCCTAACATGTATTTCGAAAATATCATGAGAAATGGTAGAACAAATATTGACAAACAATGTGGTCCATTTGTCTTGGGAGATGGTTGAGAAAATATTGACAAGAAAAAAGGCCGTCTATTTGTCATGAGACATAGTCGAGAAACTATTGATAATTAAAAAAAAATGTGGTCCATTTGTCAAGAGGGATGGTAGAGCAAATATTGACAAGAAACGACGTGTTCCATTTGTCATGAGGAATGGAGGAGAAAATATTGACAAGAAACAAATAGTCAATTTGTCATGAGGAATGGTAGAGAAAATATATGCAAGAAACGTTGTGGCCCATTTATCATGAGGAATCGAGGAGAAAATATTGACAAGAAACAATGTGGTCCATTTGTCATGATTTTTTTTTTTTTTTGGGTTCGCATATCCTTTACAGGACATCGCTGTCAACATCAGCATCTTTAAGCTGATTATTGATGATTTCTTGGCAAGATTACGCTCAGTAGTTTGCCTTTGCTTTCTGAGCGATCGGCTCCCATACCCCGACGCGGAGAGAACCGCTACCAATTCTCGCGAACGTCACGTTACTCACGAGAGTATACGGGATTACGGAGAAAGCCGTGTAAACCCTAGACCAAGGAGACCGGCTCATGAGGACTGGTAGAGAAAATATTGACAGGTAATAACGTGGTCTGTTTGTCACGAGGAATGGTTGAGAAAATATTAACAAGAAACAATGTCGTCTATTTGTCATGAGGAGTGGAGGAGAAAATATTGACAAGAAACAAATAATCCATTTGTCATGAGGAATGGTAGAGAAAATATTAACAAGAAACGTCGTGGTCCATTTGTCATGATGAATGGGGGACAAAATAATGACAAGAAACAAGTGGTCCAACTTTCATAAGGAATGGTAGTGCAAATATTGACAAGAAACAGTGTAGTCCATTTGTCATAAAGAATGTAGGAGAAAATATTGACAAGAAACCATGTGATCCATTTGTGATCAGGAGAACAGAAATACTAGAACGTACTTACGTTGACGACACAGAATGTTACCAACAACACACATTGGAATAGGCAAACTAATAAAGTCAGTGCATGAAAAAAAAACCGATAACACAGTTTATATCCCATCAAAAGCAAAAGAAATGACAACCAATAAAACAACAAAAGGCAAAATATATATTTATTAACATTAAAGAAAGTGAGTAGTTTTAAATATGTATGTTCTCTTCTCATGGACGATGGAAAATTGATAGTAGAACTTAAAAGAAGAACAATGCTGCACTGCAAAACCTAATGCAATTACAATCTTTATAAATTGGAACAGGTCAAATATAAAGTCAGAATACTAACGGCATGAGTACCAGAAGATCTGCTAACTTTTATTACTTCGGTTTTGGTTGTATTTATGTTCATATTGTGACTTCTGCATTTTAAACTCGGTTTATTAATATGATATTTAGTCTACCCGTGTTGATGTAAAATAGGCATTGACTAAAGTTAATGGGTCTACACACACACACACACGCGCGCTCGCGCGCGCGCACGCACGCACACGCACACGCACACACGCACGCACGCACGCTCGCACGCACGCACGCACGCACGCGCGTTGGCATCGTTTTTTTTTTCTAAATTCCGACATTACAATAGTTTTACAAACAATGTTTGCATATCCTTTACAGGACATTGCTGTCAACATCAGCATCTTTCAGTTGATTGATGATTTCTTGGCAAGATTACGCTCAGTAGTTTGCCATTGCTTTCTGAGCGGCCGGCTCATATACCCCGTAAGTTACCGATGCGATTCGAACCACTGCTGATTCTCACCGTCGTCACGTTACTTACGAGAGTATTCGAGATTACGGAGAAATGTCGCCAACCTCAAGGCCAGGAAGCCGGCTTACAATAGTTACAGCTGATAATTTACATGATAACATTCTTCATAATATTACTTTCCGGAAAACCCCGAAGAATGTAATTGTTGTTTTCTCCAAACAATTAGAATTATGGGCTTTCTGCAAACAACATAGTGACATGACAAATCGACCACGTTGTTTCCTGTCAATATTATGCGTGACACTGGAGAAAGATTGTGCGGCTATAACACCCAACTAAAGGGCGTCGACTCAAATGAATTAACTGGTCATACGGACAGTATATCTGAAATATTATGTGCTATATTATGGCGACGTTTGAAAATAATAGATATTTTACATAATATATCATAATAATTATATATTAACTGATATAGGGCCAAACAAACAGTAGATTTGGACCAAGCGTGTTATACAGTCAAATAAACAAGTATTGTAATGAAACTTTCCGTTTAATGAACACTGAAACTGCGGGAGATACCACGAAATAAAACAAATAACGACAGGACCCTATTATGATGATATATCGTCCTTCTATCCAAATGGGAGGTCACATTGGCAATATATTGTCCTTCGGCACTGAATCGGTTAATTTATGATGCATGTATTTGTCTGTCTGCCTGCCTGCCTGTCTGCCTGACTGTCTGTCTGTCTGTCTGTCTGTCTGTCTGTCTGCTATATTCAGGTTTCACTTATAGCACAGCCTATCACTCTATCTGAAATGATTCCAGTTACACTGACCATCTTACCTTCTACCAGCTCTATTATGACTCCGAGTCCGTTAGTGTCTACTTCCCTTGGTGTATAACTGTGTGCTCGTTAAGCTGTACTTGTGTCTATCTGACAGCTGTCCCTGTCTGACAGCTGTCCCTCTGACAGCTGTCCCTGTCTATCTGATAGCTGTCCCTGTCTATCTGACAGCTGTCCCCTGTCTATCTGATAGCTTTCCCTGTCTATCTGACAACTTTCCCTCTCTATCTGACAGCTGTCCCTGTCTATCTGACAGCTGTCCCTGTCTATCTGATAGCTTTCCCTGTCTATCTGATAGCTTTCCCTGTCTATCTGATAGCTTTCCCTGTCTATCTGATAGCTTTCCCTGTCTATCTGATAGCTTTCCCTGTCTATCTGATAGCTTTCCCTGTCTATCTGATAGCTTTCCCTGTCTATCTGATAGCTGTCCCTGTCTATCTGATAGCTTTCCCTGTCTATCTGATAGCTTTCCCTGTCTATCTGACAGCTGTCCCTGTCTATCTGATAGCTTTCCCTGTCTATCTGATAGCTTTCCCTCTCTATCTGATAGCTGTCCCTGTCTATCTGATAGCTGTCCCTGTCTATCTGATAGCTTTCCCTCTCTATCTGATAGCTTTCCCTGTCTATCTGACAGCTGTCCCTGTCTATCTGATAGCTTTCCCTGTCTATCTGACAGCTGTCCCTGTCTATCTGATAGCTTTCCCTGTCTATCTGACAGCTGTCCCTGTCTATCTGATAGCTTTCCCTGTCTATCTGACAGCTGTCCCTGTCTATCTGATAGCTTTCCCTGTCTATCTGACAGCTGTCCCTCTCTATCTGATAGCTTTCCCTGTCTATCTGATAGCTTTCCCTCTCTATCTGATAGCTGTCCCTGTCTATCTGACAGCTGTCCCTGTCTATCTGATAGCTGTCCCTGTCTATCTGACAGCTGTCCCTGTCTATCTGATAGCTTTCCCTGTCTATCTGACAGCTGTCCCTGTCTATCTGATAGCTTTTCCCTGTCTATCTGATAGCTTTCCCTGTCTATCTGATAGCTTTCCCTGTCTATCTGATAGCTTTCCCTGTCTATCTGATAGCTTTCCCTGTCTATCTGATAGCTTTCCCTGTCTATCTGATAGCTTTTCCCTGTCTATCTGACAGCTGTCCCTGTCTATCTGATAGCTTTTCCCTGTCTATCTGATAGCTTTCCCTCTCTATCTGATAGCTGTCCCTGTCTATCTGATAGCTGTCCCTGTCTATCTGATAGCTTTCCCTCTCTATCTGATAGCTTTCCCCTGTCTATCTGACAGCTGTCCCTGTCTATCTGATAGCTTTCCCTGTCTATCTGACAGCTGTCCCTGTCTATCTGATAGCTTTCCCTGTCTATCTGACAGCTGTCCCTGTCTATCTGATAGCTTTCCCTGTCTATCTGACAGCTGTCCCTGTCTATCTGATAGCTTTCCCTGTCTATCTGACAGCTGTCCCTCTCTATCTGATAGCTTTCCCTGTCTATCTGATAGCTTTCCCTCTCTATCTGATAGCTGTCCCTGTCTATCTGACAGCTGTCCCTGTCTATCTGATAGCTGTCCCTGTCTATCTGACAGCTGTCCCTGTCTATCTGATAGCTTTCCCTGTCTATCTGACAGCTGTCCCTGTCTATCTGATAGCTTTCCCTGTCTATCTGATAGCTTTCCCTGTCTATCTGATAGCTTTCCCTGTCTATCTGATAGCTTTCCCTGTCTATCTGATAGCTTTCCCTGTCTATCTGATAGCTTTCCCTGTCTATCTGATAGCTTTCCCTGTCTATCTGACAGCTGTCCCTGTCTATCTGATAGCTTTCCCTGTCTATCTGATAGCTTTCCCTCTCTATCTGATAGCTGTCCCTGTCTATCTGATAGCTGTCCCTGTCTATCTGATAGCTTTCCCTCTCTATCTGATAGCTTTCCCTGTCTATCTGACAGCTGTCCCTGTCTATCTGATAGCTTTCCCTGTCTATCTGACAGCTGTCCCTGTCTATCTGATAGCTTTCCCTGTCTATCTGACAGCTGTCCCTGTCTATCTGATAGCTTTCCCTGTCTATCTGACAGCTGTCCCTGTCTATCTGATAGCTTTCCCTGTCTATCTGACAGCTGTCCCTCTCTATCTGATAGCTTTCCCTGTCTATCTGATAGCTTTCCCTCTCTATCTGATAGCTGTCCCTGTCTATCTGACAGCTGTCCCTGTCTATCTGATAGCTGTCCCTGTCTATCTGACAGCTGTCCCTGTCTATCTGATAGCTTTCCCTGTCTATCTGACAGCTGTCCCTGTCTATCTGATAGCTTTCCCTGTCTATCTGACAGCTGTCCCTGTCTATCTGATAGCTTTCCCTGTCTATCTGACAGCTGTCCCTGTCTATCTGATAGCTTTCCCTGTCTATCTGACAGCTGTCCCTGTCTATCTGATAGCTTTCCCTGTCTATCTGACAGCTGTCCCTGTCTATCTGACAACTTTCCCTCTCTATCTGACAGCTGTCCCTGTCTATCTGATAGCTTTCCCTGTCTATCTGACAGCTGTCCCTGTCTATCTGACAACTTTCCCTCTCTATCTGACAGCTGTCCCTGTCTATCTGATAGCTTTCCCTGTCTATCTGACAACTTTCCCTCTCTATCTGACAGCTGTCCCTCTCTGTCTGATAGCTTTCCCTGTCTATCTGACAGCTGTCCCTGTCTATCTGACAACTTTCCCTCTCTATCTGACAGCTGTCCCTGTCTATCTGATAGCTTTCCCTGTCTATCTGACAACTTTCCCTCTCTATCTGACAGCTGTCCCTCTCTGTCTGATAGCTTTCCCTGTCTATCTGACAGCTGTCCCTGTCTATCTGACAACTTTCCCTCTCTATCTGACAGCTGTCCCTGTCTATCTGATAGCTTTCCCTGTCTATCTGACAGCTGTCCCTGTCTATCTGATAGCTTTCCCTGTCTATCTGACAGCTGGCCATGGGCCTATATTACAGCTGTCCCTCACTATCTGACAGCTGTCCCTGTCTATCTGACAGCTGTCCCTGTCTATCTGACAGCTGTCCCTGTCTATCTGATAGCTTTCCCTGTCTATCTGACAGCTTTCCTTCTCTATCTGATAGCTGTCCCTGTCTATCTGATAGCTTTCCCTGTCTATCTGACAACAGGCCATGGGCCTATATTACAGCTGTCCCTCTCTATCTGACAGCTGTCCCTGTCTATCTGACAGCTGTCCCTCTCTATCTGACAGCTGTCCCTCTCTATCTGACAGCTGGCCATGGGCCTATATTACAGCTGTCCCTGTCTGTCTTGAACTCGGAGGTCGTCCCAGTCTAGAACGGTTAACATAAGATGTCCTGGAAGTAAAGGCTACTAGGGTGGTATTCAGAACATCACCAATCGTTTTCTGGTTTGTCTGTAAATCGTGTGGGTCTGGTGCAAATACCAAATACAGCTCAAAGGGTGCAAAACAGCATTTGACTTTTTTTTTTTAAACCATCTATCTTACTTCATTTAAACCAAGTAATTCAGCTGGCACTATCTTACTTCACTTCAATGAAGTATTTCAGAAACCCTTATATCTCTTACGCGACATATGTCAAGAATCCAGCTGTTCCTATCTTTCTTACTTCACTTAAGTAAGTATTTCAACTGCCCCTATCTATCTTACTTCACTTAAGCCAAGTATTTCAGCTGCTACTGTCTTACTTACTTCATTTAAGCCAAGTATTTCAGCTGCCCTTATCTATCTTTCTTCACATAAGTCAAATTTTTCAGCTGCTCCTATCTATTTTACTTCACTTAAGTCAATTATTTCAGCTGCCCATGTCTATCTTACTTCACTTAAGCCAATTATTTCAGCTGCCCCAGTCTATCTTATTTCACTTAACTAAATATTTCAGCAGTCCCTGTCATCCTTTCTTCACTTCCTAGAATATTTCAATTACCTATATCTATCTTACAACAACGGAAATTAGATTCCTGTGAAGAATGCCCAACCTATCAAGAAGGGAGGCAATCAGAAATGGAGAAGTCAAGACTAAAGTGGGGGTAGTAGCAGAGCTAGATTCCATTAGAAAAAAGAAAGTGAAATGGTTCAGCCATATAACTAGGCTGCCAGCTGACAGTATACCACCACAAGCAATTATTACAGACCAAAAGGGATCAGAAGAAAAGGGCAGCTGAAAAGCAGAGGATCACGTAAACTATAGGCAGATGGAATAGCTGAGTCCATGGGACTCTCGATATATGAAGCCCATAATCGTGCACTCTCCCGCTGTTTATGCTTCACCTCGACACCACAAGGTACAAAAGGAACAAGATGAGATGAGGTGAAGTGTGGCTGAAGAGACGAGATGAGAGCAGATCAGATCAGATCAGATATCATCTATCTTACTTCATGTAAAGCAAGTATTTCAACTTCCCCCACCAGTCTTACTTCACTTAAATTAATTACAACAATATATTCACCCTAATCCACTTCATTATATATATATATATATATATATATATATATATATATATATATATATATATATATATATATATATATATATATATATATCCCCTACTCATATTAGTTTACATGAAGCAAGTATTTACTTCACCTAATGCACGATATCAGTGGCTTCTTTCCATCCTACCCAAGTTGTTTTTTCAACATGGACTATGTTGTCCATCCACTACTCCAGTGCACTGGTCTGGTTTTTGTATTTGGATTTGCTTTCCCTATTACCAGTGTCCCTCGCTAGTAGGGAACTCATTCCGACTTCGCAGGTACTTGTAATTTACGTCACCATGTCAAAGACGAGAAGTCAACACGTGAGTCCAGCTGATCGATGTAGGGGTTGGACCCGCTACCTCAGCATCAGCACACCGGAAGTTTAAGATCGAGTCCTCTTATCCATTCGGCCGTGTCGGCCTCGCCAATCTCTGGTATTATTTTAACCCCACGTCAGAGACGGTTATGTTATTAACTCCCTAGGAGGTCAGCGTGGCCACGAGGTTTATAGCGCTCGCGCTTAAACTTCCTTTGCGCTTATGGCAGGATGGTGGGTTCAGTCCCTGCACCGTCAGCTGGACCTGAACGTTGACTTCTGGTTCAGAAAACATTGGCAAACTATTACACGCAATAGATTTAAAGATTCAACTCAGGGTTGACAGCAACAAAGTATATGCAATATTTTTTAATCTCAGAAAGTAAACAACACGTGACTATGGACGAAAGGTACACGAAAGGTATACAAGCACAAACGTTCCCACAAGTATTCATCGAACAGGCTTTGACTCTTAGCTCGACAGCAGCCGCTCCGGTATACCCATATCTAGAAAGTCAATACATTAAATCATGAATCCCCAATGTTCGTGAATAGAAAGAGTTATGTCTTTGAAAGGGTTATGTATGGAGGTAATATGAGCCATCCCTTACTTGGCAGGAAGGTATATTATTACACAATTAGATAAAGTGGAACTTTTAAACCCAAGCCATGCGTGGAGTACAGGAAGATGCGCGACAGGAGAAACGGCAGGCAAATGTGACTAAGCAGGCGACCTTAGCTGTAGCGGGTCGTGTTCTATGTACAAATATAGAGATCTAAATACGGCAAATTGTTCTATGGGTGAAAGAAACAGAAATGGTAAAATGAAATTCTTTATCAGTTGTGAAAAGTGCAGTGGCAATAACAACATATGACCTTGGTCATCACCATCATTATCAAGTGCCATCTCCGCCCAGAATGATGACGGTAATGGATCGCTTGCGATTTCTATTCTCAACCTAATTGTAGATTCTGCAAGACAACATCTGTCCATATATTTTCTGTCCTTGTATATTTCTGACATTAGCTATCATTTCTGTCCACGTATATCTCTGACGTCAGCTAGCTTGTCTGTCCATGTATATCTCTGACGTCAGCTAGCTTGTCTGTCCATGTATATCTCTTCTGTCCATGTATATCTCTGACGTCAGTCTGCTTATCTGTTCATGTATATATCTGACGTCAGTTAGCTTGTCCGCCCATGTATATATCTGACGTCAGCAAGCTTGTCTGTCCTCAACATAAGGGCCGAATGTAAGACGGGCCTGCGTGCCCAATTTGTTACTCTTTTAAAATAAAGTTAAAATCAAATCAAATCAAATCAACATTCCCTCCATTGTGCTTTGGTAACTATATGAAGTTATATAGCTTGATATGACTATATTACCATCGTTTAATATTACTAAATTACCTTCTCTTTACAATTACTACTTCTTTCAGCTGGCAGGCAGACAGGGGGACAAGCACACCCACACACACACACACACACACACACGCACACACCACACACCACACACGCCACACCACACACACACACACACGTTTTATTTTATATAGGGATGTTCGTAACAACGACCTCCATCTACTCTTCCATTTCTGAGACTTATTTTTATTATATTAAACCACTCGCGCAGATATGAGCCAGTAGTTTAGAGGTTATATAGCAAATATGCACGCATGCACATACACCTCACACACACACACACACACACACACACACACACACACACACACACACATCCAACACACAAACACAAACACTCCACATACACCACACACACATACACAAACCCATATTTGTAGATCCATATATCCATATGTTATAGACCAGAAGGCAGTCGGCGGGTCATGTCGTCAGTGTATCGTCGACCACCTTCACTTGCCGAGGGACTTCCAAGTACCCATTTTAGGCTGAGTGGACGTAGGGGATGCCCAAGTCCATTTTTTTTTATTCGTCTCGATGCGAATTCGAACCAATGACTACAGGGCAGGCAAACGAGGGTCTAGTGGCTTCTCTAGCACTGTTCCCATTGAGTCTTCCTACTGTTCCCTGGTCATTTCATAAACACACACTTAGAGAGAGGGGGGAGGTGTACAGAGACAGAGAGGTAGAGAGAAACAGGGAGAGAGAGAGAGAGAGAGAGAGAGAGAGAGAGAGAGAGAGAGAGAGAGAGAGAGAGAGAGAGAGAGAGAGAGAGAGAGAGAACAAGCCGATAAGAGAGCAAGCATGCATAGAGATACAGACAGACAATCGGATAGTCAGACAGATAGACCGACTGTCAGAAATAACACCCGAAGAAAAACAAAACTGTCATTAACTGCCAATATAGTACCTTGTGGTGTGGTGTATGACAGGGGAGTCTTGAGCCTGAGATGTTAAGGCCGCCTGGCTGTTGCAATTGCCTCGAACTGTGCAGTTTAGGATTTTCTTTTTGCACCCGACAGAATAAAAAAAAAAAAACTCCACACCTTACCGAGGATTCGAACTCGAGTTTCCCGAAGGAGAATCAGGCGTTCTATCCACTCAGCCAGTTAATCCTGTTATAACACACCTACACAAAATACAGACAAGCCCAACAAAACAATGAGCGTTTAGGAAGCACACATCTGGACAGAGCTCAGCAAGCACAATGAAGTCATGAAATACTACAGGACCAGCACATGACAATGTATCCTAGTTCCCGTGTCTTAGTGGGTCTTACGTGTCCTAGATAAGGACATGAATAGGAGCTCCGCGCGGACTGCCACAGCCGGACAGGTGAAAGACTAGAATCTGGACAAAGCTTTTGACGCCTTGTTGTTGCTAGCCCCCTCAAGTTACGTCATTCGTGAGAGGCACCTGAGGTAACTGTATCCTGAGTGACCAAAGCATCACCTCCAGCCAGTTGTTCGTGTGATAATGGAGTGGTCAACAGACTGGTAGACTTGCAGATTTCAGCTATTTTAGTGTGTAAGTGCCGCGGTTAGTGATACTGGCGGTTGAGTTTACGGTCGGCACCAACAGTAGTGTGTCTGTCAGGTTTGTGTTCAATCAAGTACTTGAGTATCACGGTTTGCTGCAGTGTCATTTGGCTGGACTAGGTTCTAACTAATCTCAGGTATGTCTTAAGCTCCCTCTTAAGCCTGCTAAACTGTCTTTCTTTATTCACTTGCATAGTTTTATCGTTTTGATTTGTCAAATGTAAATTTACATATTTATGCACCATTTTATTAACTTGCAGTTGTCGTTATGTCTATGTGCACATTTTGTCCTCTTTGAGTGAGAGGCGGAGGCCACGAAAGAGGGCCATTTCTTTTTTTAATTTCTGCCAATGAGTCCTACTAGACTTAGTATTTTATCTTTATTAATTTTAGTTCATGCTTTTATCGCTCGCACTCAAACTACACGTTAATCAGACAAAGAAAAGGAAAGAAAGAAGATTGCCTTGAAAAGTCGTCATGTTCTCATATTTATGCCATTTTCTTCCAGCTTTAGGGATTCTGTTGTTTTCATCCATTGAGTCATTGCAAAGAAGCAAAATGTTTATTTTATCTCTGACAGACAAAGACAAAGCACCGAGGAATATACCACACATCCCATTGTGTATGTCGCCGACATTCTATCCTATCGCCCACGCTATATATATATATATATATATATATATATATATATATATATATATATATATATAATATATATATATATATATATATATATATATATATATATATATATATATATATATATATAAGTACCGCCACAATACAGTTAGTTGCATATCCTTTACAGCCCTAGAGTTTTGGCCGTTCGTGATTTTTTTTTTTTTTTTTTTTGTGGGGTGGGGGTGGGGGGGGGGGGGGTCTCAGTTTGCGTTCAGTAGTTTTGCCATTGATTTCTGAACGACCGATACTCACACCATTGAATGAAAACGAGCGCAAGGCGGTCTGCTTCCAAATCACCCCCAGGTGTGTTTCGAATGCAGATGAAACAGTCAGTTGCGTATCCTTTACAAAACGTAGCAGTCAACCCCGGCATTTTTTGGCTTTCGTGATTCCTGCACAGAGACCAAAGTTAAAAGAGCAAAACAGGAAATATTATGCCACGAAATATCATAGTTGTCTGTATGTATCATGGTTTGCAAAACTACAACATACATTACCCTGGCGAGCCGAGAGGTCGTGCTAACAAGTTTGTACTGTCTATTGTATACATGGGAATTGTCTTGGGAAGTAAAAGTGACGAGTGTGAATGAGTTTAGTCTCTAAAATATGGGATCATATTCCCAATGCTCCGTAGTGGTGTAGAGGAGACCGTTTTACTTGTCCTATTGTGCACACTTGTTCATCACACAGTAAACACTCTGTTCTCTTGTAACGCATAAACCGAGATTCTGAAAATACTCGCGTTAAACAATATCTAAATAATGATATCATGCTATTCTGAGAACGTTTCAAATACTCTACATCAGTGGTTCTCAACCGGTGGGGAATTCCCCCCCCCCCCTCCCGGGGGGGGGGGGGGGAATTAAGATCATTTTTAGATTGCGTTACTACTAGAAATGATTACTTGATATTGTTTTTCTCTTCATACTTTACGGTTCTGTACGTATCACCCTTCTGGAATTCATTTTATAACATAAGTAGATCCGCAAATCACGTTTTATTTAGATGTCTAGACTTGTTTTGGTATATGCTATTGAATTTAGCTTCAATTATTACGTACACTGGGGAAAATTTTTAAGAGGGAAATGACGTTCTAAAAATATGGTGAGGAGGTGGGGGGGGGGGGGGATGACGTCCTAAAAATATGGTGAGGGGGGAATGATGTCCTAAAAATATGGTGAAGGGGGGCACGGGCCAAAAAAGGTTGAGAACCACTGGCTCTACATACTGTAAGTTAACACGCAGAAAAACAGTTGTAATATCCCTATAATGATAGAACATGGCTATCGATGTTGATCATGTCGTATGTAGATATTTTTGACGTTTTACTTTGACATGAAAGATCGGAAGAAGTGGTAGATGAAGGTGTATTGCTAAATATTGTCAAATTAGGTGAGGGTTCTTCCTTCGCTCTTTCTCTTTCTGGAGATGATGATGATGATGATGATGATTATTATTATTATTATCATTATTATTATTATTATTAATCCTGGGCAATTAGTAAAAAGATGAAAAATTTCCCGGAAATGTTGGAAATGTAGTTTTATAGAAGAATACTGAAAATTAATTGGACAGCCAAATGCCTAATCTGGACATTTTGTAGGAAGCTAAGTCGCAAAGACAACTTATCACAAACACAAGAAAGAAGCAGTCATCATTTTTGGCCTAATCATCATTATTATTTCTTCTTCTTTTCATGGTCTCCCTTCTGTGCTTCTTACTGTTTTCTCGGTCGTTGCTGTCACATGCTCTTCCATTCCGTTCGACGGTGGCCAACTGGTTAAGCAGCCTGCCTCGCTCGCTGAAGGCCGTAAGTTCGTTTCCGGATTCAATCATTTGTATTGACGAGTGCAGTTTTCGGAAACTGGGGGAAAAGAGGAGGGGGAGGGTGGAGTTTGTCACTCGAGCTACGGAGTTCGTGTTATGAGGGATCTTTCGGCAGGCCAATCTGCGCTAAGAGACCGTACCATATAAGACCAATCCTGGTGCAATGAAGTCGATCTCTTCATTGAAACCCATTTAAAACCAGTCTTGTCGAAATATTTTATTATTTTAAGCTTCCCCGAAATACGAACCACCTTCCGTTTATCAGCAATTTAAAGGTAAACACTACTCGTTTTCAGAATGTGCATGATAGCATGTGTATGTTATTATTTTGTATTATCACATGTAACACATCACACGGCTAACAATACAACCAATCCTTGTCACACCAGGTTAACTGCTGGAATGGTCTGTGCTCACCTGGTGTTTTTCACAGATGAAATGACGCATGAAAAACATATACTGGAATTATATTCTAATGTACAAGCATCAACTGCTTTCTCTCTCAAAACACACGTTATAGTGGAACCGATACAATGTGTGCGATTGATTTTTGCACTACGCACTTACTGTCGGTATTGCAGAGTTATTGTACCCCTATAAAATCATTATCATACAATCATTAATTATAAAATAGACCAGTTTCTGGGAATATTACAATATTGTCGCTAGTTTTTGTGTATATGAGAGAATGAATGTTGAAACCTCAGATCTTTCATCAACTCTCTCTTCATTCCCAGTTTTTCTAGAACCTTTGCATTTGATTATTTTTGTTTCCATGAAATACGGCATGTACGTTTGTATATCCACATTTCCAGGGTCTCTATGCAGATAGTTTTAGCGGAATTTATTTCTCTGGTTTACGAAGGAATCATACAACAAAAGCAGTATCAATGTATTACTGTATTTATTAGAGAAATAAATTCCGCTAGATAAACTGTTCTTGTCATATAATTCCTTATTAATAAACTAATATACTAATGATGTTCTCGTCATTTAGTTCACCGATCATAAAATAATATATAAACTGTATTCGCCGGATTTATTTTATTATAATAAAGTACTATACAAATTGTATTCTCCTGATTTATTTTATTATAATAAAGTAATATATAAACTGTATTTTCCTGTGTTATTTTGTGTTCTCGTCAATTAGTTTACCGATCTTAAAGTAGTGTATTGATTAAATTTTCCATATTTATCTCCATAATAATAAAGAAATATATTAACTGGTTTCCCCTGATTTATTTCTATAATAATAAATTAATATATTGATTGTGTTCCCGTCATTTAGTTATTTAAAAATATATTGGTACCAAATATCGTGATAACACACTCTAATAATCAAGTCAGGCATTGATGTACTTCTTGTTGCTGTTGTTGGCGTTGGTTTTGTTGTATTTGTTGATATTATTAAGGCATCCGTACCAGTCAACTACTCACGATGTTTACTGCGACGGTTTATTTCCTGACTGAAGGATAAATGCCACATGCCAACACAGTCACTCTGAAGTGTTTAAAACACAATCAAGTTGCATTTTTTTTTTTTTCGATCGCTCGCTTTGGACTCGGAAGTAGCAGCATTAAATGAAAACCACTGTGTGTGTGTGTGAGGGGGGGGGGGGGGGGGGGGGGGAATTGTGTGTGTGTGTGTGTGTGAGAGAGAGAGAGAGAGAGAGAGAGAGAGAGAGAGAGAGAGAGAGAGAGAGAGAGAGAGAGAGAGAGAGAGAGAGAGAATATATATTCAACATTAGTAAAGAACAAATGTATCATTTTTCGATGTAGACACCACTGCATTCAATGCAAGTCCTCCGGCGCCGATAAAGTGCTTGGAATCCTGAAGTCGCGTGTGTAACCACTCTGGGGTCACTACTTGGTGTGTCTGACCCGGTCGTGAACAGTCTGTCACAGGAGTCACGCTGTTTTAAAACATCCTACACCACTAATGCACTTACTGGATTCACAGCTATACATCAAAATACTGGACCTTCATTCGTCGATGAATTTCTAAAGGTTTTACCACTTCATTGATCAAAAATGGGATAAAAGAACTTTGCTCTTTATTGCATGTCAAAAATGAGGCGGTCAACTGTAAACTTTCCTTATTACGTCACCGTGTTCGTCTGCACCGTGATGTCACGCGCTGAACACTCTTGATATCCTTAACAACAATATTGACAGGTTACAAGACAATGGCATGTTATTGTAATTGCTATCACACTTTTAAGGTTTTCATTTTCATTTTTTCGCTAGTAGAATAGAGAAAGGACGAGGAAGAAGTGAGCCCAGCCCATATTCATGATCACGTTCACCTTGTGTATAACCAGTTCGCTATTACATACCTACATTAATAGTGCAGAAGCAGTTTCGTGTTAGGGGTCTGTGATGCGATGGCAGGCAGGAATTAGAGCAAAGAGGAATAGATAGTCAATTTTTACCTCACTTTGGCAAGCAACGAACGCCAAATAACCCCATAAAAATAGTTTTCATGTTTTCACTGGCGAAGCTTACTACATGCTGCAATAAACATATACATGCACAACCCTCTCGTTACACGATTCCTTTTCTCTCTCTCTCTCTCTCTCTCTCTCTCTCTCTCTCTCTCTCTCTCTCTCTCTCTCTCTCTCTCTCTCTCTCACACACACACACACACACACACACACACAAATACCTGACGAACACGTGTATGGAATCCTTAAGCCTCTCTGTTGCAATCAGTAGTTGTATTCATCTACTCTGTCCCAGTGGTGTAGCCCCCGTCCTCCCAACGTAATTAATATTTATTTTTTTTTCCTACTTGGATTACTTTCTGAATGATCATCGAATTCAACAACATGGCTGTAAATATGCACCTTATTTCCTTTTTTCAGATGTTACTCTATAGATATGATACTCATATATCAACATTTCTCTCGGTTCACATGCTACTCTATAAATATGATACAAATATCACCATTTCCTTCGGTTAACAAGCTACTCTATAAATATGACTCACACATATCAACATTTCTCACAAGTTACATGCTACTCTATAAATATGATATAAATATCAACATTTCCCTCGGTTAACAAGCTACTCTATAAATATGATACACACATATCAACATTTCTCACTAGTTACATGCTACTCTATAAATATGATACAAATATCAACATTTCCCTCGGTTAACATGCTACTTTGTAAATATGACTCACACATATCAACATTTCTCACTATTTCCATGGTACTCTATAAATATGTTACAAATATCAACGTTTCCCTCGGTTTACATGTTACTCTATTCTTATGGCGGTCTGCTTCCAATTCGTCTCCAATTAGTTTTACGTATCTCCCCACCCCCCCCCCCCCCCCCCCCGGTCATCCCCGCCTCCCCGGCCCCCATCAAACATCTATACACTTCAAAGCATGGCTGTCCCACTGCCCCTATTCTTTAACCCCTGTCTCAGGCGTGTTGTTTTAGCGCATTCAGTCCCGTTGACTACGTTAACTCCTTCTGCCCCAGGCGGTTATTCGATTCCTTCGAACCGTTAATGCCTTTAAGAGAAGTGAAGCGGCAAATGAATTGAACCTGTTCATTTGAATTTTGAATAGGAAATGTAACTAGCTGGGTGGTGTTCAATGGCCAGTTCGACAAGTGATTAGGTTTCTGTATACATCTTTAGCTGATAACACACACGTGTCTTTTCTTGTTTGATCTACGCCAGAGATTGCTGACCCGGAACAGGCAACGTTCATTTAGTTCCAAACCTATCATGAAAGAAATATTTAGAATGTTTTGTCCACCGTTTGTATTGTGCCCTGTATTTTTATTGTGTCCAGTGGTTGTGCTTTGTCCAGTATTTGTATTTTTTTTGGTTTATCAATAATAGTAAACACAAAGTAATTTTAGTGTCCAGTATTTGTATTGTCCTTCGTTTTATCACTAATAGTAAACTCCGGGCACTTTGGTGGCAGGAAACAATATAATAATCTACGGAAAATAATCACGATTATAAACAAGACCTATTAAATAAAAGGACGCTTTTACAACCTTACGTCGTACTAGGCATATGGTGCTAAACCCATATTTTTATTGACCAATCAGTACTCGGATGTGCTCAGTATTACGTCGGCCGCCATTACTTCTGTGGATATTTCTTTACACACATAAAACAATAAATAATCAACATAAAAACTAGGTAAACATCAGGGTGATTTGGTCATATAAAATAATGCAATATTCTATAGAAAACAATAATGATAATAACCAGGTTACAGAAAACATATAAATCCTGAGGTATGTGTTCGAATCCCTAACCACCCGGATGTTCTGTAATTGACCTGGCTCCTAGATTGATGGTGGAAAGACGGAAGGTGTGGACTGGCCACACGATTCATCGAGTGCCCAATGGTCTATACAAATATGGAGCCGGCAGTTTATACCCACTACGTCTCGCGTCTTGTAAACTGTTGCTTTACTTTACTTCCAATATTCTGGTATAAACACTATGTGATTTGTGCCATTGCTATGGAGTTCGTGCACTGAATTGAGATGCTCTTAGTATCACTTAAAATATACGAGATCCAATTGAAGCACCGGAGGTCAGCACTGCCGAATGAATAAAATTCCTCGTTCTTAAACATCCGGTGTGCTGATGTCGAGTTAGCCGTTTCAACCCTTACACCGGTCAGTTGGACTAATATGTTTACTTGTCGTGCTTGACTTGGGGACGTAAATTACAAGTACCTCAGAAGACGGAGTGGTTCGCCTGATGGCGATAGACACTAATAGGGAAAGCTAGCCCATACGTAAATATCAGTCTAGACTGGACTACGCTCGAATACAGAGCGAGTAAACGAAAAAAAAACACACACATGAAATGTAAGGTGCACGTCAACAGAAGAGGTTAAACTGGGAAATTAAACTTACATGGAAACATACTAGACACCAGAAGCAGAGGCAGACGGAGAATGATGTATGTGGGAAACTTAATCAGATAAACATTAGCTGCATTTCCTTTACAGGAAGTTGCACTCAACTCCAGCATGTATATATTGTTTGTGATTTACTGTGCAATTTTATCTTCAGTAGTTTGTCATTGTTTTCTGTTCGGCCGGCGCTTCATACCACCGAAATCAACGCGCAACGATCTGCTCCCAAATCGTCTGCGGCTGATATATCGCGGAATTGTGAAACTGCATTACACTAAACCCTCGGCCACGGTCGCTAGTTGATCAGATAAACAATATAAATATAATATTAGTAACGCCAACTTCATAAACATGTTTTTTTTTAAATTTCGTTCTCTCCCTTGGAACACGAACGTAGTCCACAATTCTGGGAGTCTCTGCGACATTTATGGGAGTCTCCGTGGCGAAATGGTCAAGCCGTTTGACTCGGGCTCCGAAGGTTGTGGGTTCGATTCCGGGCCGCGTCCTTCGGTTCACGAGTGTCATTTTTCGGAGACTCCTGTGGGTCGTCGCTAGGTGCGACGTTTTCCGCGCTGCGGAAAGAGACCGAGCCATATGGGATAAAACCTGGTGCAATGAAGTCGACCCTGTCGACATTTAAGAATTTCAGACATCCAAGTAGTCCATACACGTGCCACTACTAGTATCAGTTGCTACTACTGTGGCGGGGGGGGGGGGGGGGGGGGGGGTTCGCTAGTCTGGTTTTTAACAAGGAGATCACCATTGCCTGCTTCGGATCAGACATCTGAATGAAGAAAGAACTGTATTCATTCCGTGTCCTATGTTATGAGTTATGAGCTATGAACCGACATCACTGCACTCAGGACATTCCTACACGCGCTCCGTCCCCTCGTTCAGCAGCCAGCGAAGAGTCATATTACTAATCGTTCCAACCGCTGTCTGATTTAAAGTTCTCCTGGTCTTCCCTCTCAGATTTGAGGTTCGTCCAGGGCCAGCGTCGATCCCCCGCCTGATAATTCTCTCAACATACGGGTTCTCAGTCTGTTTCTCCGCTGCCTCCATCTGATCCCTCTGGCGCCCGACCACCTCTCCTTGTCCATAGGTAATCAACCACAAAGAGGTGCATTCCCTGCCAGTCTATCAGCCTGTTTATTCCTCCGCACACCCGTATGTCCAGGGCAGAACATCCATACAGTTCTCATATTCATTGATGGATATTCATGGGTGTAGGTGGAAATATTGTGTGGTATCTGGGTGGGGGATATGTGTGTGGTGTGTAAGTGGGGATGTGTTGGTGAGGGATGTGTGTGTGTGGTGCGTGGGTTGGGAATAGTGCGTGGTAGGGGGTGTATGTGATGTGCGGGTGGGGGATTGTGTGGTGGGGGATTAGGTTATGGCATGTGTGGGTGGGTGGAAGTTGTATGTGTGGGTGGTGGGGTGTGTGTGAGTGGATTGGGGATGTATGGGTGGTTAGGGAGATGTGTGTGTGTGTGGGGGGGGGGGGGGGAGAGGGACATGTCAGTTGGTGGGGATGTGTGTGTATGGTTTGGGGATGTGTGAGTGGATGTGCGATGTGTGGGTTGGTGGTGGATTGTGTGCATGGATAGGGAATATGTTGTCGATGGAGATGTGGCTGGGGGATGGGTGGTTTGAGGTGTGGGTGGGGAGAGGATGTGTGGGTTAGGATGTGTATGTGGATGGGCGTGGGATGTGTGGGTTGGTGGGGGAATGTTTGTGGGTGGCGAGTGTGTTTTGGTTGGGGGAATCAGGTTGAGGGCAGAGTGTGTGTGGGTGGGGGATGTGCGGGAGGGGGATGGGTCGGTTGGTGGGGTATGTATGTGTCCCTTGGTGTGCGTGTGTGTGGGTAGGTGGGGGTGTGTATGTGTCCCTTGATGCGCGTGTGTGTGGGTAGGTGGGGGTGTTCTGTGGGTGGGGTGATGTATGGATAGGTGGGAGATGGGCCTCATAACATGGTAATTAGCCTTGTTTATGTTTACAACATTCATTTCACAATGTTTATTATTCTTCCTATGTAAATGTATAATGCTCATGATGAACGAAAGACGAGTGATTGGAAGGGCCGAATGTAAGACGGGCCTGCGCGCCCAATTTGTGACCCTAATAAAGTTGATTTGATTTGATTTGATTTGACCCCTGAAGAGAGGCAAGCCATTCCACACGAAACATTCCTTTCTCCACATTACTAAGTATACTCCGTGAGTCCGTAATGAATGCAGTGTGTCGCAGATGCTCCTTGTCCTACGTGAGCCAGCCAATGTACCTCATTGATGGTTTCCTATTTTAACAGTTTCGGTGTCAGACACAAATTAGGTTTGGACCAAACAAAAATGGATGGCAGATAATGGAAAGTAGGGGTGTGTAGTAGTTTTGACTTATAGCTGCTAATATGATATGTATTATATAACAAATTAAAAGGGATTGCATATGGGAAATTACTGTAGTGATATTTTAATTATAGTTTGATTTATAAGCCTGTGGCAGATACGGGAAATTCGAATAAGACGATTTATCAGCCCAGGGCCTTTCATCTGTTAACTGTGTTGACGGCTAATGTCTAATTCTTGTTCCAACTAGGCAAAAGCATAACATTATCAGCGGCTCCCGACACTGAATGGGTTATTCAGCCATACCACGATACCTATCTTCCATTCCGGTATATTTCCTTGACCTGCTCAGTCGACTGCCATGTTGTGGAAACCCGGGGTAGCTGACTCTATTCCCTTCCTTAACGAGCACGTTTTCTTTTTTTATACATCGGTTAATCAGCTTAAGTTGATAAACGCCGTTGTGAGCGTACAAGTTAATCGGTTCACCTTCCATCTCCGTATCTCTCTCGCCTCGCTCTGGCGCTTTCTCCTCCTCTGTCTCATTCTTCCTTTCTTACTCTCTCGTTTTCTTTCACTTGTTCCTCTCGCTCTCTCTTTCTCTCTCTCTCTTGCTTTCTCTCTCTCTCTTTCTCTCTCTCTTTCTCTCTCTCTCTCGCTTTCTCTCTCTCTCTCTCTCTCTCTTTCTCTCTCGCTTTCTCTTATTCTCACTTCTTTTTCTTCTTCTTCTTCGTCTTCTTCTTCTTCTTCTTCTTCTTCTTCTTCTTCTTCTTCTTCTTCTTCTTCTTCTTCTTCTTCTTCTTCTTCTTCTTCTTCTCTCTTTCTCTCTCTCTCTTTCTCTCTTTGCTTTCTGATTTATCTTTCCCACCTTTCTCTCTCTCTCTCTCTCTCTCTCTCTCTCTCTCTCTCTCTCTCTCTCTCTCTCTCTCTCTCTCTCTCTCTCTTCCTTGCTCTTGCTTTCTCTTTCATCTCCCTCATCACCATTACGACAATTATATCAACCCTGGGATCAGGTGACTGTGGAAAATAAAAACTTTCCAAAATACCGAAACGCTCGATAGAATAATCACGAATGCCTGGGTGACGTCGGATAGTATGACCAAGAATGTTCACGTGATAGCTGACAGAATGATCCAGATTGTGCATATGACTGTTGATAGAATGATCAAGAATGTTCAGTTATGATGTATAGAATTGTCAACAATGTCCATGTGACTGTGAACAGAATGATCAAGTATGTCCCTGTGACTGCGGACAGGATGGTCAGGATTGTCCATGTGACGATGGATAGAATTGTAAAATATGTCCATGTGACGATGGATAGAATTGTAAAATATGTCCATGTGACGATGGATAGAATTGTAAAATATGTCCATGTGACGATGGATAGAATTGTAAAATATGTCCATGTGACGATGGATAGAATTGTAAAATATGTCCATGTGACGTTGGTTAGAATGATCAAGATTGTCCATATGACGGTAGAAAGAGTGATGAAGAATGTCAATGAGACGGTGGATAGAACTATCAAACTGTCTATGCGACGGTGGATAAAATTATTAGGATTGTTTATGTAACGGTGGATATCATGATCAGGAATGTCTATGTGATAATGGAAAGAATGATCAAGAATGTCTGTGTGACTATAGATACAATGATCAAGAATATCTGTGTGACGGTGGATAGAATTATCAAAACTTTCCATGCGACGGTGAATAGAATAATCAAAAATGTCCCTGTAACGGTAGTAGAATGATCAAAAATGCCCAGGTGGCGATGATAAAAGGATATACAGATGACGATGTATAGAAGGATCAAGAACAAGCAGATAACAGTAGATAGAATGATCAAAACTGTCCATGTATCGACGGATAGAATAATTAAACATTGTTTGTATGATGATTCCATTTAATTTAGCGTTGAATTTCTGCCAGCCGTTAGTGATATTGTTGATCTACCAGCTGCATTATAAACACGTGGGTCTGGGTTCAATCCAGGTTTGCAGTGAATTGTTTCGCTAAGTGACTCGCAGATGGGTTTCTGATTCCTTGGGGAGGGAAAACGCAGAGGAAAGGAATTGCCGCCCACCGCATAAACCCGTTGTCGGTTCATTCGACTTGTCACTTCACACCTTTGTGGTGGTATCTGTCATGTGATTATAAAGGTTTAAATCTGAATGTCCCAAACAATAATTTACAACTGTATTGACTAGTACAGTGGTTCTCAACCTTTTTTGGCCCATGCTTCCCTTTACCATATGTTCAGAACGTCATCCCCCCTCCCGCCTCCCTTTTCGAATTTCCTCCCCATAAATCTCCCCACCCTTACAAAGTATACATAAAAATGGAAGCTAAATTTAATAACACATACAAGAACACGTCTAGAAATCTACATAAAACGTGATTCACAGGTCTACTTACGTTATAAATCGAATTTCATTAGTGAGAAGTACAGAACCGTAAAATTTAGAGGGAAAAACAATATCAAGTAACTGGTTCTTGTATTAATGCGATCTTGAAATAATCTTCCCCTCTGCCGTGCGTCCACCTTGACGAGGTAGAGGGGCTTGAGCGTTCCAATGACCCCAAGAGCTATGCCGGCGGTAGCACAGCTACTGGTAGGGTCACCCATGTCGGACAGGTCAAGGGAGAGGGACCAGACGAAGTGACGCACAAACCTGCTGCCTTGTAGGTAGACTGGGGACAGTCAAAGGCTAGGGAAAGCATCCCGAACAAATGCTTGTCGAAATCGGATGTACTGAGCCAAAGGCTTGACAAAGAAGTGCAACGTAACTTTATCATTTCATGATGCCACAGATGAAAATAAATCGTTATGGTGCTAATCCCGTGAAGTCCCATCAGGCGGTGATAGTGCCGGGCCCCCTGCCTCGAGGGGGTCCACCCATGACTACTGGTGGTCACCTTCCCCTGTGCTGTGGAGTCAAGGCACAGAGGAGTAGGTTAAGAGTTATTGACCAAACACCCCGGACACTCAACATACTACAATGGAATGCAGAAGGAGTTTATAACAAGAAAGCCTCCCTAACACAGCGTCTTCATAAAGATAGAATAGATGTGGCATGCATTCAAGAGACACACCTCAACGCCAATCGCACATTTTCAGTCAAGGGATATCAGGCCACACGTTTCGACCGCGAAGGACACAAAGGAGGAGTTCTAATACTTACACGAAATACAATACCTTGCAGCGAAGTATCTGTGATCTCTGACAACCAAACGGAAATTATAGGTGTTAATATAATGATAAAGGACGTGAAAATAAGAATTTACAATCTGTATAGCCCGGCAGATAAGGATCTTACACTCTCAAACATGGAAATAACTGACACAAATTGCATTGTTGTCGGAGACTTTAATAGCCGTTCAGAAAGATGGGGATACCCAGATACTGACAAAAGAGGAGATGAAGTGGAGGACTGGGAAATAGACTCAAATCTCCATCTACTCAACAAAGCGGATGACACACCGAGCTTTTACTCCAGAAGATGGTTTACCACCTTTTCTCCTGACTTATCTTTCTGCACAGAAAAAACGCCAGCTAAAGACGGCTGTGTTGGCCGAAGGGTTTTGGCCCAAAGGTGCATAACGATACACACCGTAATTACGACTGAAAAAAACACTCCGGATGAACGCAAAAGAATAAGAAGAAACCGGTATGCCGGGATTGTGAAACTGTGTTCGCTATCCCTAAGCCACAGACACTGATATAACAGACAAGAGATATGCCCAAATTGTTGGAAAGCATACCGTCTTAACAAATAATTTATGTTTATGCTATTTTAAGAAAGATAGAGATTTTTGCTGTGACAATTGGACACATTTGTGGTTGTGGAAAAAGAGATAGAGGAAGACAGCGAAAGAAGATGTTTCATAGCCTTTTGTCATGGCACGGAAAATGTGTAATCCCATGAATGTATGCATGCTGCTGAGGGAGGTGGGGGTTGTGTGGAGAAGCTTAATCCTCATACCAGTCGGCAAGATACTTGCTGATGATGATACTATGATAAAGACCTTCAAACTTGGCAGAGTTTTGGTCCATCCCTTGCTCCGCCACTGCCAGCTTGCAATTGTTAGTTGCTGCCCCTGCCTGTCCGCCGGTAGACTGCAGTGGTGGGCCTTGTCTTGTCGTGTTGTTGGACAATCAGATTGGTAGTTTAGATACTGCAGTCAACGCGGAACGGGGACCAGGAGTAAAGCAAGGAAAGAGGTGGGAGACGGAGAAGTAGAAAAGTGAGAATTGTCCCCCGATTGACTAGGAGAGCGGGAGAGAGAAGCTGTATTGGGTGAATTATTGTACGAATTGCTAGGGGCAAGGGAGAGAATGAGAAGTTGCAAATGGGTGAATTATGATACGAGTGACTAGCGAGACAGACACACACACAGATAGATAGAGAGAGAAAGAGAGAGAGAGAGAGAGAAATGAGACAGAGGGAGAGAGGCGAAGCAAATGAGTTAGTTATTGTACGAGTGACTAAGAGAGAGGGAAGTAAAAAAGTGTGAATTAGCAAAGTAGCAATGTTAGAATGATAAAAGAGAAAGTGAAAGTAGCAATGTTGGAATGAAGAAAGGGAAAGTGAAAGCAGCAATGTTAGAAAGATAAATGAGAGAGAGAGAGAGAGAGAGAGAGAGAGAGAGAGAGAGAGAGAGAGAGAGAGAGAGAGAGAGAGAGAGAGAGTAACAAAAGAAGAATTTTGATCAGTGAATGAAAAAAGTAGCAGTGTATGAAAGGTCAACGTGAAAGAAAAAAACATGAAGCAGAGAAGTGGCATTGCGTATGGTAGCTCAAATATGGCGCCCAGGTTGCAGATACCGCTTCGATTGTCGCCCCTACCTTAATCATAAAATCAAGCATCTATTTTTGCCAATAACACAGGCGACGGGTGGCCTCGTTGGAGGGAATGATAGCTGCACCACAGCTTAGTTCTCTTTTAAGCGATCTGCTCTGGGTGTGCTGGTGGTGGTTGTGGTGGTGGTAGTAATAAAGATGATGATGATAAATCTGAATCCCTGCAGACTACTACAACATCGTCAGGTTGGTACTGTCAACTGCCTCCAGACCGCAGACGGTACTACAGAGCCAGGGGGCGCAACTCTAACGTTGTGTGCCGTCAGGGACAGTGTTAGCAGTACTTGGTTGCAGTGGGTGGGGGTGTTGCAAAACCTGGAGGAACCATCTATCGATCTTTTTTTTTTCCATCCCGTACTTTTTTTTTTTTCTTAATCATTCAGCCTCACTGTTCCTTCTTTGTTTTGTTGGCCCGGACTAGACCCAGAGCGAGTGCCGGGGCAGTTTTGTAGTTTGTTTGCATCGTTGAGGGCAAATTTCTGGAACCGGGACTCGACCATTGCTGGCAAGAAAAGGTAGGAATCTGCACATTAAAGTAGTATTGTTGTGTCTAAAGTATTGTTTAAGTGCCTGCTTGGTCAACAGCCCATTTCCAAGGTATTTTCTCATCTATTCCCCTCACCCCACTACCACCACCTCATTTTTCCCGCACTGTCAAGAAAAGGTAGGAATATGCAAATTAAAGTAGCATTGTTTTGAGTAGATGTATGTTTGTCGACGCAAGCTGTGCCGACCATTTTCCAGGCGTTTTATCTTAAGCCAGCACGCTCCCCCACCCCCATAATTTTTGTTCTCTAGCGCTGGCACAAACAGGTCGAAATTTGTAAATTTAAGTAGCATTGTTGTGTCTAGATGTATGTTTATAGGTGTCCCTACGCCGTCCCAAGTGTTTTCTCTAATCACCCCCTTCCTCCCCCACCCTCCCCGACCGACCGTTTCTCCACTGCTATAAGGTTCGACTGCAAATTAAAGTAGCATTGTTTTGTGTGGATGTAAAGCTGTAGGTGCCCTCAACCGCGCCCAAAGTCCAGGTATTTTCTGCTACCCCCCACCCCTCCCCAACTCTGACAAGAAGAAGTAGACATTCTGTAAATTGTTTGTATAGAACTGTGTACCTGTAAGTGTCTACTCCGCCGCCGTCCTCTCGCGCTCTCTCCCTCGCTCTCTCTCACTCTCTCTCTCTCTCTCTCTCTCTCTCTCTCTCTCTCTCTCTCTCTCTCCCTCGCCCCCTCCCTCCTTCTAGAGCTGGCAAAACTTTGAAAGAATTTACCAATAAAAATAGCATTGTTTTGTATAAACTTAGGTACACACCCTACTGTCCAATTTCCAAGTGTTTGCTCTTTTGTCCTCCGGCCTCATTCCCAGTGCTATCAGAAAAGGTAGGAAATCTGCAAATTAAAGTAGTATTGATTTGCAAAAACAAAACACACAAATATCTGTGTATCTGTCTGTGTTTACTCTTATGTCTCAGGTGTCTTCTATCCTGTCATTCTACATTTCACTTTTCCTGTTGTACGCATTTGTTACTTCAGCTTGTGTCCTATGTGAGGTAGGCATGGGAAAGAGATTAGAAGTGAGCATAGCAGCATCGAATAATGTCAAATAAATTATACTACTTAAATGCTTAATTTCTTTATCTTCTTCTTCTTCTTCTTCTTCTTCTTCTTCTTCTTCTTCTTCTTCTTCTTCTTCTTCTTCTTTTTCTTCTTCTTCTTCTTCTTCTTCTTCTTCTTTCTTTCTTGTTCTTGTTCTTCTTCTTCTTTTTCTTCTTCTTCTTCTTCTTCTTCTTCTTCTTCTTCTTCAATGGGTTGATGGGTGATGTGTGGATGGGTGAAGCGATGTGTAGTCGGTGGGGGAGGGATGTGTGTGTGTGTATGGGGGGGGGGGGGATATTTGGGAGGATTATTGGAAGTATGTCTGTGTTGGTGGGTTGGGGGTATGGGTAGGGAATGTGTATTTGGGTGGGTGAATTGGTGTGTAGGAGATTGTGTGGGTTGGAGGATGGGTGTGTAATGGGTGTGGGGGATGAGTGGGGGGGGAAGGGTTCTGTGAATGGGATATGTCTGTGTGGGTGGGAGTGTGTGAGTGTGGATGGGGTAAATGTGAGTGGGTGGAGGATGCATGTGTGGGTGGTGAGGATGTTTGTAGGTGGGGGATGTATGGGTGGGTGAGGAGATGTGTGTGTGGGTAAGAGATGTGTGGGCGGGATGTGTATGAGGAATGCATGTGGGGGATATGTGTGTGGGGGAATATGTTTATGGGTGGAGCTTTTGTATGGGAGGGAAGATGTGTGAGAGGTGGGGGTGGTGTGGGATGTGCAGGTGGATGACGGATGTATGTGAGGATGGGGGATGTGTGTTTGGCTGGGTGGTTGGGGTGTGTGTGGTGTGGGAGGGTATATGAGAGACTGCATGTGTACATGAGCGGGTGGGTGATGTGTGTGTGTGAGTGGTTGATGGATGAGTACGTGAATGGATGGATGTGTGTGAGAGATGAGTGTATGGTTGGGGGATGTGTGTGTTTGTGGGAAGATGTGTGTGAGCGGCGGATGTGTGTGGGTGGGGTATATGTGGATGGTGGGGTGTGTGTGGGTGGGAGGTATGTTTGGGCAGGTGGGGAGATGTGTTTGTGGGTGGGGATGTGTGTATAGGTAGAGGATGTGTAGTTGAGAGGTGGCGAATATTGGGTGGGTGAGTGGGTGTAGCTTGGCTGATGTGTGTGTGGGTGGGTGGGGAAAATTGTGAGGGTGCAGGATGTATGTATGGATAGGTGCGGGATGTGTGGGTTGACGGGGATATGTGTGTGTGGTTTTGTGATGTGTGTTTTGTTGGATGGTTGCGGGTGTGTGGGTGGGTGGTGGAGAATATGTGGGTAGGTGTGTGCGTGTCGGTTATGATATGGATGGGGGATGTGTGTGTGGGTGGGGAAATGTGTGTGGGTGGGGGATCGGTGGGTGGGTGGCGGCATGTATGTTTGCCTGAGTCTGTGTGAGTGCGTTTAGGTATGTGTATGTGGGTGGGGTGTGGTGGGTGGGGATGTGTGGGTGGATCTGAGGTGGTTTTGTGATGTGTGTTTTGTTGGATGGTTGACGGGTGTGTGGGTGGGGTGTGGAGAATATGTGGGTATGTGTGTGCGTGTCGTTTGATATGGATGGGGGATGTGTGTGTGGGTGGGGAATGTGTGTGGGTGGGGGATCGTTGGGTGGGTGGCGGCATGTATGGTTTGCCTGAGTCTGTGTGAGTGCGTTTAGGTATGTGTATGTGGGTGGGGTGTGGTGGGTGGGGGATGTGTGGGTGGCTGAGGGATGTATGGGTGGCTGCGGGGTGTGAGGGTGGATGGTGTTTATGTTTACAACTTTCATTTGACAATGTTTTTTTTCCCCATGTGAATGTACCATGCGTAATATGCATTGTTTATGCTTACAAAATCAATTTGACAATGTTATTTTCCCTATGTAAATGTAACATGCACATTTGATGAATGAAAGATGAGTGATCGAAAGGGCCGAATGTAAGACGGGCCAGCGTGCCCAATTTGTTACCCTTTTAAAATAAAGTTCGTTCGTTCGTTCGTTCTTCTTCTTCTTCTTCTTCTTCTTCTTCTTCTTCTTCTTCTTCTTCTTCTTCTTCTTCTTCTTCTTCTTCTTCTTCTTCTTCTTCTTCTTCTTCTTCAAGTGCGTCGTCTGTAGAAGACATCAGTCATCATGACCACTCAACCCTCTCCATCATCTGGTATTCTCATGAACCAAGTTTTATGGATGTCTTTTGTTGTCTTGCTGTTCAAGCTTTCCTCGTGCATTTTTCTGTCTTTCTCTCCACCCCTTGCCTTGTATTAGAGATAGTATGCCACTTATGTTGCTAATTGCCAGTAACTGTGTCTACCCGCTGTGAATGATCAGACTCCATTGCTATGGCTTAGATAAAAGTATGCTCATTTTGTCTTACGTTTAGGTTGTGAGATGTAAGGGTATACGAATGAGCTTCGAGTGAAAACCTTAAATGTTTTTTTTGTTTTTTTTGGTTTCAAGTGAATATATTCTGAAAAAGTAAAGAACACATATATCATTTTTCGATATAATCACCACTGCGTGAAATGCAAGTCCTAAAGCGTCGATAAAGTGCTTGGATTTCTGTAGAAAACTGATTCTCTTGGTGGCGTGTGTAACCACTCTGGGGTCACTCCCGACTCGGTTTGCCTGACAGAAGTCACACCTATTTACAACTTCCTACTCCACTCAGACACTTGCTGGACTGACAGGCATGCATCGCCATACTGGACCTTCATTCGCCAATGAACTTCTATACGTTTCACCCTTCACTGATCAAACAACGTATAGCAGAAGGCTGCTTTTCTTCGGTGCACGTTAAAAGTGGAGCGGCTATCTTTAAACTGTCCTTATTACGTCGCCGAGTTCGTTGTCACCGTGATGTCATGTACTTAACACTTTTCACATCCTTAACAACAATAATGACAGGTTAGAAGACAATGGCATAATTATTGTAATTTCTATCACACTTTTAAAGTTTTCATTTGAAGCCCCCTCATTTGTTAACAGCCGTCCTGAATACCACGAATTCCACGTCTACGTTTAGTTATGTTTATGATCCAGCCTTTGACCAGTAAGAGAAGAAATGACACCCTTGCCTTTATTTCAGATGTATGTGCTAGTTTTCTCTCGAAAAGAATTCGTTTCTGCATATGTTATCTTTACTAAGTTAATAAGCTTCAGTGGAATCTCAAAGTGCTTCATCAATCTTCAGTAAGGCTGTACATCATTATGCCAATGGCCTCTTCGTAGTTGACAATCCTGTATGAAGTGGCAAGTTTGTTTCTAATCCTCGTTCTACTATTAAACGTCCTGGAGTTATGTGGCCAGCGCAGGATCTGTCTAGCTCAATCTGTTCATCACTTAGTTATTTGTCAATAGTATAACTTAATCTCTCCATGATGCTCATGTTGAATGTCTTCCTGGACACATCAGTCACGCCACTCTACAGACAAATCTCGGTGTACAGTGTGACAGAACAGATAAATATCGCTGTATAGTGCGAAAGAATAGAAAAATATCTGTGTGTAGTGTGACAGAACAGAAAAATCTCGGTTTACAGTGTGGAAGAACAGAACAATCACGGTGTATAGTGTGGAAGAACAGATAAATCTCGGTATATAGTGTGAATCTGGAAGTCAAAGTCACTCAGCCAACATACGAAACTTAAAATCTTCAATTCTTGTGTGATCCCAGTGCTAACGTATGGTTGTGAGAGTTGGAAATCAACGGTAGCTTTAGATAAAAAAATTAGACAATTTTGAGAACAAATGTCTTAGAAGAATTCTAAACATCCAGTGGACAGATTTCAAAACCAATGCGCAAATAAGACAAGAGACTAAGCAAGATATTGTATCCAATTTTATAAGAAAACGCCGTTGGAACTACATCGCCCATGTACTCAGAATGGGCAAGACAAGACTCCCCTACCAAGCCCTCATATGGTCACCAGTAGGGAAAAGAAAACGGGGAAGACCAAGAGAGACCCTGTGTAGAACCATCATCAGAGAAGGCTCATTCAACGGCTAAGTGAACATCCAAGATCTACAACAGGTAGCAGCGAACCGCCAGACATGGAGAGCCATGACTTCTGCCCTATGCGCCGACTTAGGCTCAAGAGGAAAAGACTAACTAACTAACTAACTAACTATAGTGTGAAAGAATAGAAAAATCAATGTGTGTAGTGTGGCAGAACAGAAAAATCTCGGTATATAGTGTGGAAGAACAGAGAAATCTCTGTGTACAGCGTGAAAGAACAGAAAAATCTCGGTGTATAGTGTGGAAAAAAAAACCCAGAAAAATGTCGGTGTATAGTGCGACAGAACAGAAAAATCTCGGCGTATAGTGTGACAGAACAGAAAAATCTCCGTATATAGTGTGGAAGAACTGAAAAATGTCGGTGTATAGTGTGAAAGAACAGAAATATCATCATAGCCATAGGGAGTGAGCAGAGGATCTGGCTTACACTCGGTACTCCGAGAAAAGGCTAATCAGACACAATCAGACTGCAGTTGGTACCATTAGCATTGGGAATCTTCGCTGTCTGTTGGAAATGAGGACCGAGCACGTGTAGGATTATCCTGTGTGTTGTGATGTCGGTCTTGACCCAGTTCAACTTAACTGAACTCTTGCTGGTTTCTACGCTACCTGTCTGCTTCCTGACGTCACGGTCGATGTCAGAGACATAGGCTGACAACCGTTTCAGCATCTGTGTCGCTCACTTCAGTTGCCTTCGGTCGCTAAGAAAGTGCTCCATATTCTATTCATCAGCTAATTTATTTTTGTCCAGGGAATACAAATGTAAGAAACAAAATCAAATGAGTGACCAAGTGAAATAGGGACTATTTACGCTTTGTAAAAAACAAAAACATTAATTGTACGTCCTTTACAGGACGTCAGTCAACCCCAGCATTTGGTGGCTTTTTGTGATTTTCTTGGCAATTTTACTGTCAACAGTTTGTATTTACTTTCTGAGCGGCAGAGGCACATTCATTCATCATGTGCCGTGCCGATTAGCGTGGACGGTCATGTTTCGTCATCTCACACGATCATGAGAGTCGTGGATCAGCTCTGTGCTGTTGTCTCGATCATACCAGGTGGCCAAGCCATCCAGGTATTTACTTCTCTGCCTTCCCTTTGTTCTCTTCCTCTCGATCTTGCCTGTTGTCACCAAGTTCTACAATTTATGTTTTTCTCTTAGCATGACTAATCAGCTTCGACTGTCTACGTCTGATTTCTCAAATCAGAGTTCGATTTTTATTTGTTTCTTGTAGGATTTGGTCATTGGTTTGTCTGTCTGTCCATGGTATTCTTTGCATTTTCCTCAGAAGCTACATTTGCACAGCCATCAGAAGTTTTTCAGCTTGTCTGCTCACGCTTCACATCCATACAAAAGTACAGGTTCTATGTAGCTACCCAACACACTTTTTCTCGTTGCAAATGACAACTTTTTATTGGTCGGTATGTTTTCTATCTTGTAAAAGGCTACCTTCGCCATGGCGATCCTTGTTCTAATCTCTTCAAGGTATCTCCCATCAGATGTTATGACTGTTCCGAGATAATTGTAACGAGGCACATACCAGTGTGAAAATCAATGCAAAGCGAGCTGTTTCCAAATGACCTGCTGCTATCGGAACTGTGAAACGGAGTCCCCAACACATGAGGCACAGATGCATGTTTTGTCAACTGGGGCAATATCATATAAAGCAAACAGCTTAGAAAATCATCTGTTTGCTACAACCACGTGCCGAAGTTAGATAAACGAGTACTGTGGCGAAGGTAAAGCTGGGTTCATTCAGTTGATTTGGCATAAATACATACATGAGTCACCCCCTTCCCTATACGGTTCTTGTGCCAGAAGTTCGAAGGTCTCGGCGAGATATAGATTATATTCATGTTTATGAAAACCTGTAGTATCCATAGAAAAAGTGACAGCGTTTGGAAGCGCGGCAAAGTCAGAAAATATGACGTCTTGATCAGCTGTATAAAGGACGTAATAATATGCACGTCCCCACATTTATATGGACCTTTCAGTTAGGTACAGATATTAAATATGGGTGGCAAGACTAAGTAGCGGAAGTTCTGTGAACTGTGTCAACCCTGCCTTTGTGCCTGGTCGTATCTGGTCTCCGGTATGTTATTTCATCATGTATGTCATTGAAGGCATTTGTTTAGAATTTGCTCAGTAAAGCTAGCGGTATGTTGAGTCTGTTTTGAAAGCGGCGCGTATTGCTGTTTTGTTTCACCTGAACGATGCGGTGTTATGTTTTCTTCAACTTGTTTTTATGTTAAACTTTCCATCAGTTTTATTATTTCATCTAAACTTTAACTTTCTTGAACTTTTTTTTATCTTGAACTTTCCATCAGTTTTATTATTTCATCTAAACCGTAATTTTTTTTAACCTTGTTTTTATGTTACACTTTCCAGCAGTGTTATTATTTTATCTAAATGTTGTTGTTTTTTTTTTTTGGTTTTTTGTTTTTCAATTTTTTTTTTCTAACAGTTTGTTTCAGATTAAATAATTACCCCCATCTTCGTCCAGTTTCTCTTGTACATCTGGTGCTTTAAGAGAACGTCAGATAGGTTTGCTTTCCTGGTCACAGCTGGAAACTAAGTCTGAGAGTAGCTTCGACACACCGACATATCAACTATAGGTCGGACTATGTCTTGAGGCGGGCAAGCAGCTTCATGGAAGGTAACTGGCCACATTCCAACGCTGCCAGATACAAGCGTAAGCTCACCAGGAGTCGTGATAGTGAAGTTACTAGCATGCTTATCTGCCGGCCAGTGGGCAGGGGGGGGGGGGGGGGGGGGGGGGGGGGGGGGGGGGAGAGAGAAGTGGTCTCAAGGTATGGTGTCCGCCTCGAGTGCTGGAGGTCCCGGGTTCAAGTCCCGGTGAGGGCCGGAATTTTTTCATGTGGTCTTCTAGTAACAAAATTTCCCCTGGTCTCTGGGTAGTGAGATCGGATGCCCGTGTGTATTGTTGCGCACGTAAAACATCCCTTGGCAATTGGAAATCGAAAAAAGTAACCTAACGGCGTTGCCCGGGCAAAATTTCGATTTAAAAATCTACCCAAAGTATTTCATGTTCCTAGCCGGTGCTACGGAGTTCGTGCACTGACCTGAGATTCTCCGGACTCAGGCTTGAATTAGTAGTAGATCGGAGCACTTGTGGGTTACACCCGTATGCCGTGATGTTGATCCGACGACTAAACTAAACCTTATCCGCAGGCCAGATTATCATAGTTCGAATCCTCTTACAGGCTGCAGTGAATGTTCATCTACCAAGGGCTCCAAGGTCAGCACAACCTAAATTGGCTATTAGGCAATTTCCTGGGAAATAAAGGCGGCTGGCTTGATATTGACTACTTCATCTATCAAGTGCTGGCGAGTCTATAACTAATACCCACATTGATTCATGGCGTGATGAAGAGTTCATTCCCAGTTATTGTATGGATAAACAAGCTATAACTAGGACAGGGGTCTGATAAAAGTGTCAGGATTTCGTATGAGGAGAACTTTCATGATATATATCAACAGCATCATCATGTGCAGTGTCAACTGTCTAGACCTTCATGTCTCTCAGCAGATCTCGGTCTCTCGTGTTCTGAATCAGTCTTAGTGTTTAAGATATTTAAACTAAGATAACAACACATGTATTAGGTGGGAGTCTTTCTGTCTCTCTCTCCCTCCCTCCTCTCTCTCCTCTCTCTCTCTCTCTCTCTCTCTCTCTCTCTCTCTCTCTCTCTCTCTCTCTCTCTCTGTTTCTCGCTCTATCTCTCTCAGAGATACGGATAGGCAGAAGAGTAGACAAACAGATAGTTAGACGTAAACACAGGTAGCTCGATATATATATATAAGGTAAGGATGGGATTCCAATAGAGGTTATCAGGAGATCCACCAGCTAATAGAGCTATGCTGGCGAGAAGGACAAGTCCCACAGGATTTCAAAGATTCAAGCATCACAACACTGTACAATAACAAGGGCGATCGGAGCGACTGCAACAACTATAGAGGTATCTCACTTATGTGTATTGTTGGAAAAGTATTTGCCAGAATTGTTCTGCACAGACTTCAAGTCCTAGGAGATCAAGTCTACCCCGAATCACAGAGTGGCTTTCGACAGAACCGGTCTACCATTGATATGATATTATCATTGAGACAAATGCAAGAAAAATGCCGTGAACAGAATCAGCCACTGTTTATTGCCTTCATCGACCTCTCAACGGCATTTGATTTGGTCTGTCGTGAGGGTCTGTTCAAGGCACTAAAGAAGATTGGCTGCCACACAACTCTTCTGTCCTTGTGGAATCGTTCCACACAGGCATGAAGGGTATAATCAAGTTTGATGGTGCAACTTCTGAAGAGTTTGAAATCAAGACTGGAGTTAAGCAAGGTTGTGTACTATCTCCCACCCTCTTTGGAATATACTTTTCAATTCTACTGAAATATGCCTTTCGTGAATCAGGATGGTGGTATATACATTCACTCACGCTCAGATGGCGGCCTCTACAATGCTCAGAGATTGAAGGCCAAGACCAAAAATAGGAGGATACTGATCAGAGAGTTGCTTTTTGCAGATGATGCTGCATTTACGACCCACTCTGAGGAAGAATTGCAATGTCTACTATCTGCATTCTCCAATGCTTGTTCTGAATTTGGTTTACAATTAGCAAAAAGAAGACACAGATTATGTCACAAGGTGCACATCGGGGTACCATCAATCTTTATTGACGACGCCGAACTAGAGATGGTAGACCATTTACATATCTAGGATCAGTGGTAAATAGCAAATTATCCTAGATCAGGAAATCAACATCCGGATTGGTAAGGCAGCAACAACAATGAACAGGTTAAGAAAAGAGTCTGGGAGAACAGGAAGCTTACTGCCAAAACAAAAGTCCTTGTCTATCAAGCCTGTGTCCTTAGTACTCTTCTTTATGGCAGTGAAACCTGGACAACTTACTCACACCAAGAGAAACGTTTAAACAGCTTTCATATGCGGTGTCTGCGAAGAATTCTTGGTATTAAGTGGCAAGACAAAATCACAAATACTGAAGTATTGAAAAGATCAGGTTGTGTGACGGTTTGTTCCATGCTCAGTCTTCGTAGACTTAGATGGATAGGACATCTTAGGAAGATGGATGATGGTAGAATACCAAAGGACATCGTTTTTGGTGAATTACAGATGGGTAAGAGATCTCAGGGTCGGCCTTTACTACGATACAAAGATGTGTGTAAGCGAACATGATTGATACAGGCATTGATAATGTACAGTGGGAGCAAGTCGCCGCTGAACGTGTTGCATAGAGGGAAAAGATCAGAAATGGAATAAAGACAAAGGAGAAAATTAATGCAGATGGTGCATGATGGTGGAAATGACCACGTGTTCACATGCACCCACTGTGAACGAACATTTACAGCGTGAATTGTCCTTATTAGTCACATTCGCTGCCGCCATAGGTAAAAGTTATTATGGCCTTTTTAAAGCACAAACTATCGTCTGTCAAGGACCGCAAGGTGCCAATGATATAAATATATATATATATATATATAATATATATATATATATATATATATATATTATATATATATATATATTGTGTGTGTGTGTGTGTGTGCTGTGTGTGTGTGTTTGTGTGTGGGTGGGTGGGTGTGGATTGTGTGTGTGTGTGTGTGTGACGCACACACGCGAGCGCGTTTGTGTGTCCATGCGCTTTCCCCTTTGGTCATTGGGTTAGCGTCCGTGTACAATGAAATGCCTAAAGCTTGTTGAAGGCACACGATCAGACTAACACTAACCTCAGCAATCCTGACTGACCACGTGGTCACAAACTTACAAGGATCTCTTCAGGTGTGAATTCATGTACCCTCTCAGGTTTCCAAGTCTGAAAAGGGAAAGGGACCGTAGCACAACGGTCCCCGTAGATATAATGTTGGTGCTGGGTCAGGAGAGAAGTGCCTACACCTACTTAACTCCTGTATATGCAAGCACTTTTCAGGATCCATGCGACATATTCGCCACAGCATGGGACTTAACAGAGTGAAATGTCGGTCTTCCAGTGGATTCATGGCCAACCCCTACACTGTGTGCGCGCAGACACACGAGGAAAGCTCGAAGGCAACAGAGATGTGGTTTCTAAGACGAATGTTGCGAATACCTTGGACTGCCAGACAAACAGCTTTCTTTGGTCATGTAATGAGAAGGAAAGCAATGGAAAACATCGTGGCGACTGGGAAACACCGTGCCGACTGGAACACATTCTGAGACTGGAACACATCGTGGCGACTGGAACACACCGTGGCGGCTAGAACACACCGTGGCGGCTGGAACACACCGTGGCGACTGGAACACATCGTGGCGACTGGAACACACCGTGGCGACTGGAACACATCGTGGCGGCTGGAACACATCATGGCGGCTGGAACACATCGTGGCGACTGGAACACATCGCGGTGGTGTTGATTAGAAAAAATGACGACTGGGAAACATCGTGATGATTGGAAAACATCATGACGACTGGAAAACATTGTGACGACTGGAAAACATTCTGAGACTGGAACACATTGTTGCGACTGGAACACATCGTGGCGACTGGAACACATCGTTGCAACTGGAACACATCGTGCCGACTGAATCACATCGTGGCGATTGGAACACATCGTGGCGACTGAATCACATCGTGGCGACTGGAACACATCGTGGCGACTGGAAAGACCGGCGGTAGAAGCGGCAGAGGCAGACAGGGAGAAATTGTGCGCGATGGACTGGCACAATGGAAGGAAGAATATCATTAATGCAATTGATCTTGAACGTCAGAGACCGAACGACAGAAGATTGAATAGCTGACTTGGCGTGGCTCTGTAGCCCTCCTGTGGTCAAAGCAGCATGGCTGCCGGATGGAATTGCCCATGCTTGTACCATGGGTTAAAAAAGTTAGTTGTCTATCCTTTCGACCTAGGCAGTCAACCCAGCATTTTTTTTTACTGTTCGTGATTCCTGGTCAAGTTGAATTTCAGGTCGTTTCCTCCATAGTTTTCTGAACGACCGGCGCCCATACCATTTAATTAAAAAAACACTAACACAACTTTGTTTCGAACGCGAGTATGTTGGATTACGAACTGCATCCAAAACTCTTCGGCGCGGAGCCGGCGTAACATGGGTACACATCACTATAAAGTACTGGTTGGTCTAAGTATAAGGAAACATGGGTACACATCACTATAAAGTACTGGTTGGCCTAAGTATAAGGAAACATGGGTACACATCACTATAAATTACTGGTTGGTCTAAGTATAAGGAAACATGGGAACACATCAATATAAAGTACCGGTTGATCTAAGTATAAGGAAACATGGGTACACATCACTATAAAGTACTGGTTGGTCTAAGTATAAGGAAACATGGGTACACATCACTATAAATTACTGGTTTGTCTAAGTATAAGGAAACATGGGAACACATCAATATAAAGTACCGGTTGATCTAAGTATAAGGAAACATGGGTACACATCACTATAAAGTACTGGTAGATCTAAGTATAAGGAACCATGGGTACACATCACTATAAAGTACTGGTTGATCTAAGTATAAGGAAACAGAACATCGCTGTCAACATCAGCATCTTTCAGCTGATTGTTGATTTCTTGGCAAGATTACGCTCAGTAGTTTGCCATTGCTTTCTGACCGACCGGCTCACATACCCCGTAAGTTACTGACGCGGAGAGAACCGCTACCAATTCTCGCGCACGTCACGTTACTCACTAGAATATACGGGATTACGGAGAAAGACGCTAAACCATAGGTCAGGGAGACCGGTTACTATCATATACTACAACCATATACCATCACCATTTACTTCTACCATATACCATTACCATACACTACAACCATATACTATTACCATATACTACTACCATATACAACTACCATTTAGCACTATCATTTAGCACTACCACGTAGCACAACCATGCAGCACTAGCATCTACTACTACCGTATACCACTACCATGTAGCACTACCATATACCACTAGCATGTGGAATTACCATATACCGCTACCATATACCGCTGCCATATATCATTACCATATACCACTACCATATATTATTACCATATACCGCTAGCATATACCATTACCATATACTACTAGCATATACCACTACCATATACCGCTACCATATACCGCTACCATATACCGCTGCCATATATCATTACCATATACCACTACCATATATTATTACCATATACCGCTAGCATATACCATTACCATATACTACTAGCATATACCACTACCATGTAGAACTACCATATACCGCTACCATGTAGAACTACCATATACCGCTACCATGTAGAACTACCATATACCACTACCATCTAGAACTACCATATACCACTACCATGTAGAACTACCATATGCCACTACCATATAGTATTACCATATACCGCTACCATGTAGAACTACCATATACCGCTACCATGTAGAACTACCATATACCACTACCATGTAGAACTACCATATGCCACTACCATATAGTATTACCATATACCGCTACCATGTAGAACTACCATATACCACTACCATGTAGAACTACCATATACCACTACCATGTAGAACTACCACATACCACTACCATATACCACTACCATATAGAACTACCATATATCACTACCATATACAACTACAATATACTCAAGAGTGTTTATCAATGTTGTTTTCTCGACTACTAGTCAAATAACACAGTATATACATGGTATGAGTGTTGTGAAAGCCAGGCCAAGTATTCCTATATGAAAAGGTCAAAACCCTTGTTGACCCCGCTTCCTGCTGGATGTTTCATGTGGTCGTATGCACCGCTGATTTCAAATGTAAGCCTGAATAGATAAACTCCAGTGTTACTGTTTTGTTACACCGGAAATGGCGTCAGTACTCTATCTAGGTGAACGCTGTTTGTTTGTTGAAAGCTGTCTCCGTCTTGTTCTCGGCAAATGGCAGGTTTCGCAATTATCAATAAATAGTCGTTCTACTGTTGCCGGTTGTAGTCTCTTTATGTTTGAAGCCACTGTTGCTGGTTGGAGTCTATGTTTGAAGCTACAGTCCCTTGTCTTAATGTCTTGTTTGGTTTATGTTAGTTTCTACAACTATCACCATTTTAGCTTCTTATAGTAGTCTACGTCTGCTGTAACGCTTTTAATACTACTACCACTACTACTTTCTTGAGAAAACAATGGCGAACTACTGAGCGTAATCTTGCTAGTACACCAACAGCAGCTGAAAAATGCTGGTGTTGACTGCAACGTGATGTAAGGGATATGCAACAAACAAACAAACAAACAAACAAACAAACAACTACTACTACTACTACTACTACTACTACTACTACTACTACTACTGTAGTAGCCATGTCACTAGCTCATATATACAAGTGAAGTATCCGTTTACACATCTTTAGCCGCATTTGTCAAATGGTGCTAGATCCATATTTGATAGACCAATCGGGGCTCCGTGGGTGATTGTGGTCAGTGCTCACACAAGTCGCTGTTACTCCCCGAGACATTCTACAATATCCATTTTAGGCTGGCACAACCTGAGAGCCCATGTCATGTAAACGTCCGCCTAGATGCGGGTTCGAACCTATGGCTATCGGGCCGGCAGGCGAGCGTCTAGCCACATACGATATAGTTCAGATATACACACCAATTCGTTGTCTTTGTTGACTTACCCGATACTGAAGACTTTGTAGCCTTCTGTGTGAAACTTTCCCTTGTATGACAGACATAAAGGCAATATAATTATATATATAAGTGAGCCGGCCGCTCAGAAAGCAATGGCAAATTACTGAGCGTAATCTTGCCAAGAAATCAGCGACAGCGGTAAATGCTGGTGTAGACAGCGATGTACTGTAAAGGATATGCGAAAACAAAACCAAAAGAAATAGTATATACATATATATGTATATGTATATATATATATATATATATATATATATATATATATATATATATATATATATATATATATATATATATATATATATATATATATATATATATATTCTTCTTCTTCAGCGTTCCGAGCCATTGAGGTTCTTTGCTGCAGATACAATCCGTCTCCATTCGTTTCTCTGGTTGACCTTCTCTTGCCAGTCGTCGATTCCAAGTAGGTCTCTCTCTCTCTCTCTCTCTCTCTCTCTATATATATATATATATATATATATATATATATATATATATCAGAAATATTGAAGATATGAAAGGAATCAACATTGGGGGACGATGTATCAATAACATTAGATATGCAGATGATACAGTCTTGATTGCAGACAATGAACATGACCTGCAAAATTTAGTAGATGCGGTTGTTACACACAGTGAACAACTAGTATTAGAATTAAATTGTAAAAAGACACAGATTATGGTCGTCACTAGGAAGAACGAAATACCACAATGTAATATACAAGTAAATGGGAATATTCTTCAACAAGTGAATAGGTACAATTATCTCGGAACAGTAATAACATCTGATGGGAGATGCCTTGAAGAGATTAGAACAAGAATCGCCATGGCAAAAGTAGCCTTTAGCAAGATGAACAACATACTGACCAATAAAAAGATGTAAATTGAAACGAGAAAAAGAGTGTTGAGATGCTACATAGAACCTGTACTTTTATATGGACGTGAAGCTTGGACAATGAGCAGTCAGGCTGAAAAACATCTGATGGCTGTAGAAATGTGGTTTCTGAGGAAAATGCAAAGAACACCATGGACAGCCAGAAAGACCAATGAACAAGTCCTTCAAGAAACAAATGAAGATCGTAAACTGATTAGAGACATTAGACGTAGACAGTCACAATTTTTTGGGCATGTTATGAGAAGAAATGATTTGGAGAACTTGGTGACAACTGGTAAGATCGAGGGGAACAGACCAAGGGGAAGACCTAGAAGCAAGTACCTGGATGGCTTGACCTTGTGGCATGATCGAGACAGTAACACGGAGCTGATCCACGACTCTGGTGATCGAGTGAGATAGCAGAACATGACCGCCCACGCTTACCGGCATGGCACATGATGGATGGATGAAGTACTCTTTACTGGGACATGTACACATCAGTCACGGAAACATTGACAGATATAGTACTCTTTACTGGGACATGTACACATCAGACACGGAAACATTGACAGATATAGTACTCTTTACTGGGACATGTACACATCAGTCACGGAAACATTGACAGATATAGTACTCTTTACTGGGACATGTACACATCAGACACGGAAACATTGACAGATATAGTACTTTTTACTGGGACATGTACACATCAGACACGGAAACATTGACAGATATAGTACTCTTTACTGGGACATGTACACATCAGACACGGAAACATTGACAGATATAGTACTCTTCACTAACACACTAGCCGGCTCCGTTGCTACGGTTTTACGAATGCAATTCGTAATCCCTCACACAGGGGTTCGAAACACAGCTGCGGGCGATTTGGAAGCAGACTTCCTTGCGTTGGTTTCCATACGATGGTATGAGTGCCGGTCGTTCAGAAAGCAATGATTTTAAACTACTGAACGTAATCTTGCCCAGGAATCACACACAGCCAAAAAATGCTGTCGTTGACTGCTACGTTCTGTAAAGGATATGCAACTAACTTGTAACTAACACAAGAGATTCCGTGGTAGCGTTGTGGCCAGATTCTCGCCTCCCCCCCCCCCCCCCCCCCCCCCCCCCCCACGTAGTCATGGCCTAGCATTGGCATCCAGGCGGATGTTTAAAAGTTGCATGGGCTCCTAGTGCGGCCATGTCTACAATGGCTACCATCAAATGTTCTGGGATATTATCCTCCGAGTGACGATTGGTTTATAACAACAATGGTCTAACACCAATTGCCCTATAATCTTTAGTTTAGTTAGTCTTTCCTCTTGAGCCTAAGGCGGCGCATAGGGCAGAAGTCCTGTCTCTCCATGCTTGGCGGTTCGCTGCTACCTGTTGTAGATCTTGGATATTTACTTGGACATTGAATGAGCCTTCTCTAATGATGGTTCTACGCAGGGTCTCTCTTGGATTTAAGGGGTGGTAAATGGGCCTTTACTTTATTTAGTGAGTCCTCTACTTTATTTAGTGAGTAAAGTAGGTCTCTATAAGCTTTAAGGGATGGTAAATGGGCCTTTACTTTATTTAGTGAGTCCTCTACTTTATTTAGTGAGTCCTCTACCTTATTTAGTGAGTCCTCTACTTTATTTAGTGAGTCCTCTACTTTATCTTAGTGAGTCCTCTTACTTTATTTAGTGAGTCCTCTACTTTATTTAGTGAGTCCTTTACTTTATTTAGTGAGTCCTTTACTTTATTTAGTGAGTCCTTTACTTTATTTAGTGAGTCCTTTACTTTATTTAGTGAGTCCTTTACTTTATTTAGTGAGTCCTTTACTTTATTTAGTGAGTCCTTTACTTTATTTAGTGAGTCCTTTACTTTATTTAGTGAGTCCTTTACTTTATTTAGTGAGTCCTTTACTTTATTTAGTGAGTCCTTTACTTTATTTAGTGAGTCCTTTACTTTATTTAGTGAGTCCTTTACTTTATTTAGTGAGTCCTTTACTTTATTTAGTGAGTCCTTTACTTTATTTAGCGAGTCCTTTACTTTATTTAGTGAGTCCTCTACTTTATTTAGTTCCTTTACTTTATTTAGTGAGCCCTTTACTTCATTTAGTGAGTCCTTTACTTTATTTAGTGAGTCCTCTACTTTATTTAGTGAGCCCTTTACTTTATTTAGTGAGTCCTTTACTTTATTTAGTGAGTCCTTTACTTTATTTAGTGAGCCCTTTACTTTATTTAGTGAGTCCTTTACTTTATTTAGTGAGTCCTTTACTTTATTTAGTGAGTCCTCTACTTTATTTAGTTCCTTTACTTTATTTAGTGAGTCCTTTACTTTATTTAGTGAGTCCTTTACTTTATTTAGTGAGTCCTTTACTTTATTTAGTGAGTCCTCTACTTTATTTAGTTCCTTTACTTTATTTAGTGAGTCCTTTACTTTATTTAGTGAGTCCTTTACTTTATTTAGTGAGTCCTCTACTTTATTTAGTGAGTCCTTTACTTTATTTAGTGAGCCCTTTACTTTATTTAGTGAGCCCTTTACTTTATTTAGTGAGTCCTTTACTTTATTTAGTGAGTCCTTTACTTTATTTAGTGAGCCCTTTACTTTATTTAGTGAGTCCTTTACTTTATTTAGTGAGTCCTTTACTTTATTTAGTGAGTCCTTTACTTTATTTAGTGAGTCCTTTACTTTATTTAGTGAGTCCTTTACTTTATTTAGTGAGTCCTTTACTTTATTTAGTGAGTCCTTTACTTTATTTAGTGAGTCCTTTACTTTATTTAGTGAGTCCTCTACTTTATTTAGTTCCTTTACTTTATTTAGTGAGCCCTTTACTTTATTTAGTGAGTCCTTTACTTTATTTAGTGAGTCCTCTACTTTATTTAGTTCCTTTACTTTATTTAGTGAGCCCTTTACTTTATTTAGTGAGTCCTTTACTTTATTTAGTGAGTCCTCTACTTTATTTAGTGAGCCCTTTACTTTATTTAGTGAGTCCTTTACTTTATTTAGTGAGTCCTTTACTTTATTTAGTGAGTCCTTTACTTTATTTAGTGAGTCCTTTACTTTATTTAGTGAGTCCTTTACTTTATTTAGTGAGTCCTCTACTTTATTTAGTGAGCCCTTTACTTTATTTAGTGAGTCCTTTACTTTATTTAGTGAGTCCTTTACTTTATTTAGTGAGTCATTTACTTTATTTTTCTTACTGGGACCCTTTCTTTACTTACTGGGACACTATCTTTTCTTTACTTTACTAACTGAGTACTTTACTTACTGGGACACTGCCTTTACTTTACTTTACTAACTGAGTCCTTTACGTTACTTACTGGGACCTTTTCTTTACTTTACTTTACTTACTGGGTACTTTACTTTACTTTAGTTTCCTTACTGGACCCTTTCTTTACTTTACTTACTGGGACCTCTTCTGTACTTTACTTTACGAACTGGGTCCTTTACTTCACTTTATTAACTGTTTCATTTACTTTATTTTAATTTACTTACTGGAATCCTTTCTTTACTTTACTTTACTTTATTTTACTTTACCAACTGTGTCATCTACTTTATTTTACTTTACTTTACTTTACTAATTGTATCATTAACTTTACTTTACTTACTGGGGCCTTTTCTTTTACTTTACTTTAGTAACTGGAACCCTTTCTTTACTTTTCTTTACTTTACTTACTGATGCCCTTTCGTTGCTTGACTTAGTTATTGCTACTGTGGTTTGCACCGGTCAGCATGTCTAGCAGCGGTAGGTGGACTGCTGAAGAACTTGGGCGAAAGGTATGTTTAAAAGTCCATAATCTACAGGGAAATTTGGCGGGGGTTTGTCTGATACAGAAGGAGAAAGGCGCTTAAAAGATCCTGGCTTGAGGCTGTGTATATATTATCAGCCGTTATCAAAATAACCCTTGATGTTTCCTTCTCGTCATAATTGGGGCGGAGGGTGGCGAGAAGTTTCACGCATTCAAGAGGAAGGAAAATAGACCGGATATCCCACAGAACGGGGTAGGTGTGTGTTACACAAATAACGTTTGCTGTACTTACTTTGAGGGGTACGTCCAAGTTTAAGAATGACCTTGTCATTTCCTCTGACCTCCTCATCTGAGCATTACGTGTCTCTTTTAGTTGGCGACTGGCAGAGACTTTCTAAAGTGAATATTATATCAGTGCGCCCGATTTGAAACTAAACACTGTGATAATTGACTGAAGACTGGCACATAGGGCAGGTGCAGCAGAGACACTGCCTTGGACAACTATTAAAGCTATCTTGCAATCGGTTGTGCCATCTGCTGGAACTGGGCAGTTTCCTATCGTGTACAGAACAGAGTGTTGCAGTTTGGGGCTTGTTGCCGTGTGTTGTGAAACCACCGTTTGAGTTACCACATTTCGGAGACCATAAACAAGATGGGAATCTAGGCTGTTGCCAGATGAAAACCTGGAATGCATGTAAGTGAAATCTTTGGACAGTGATACTTGCGCAACCGATGATTTTATTACCAATACTGAAGTTCGTGTGTTGAATACAGAAACTGTTAGCATAACGACTAGACTCAGTAAATGCTGTAATCCTATGACGCAGAAGCAGTTATTAACGAGAAAATGTTTCAGCAATATTTAACTTAACTGGAAGACTAAGATTTGTAGTTACGCTAGTGAAATCTTTGATCAGTGATATTTACTTGGGTTCTTATTAATAGCGGACTTCGTTTGTTAGAGCATCCTTGCTTTTTTTTTTTTTTTATTTTTTTTTTTTTACCCTCGCTCGCTTTGAACTCAGGCTTAGTCCATACCAGCACATGAATTACTTTTGCGTATGGATCAACTTTCCCACTTTCCTTATTACCAGTTTCCCTCTCCATCAGGCGAACCCACTCCGACTTCAGAGGTAGTCCTTGCTAATTAAAGACTGGCGTTATGAAGAGACTTACTTGTTGAATACAATTAATTGTTTCCAAAGCCACAGAGTAAGATTTATTTTCGGAAAGCTAGGGTGACAAAGGTGCGGGCAGACAAACAGACAGGCGGAAAGACTAATAGCGAACGAATAGACATAGGCAGACAGAAACAGACTGAGAAAGAAAGACAGACAATTAGACAGAAAGGAGCTGGTGAATAGACAGGCAGGCAGGCAGGGAGGCAGACAGGCAGGCAGGCAGGCAGACAGACAGGCAGGCAGGCAGGCAGGCAGGCAGACAGACAGCGGTCTGAATCCGACTGTGGGCGAAATCTTCTTCTTCTTCTTCTTCTTCTTCTTCTTCTCATCCTCCTCCTCCTTCTTTTTTTGCCTTTAAGAATTTAGGCCCATAACCGCGCATGCCACGACCTGAGACGGCCTTGTCATGGTAGGTTGGAAGTTACTTGATGTTCTTCTAAAGTGCGAAGCAGCCACTCTCAGACCAACTCTGTACAGGAGGTTTACAATGTTACTAAATTTTGCATTCTCTTTGGGGCTTTGGCATATGTGGATTAGTGAAATAGACATCGTCTAGCCCTAGCCGAGGGTAGACACAAGTAATAATGTGTCTAATTTGATACACAAACTGGAATGCTTGCTGGTTCTACCAGTTCGTGCGCAGAGTTGAGAATCTCATAGCAATTTCAGAACAAAACAAAGTACATGGAAACAAATATAGATTGATTCAAGTATGTTGAAGTTAGTATTGGCATTAATCAATCAATTCCTGAATCAATCCGGTCAAATAGACAGATAGAGTGAGTAAGGATTCAGACAATGTGACTAAAATAGCATTATTACGTAGTGACTGTTATAGCCCACAGTACGGTAATCTGCACTGATATAGGGCTACCTTACCAGAGCCGTCTGAATGTGCTACAACTACTTGTAATGACAGCCAGATAACAGTCGGCACCGGATTCAATTCTTACTTGTTAAGGGCTAGTTAAGCCAGGAAGAATTCGTCCCCAGACTTTATATAGCTGATTTCATACGTAACTCCTACTACTCCCGCACTGTCAGCAGTATCGTTGAGGTTAGCCTGGCCAATGGATCAGAGCACTCGTTCTTTAACATCCGGTGTGCTGATGCCGAGGTAGTGGGTTCAACCCCTACACCGATCAGTCGGACTAAAATGTTGACTTCACACCCTTGACTTGGAAACGTAAATTACAAGTACATCTTAAGTCGGAGTGGGTTCGTCTGTTGGAGAGGGACATTGGTAACTGTGAAAGCTAATGCGCACGAAAACATGCAGTCTCAGTGCACGAGAAGTAGTAGTACGTGTATGGACTACGCTTGAGTTCAAACACGAGAAGTAGTAGTACGTGTATGGACTACGCTTGAGTTCAAACACGAGAAGTAAGTAGTACAGTGTATGGACTACGCTTGAGTTCAAACACGAGAAGTAGTAGTACGTGTATGGACTACGCTTGAGTTCAAACACGAGAAGTAGTAGTACGTGTATGGACTACGCTTGAGTTCAAACACGAGAAGTAGTAGTACGTGTATGGACTACGCTTGAGTTCAAACACGAGAAGTAATACAACATGTATGGACTACGCTTGAGTTCAAACACGAGAAGTAGTAGTACGTGTATGGACTACGCTTGAGTTCAAACACAAGAAGTAGTAGTACGTGTATGGACTACGCTTGAGTTCAAACACGAGAAGTAGTAGTACGTGTATGGACTACGCTTGAGTTCAAACACGAGAAGTAGTAGTACGTGTATGGACTACGCTTGAGTTCAAACACGAGAAGTAGTAGTACGTGTATGGACTACGCTTGAGTTCAAACACGAGAAGTAGTAGTACGTGTATGGACTACGCTTGAGTTCAAACACGAGAAGTAATACAACATGTATGGACTACGCTTGAGTTCAAACACGAGAAGTAGTAGTACGTGTATGGACTACGCTTGAGTTCAAACACGAGAAGTAGTAGTACGTGTATGGACTACGCTTGAGTTCAAACACGAGAAGTAATACAACATGTATGGACTACGCTTGAGTTCAAACACGAGAAGTAGTAGTACGTGTATGGACTACGCTTGAGTTCAAACACGAGAAGTAGTAGTACGTGTATGGACTATGCTTGAGTTCAAACACGAGAAGTAATACAACATGTATGGACTACGCTTGAGTTCAAACACGAGAAGTAGTAGTACGTGTATGGACTACGCTTGAGTTCAAACACGAGAAGTAGTAGTACGTGTATGGACTACGCTTGAGTTCAAACACGAGAAGTAATACAACATGTATGGACTACGCTTGAGTTCAAACACGAGAAGTAGTAGTACGTGTATGGACTACGCTTGAGTTCAAACACGAGAAGTAGTAGTACGTGTATGGACTACGCTTGAGTTCAAACACGAGAAGTAATACAACATGTATGGACTACGCTTGAGTTCAAACACGAGAAGTAGTAGTACGTGTATGGACTACGCTTGAGTTCAAACACGAGAAGTAGTAGTACGTGTATGGACTACGCTTGAGTTCAAACACGAGAAGTAATAGTAACAGTGTATGGACTACGCTTGAGTTCAAACACGAGAAGTAGTAGTACGTGTATGGACTACGCTTGAGTTCAAACACGAGAAGTAGTAGTACGTGTATGGACTACGCTTGAGTTCAAACACGAGAAGTAGTAGAACATGTATGGACTACGCTTGAGTTCAAACACGAGAAGTAGTAGTACATGTATGGACTACGCTTGAGTTCAAACACGAGAAGTAGTAGTACGTGTATGGACTACGCTTGAGTTCAAACACGAGAAGTAGTAGTACGTGTATGGACTACGCTTGAGTTCAAACACGAGAAGTAGTAGTACGTGTATGGACTACGCTTGAGTTCAAACACGAGAAGTAGTAGAACATGTATGGACTACGCGTGAGTTCAAACACGAGAAGTAGTAGTACGTGTATGGACTACGCGTGAGTTCAAACACGAGAAGTAGTAGTACGTGTATGGACTACGCGTGAGTTCAAACATGAGAAGTAGTAGTACGTGTATGGACTACGCTTGAGTTCAAACACGAGAAGTAGTAGAACATGTATGGACTACGCGTGAGTTCAAACATGAGAAGTAGTAGTACATGTATGGACTACGCTTGAGTTCAAACACGAGAAGTAGTAGTACGTGTATGGACTACGCTTGAGTTCAAACACGAGAAGTAGTAGTACGTGTATGGACTACGCTTGAGTTCAAACACGAGAAGTAGTAGTACGTGTATGGACTACGCTTGAGTTCAAACACGAGAAGTAGTAGAACATGTATGGACTACGCTTGAGTTCAAACACCAGAAGTAGTAGAACATGTATGGACTACGCTTGAGTTCAAACACCAGAAGTAGTAGTACGTGTATGGACTACGCTTGAGTTCAAAGCTAGGGAACGAAAAATACACTACCTTTTTTTTTGCGTTCACTGGCTTAGAATTCGAGCGTAGTTCATAGGCATGCCATTACTTCTAGTAGTTGCTTGCTACAATTAAGTGCACTGGGCTTATTTTGTATGAGGGATAGCTTTCCCTGTTACCACTGTCCCTTGCCATCAGGCACACCCTTCTCCAACTTCAGAGATACTTGTAATTTACATCCCCAAGTTAAGGACAGGAAGTCAACTAGTCCAGTTGACCGGATGGAGAGAACTGTGTTAAATTGTGTCGAAACCTTTAACCACGCCGACCCCGATATCATGTTTGATATAGCCTTTCCGCCTGTCTTTTTAGTAGACACCATTCTTGGCCGATTATTCATGCATACAGATCTTATATACAGTTTTACTGACCAAAGAGTTTTGTACATTTTAGCTATGATTTTATTTAATGTAACCAGGTTATCTGTCAGTGGCAGAGTGGCCTCCAGGTAACACATGCGCCTTAAGTGTGTGCAAAACTAGTTCATTTCAAGGTCAGGATTGTGTGGATTTTTTCTTTTAAAATAAGAAAAGCAAAGTATGCACCTCCAACCCCCCCCCCCCCCCCCCCGATCCTATCCTGGGGTTGTGGGTCTAACGTCTAGCCCTCTCAGAAGAGCTGTATGCACCTTGCACATGTCAAACAATCCCTCAACTCTGGGAAATGGACAAGCGCAGACCGAATGGGCCTTGTCCCCGCTGCATGAAATATTGGCAACCCTACCAACAAAGATGGGTTTTACAAGGAAAGAAGAATGGCTTCTTTGCCCCGGATCTTATCCCACGAAACTCTCAACCTACCAACAAATAGAATATTTATAACCTGTGTAATTCTTCTATACAAACATTTGGATCCTCGCCGTTGTTACGGAGTTGGTGCACTGTGCTAAGATTATCCTTGTGTGGGGAGTGGAACACTTAATGGGATATCCATGAGCAATCTAATCAAAACAAAACTCAAACCAGTTCACCTGAAATATGAAAATGTTGTCTACAGACAACAACGTATGTCTACTGAATCCCAGTTAAATAAAGTATATGAGTAATTTCCCTGTGTCTTCTTCAAGCTCTGGCAAATTCACATATTAACGGATATATTATACACTGTACGTCATTATCTGAAGTCATACACTTCTTCTTCATGTAGCCCATGCCTATAGCGTTGGTGATCATGTCTGTCCACAGCTTCTGTCTAGTGTACTGTCACTCATTACTGATCTCAATGTTCCTCCATGCTAGAATGTCAAACTAGCCAGCACCTCCTCTCGCGGCCTCCCCATACCTCTCGAACTTTCCCGTTACCAGGGCTTACTAAAGCTTTTCTCTTCTCATGATGTATCCAAAGAAAGTGAACTGACTTCGTGAGATGCCAATAACCCGATCTCTTAATGGGTTAACTAACGTAGACTTTGGAGTGGCTGTGGCTTACTGTTTTATCTGTTATCCGTATAAATTACTATTTACATCTCACCTCAGTTGTCTTCTGTAAGTGCACATTAATACCGATACTATTATTTACTTTCTTCCTGTGGATTTACTCGTGAAGATGTTCGATTACAAGATGTTCGGCTATACACTCTCAAAACTGTGCAGTGCTGCGTAAATTAGATGCCAGAATATTCTCTCTCTAATGTGTACGATGCTGTGCACATTTGATGCCCGACAATGCTCCCTCAATCAATGTATTGCTTATGATGTTCGCTCGCACATATGTTACTGTCTTTAGACTCAGTATTGACAGATGTCGGCATTATCATTTATCAAACTATTCTCATGTCACTGTAGACACTCACTGACCACTAAGGTTTCCACATCTTTTTACCGACAATGTTATGGAACCATACAGCGAGGCACCGGTTGAATAAATTGTATTTTTCTATAAGCGATGTTGTATTCACTGCGCAAGTCCAATATGTTTGCAATTTCCGCCCTCTTTCGTCTACCTCTTCCACGGGGATATCTCCAGAGATCTATAGAAGGGCGCGTATTCAATTATTATTTGCCTATTTGCATGTCTTTGATCACTTCCACTGCTGTATACTGAATTGTTGTTATTGATGTATTAATTATTTGTTGTAATATCAATATATTTTCCATTATCATCCCCCTGGTATTTAGTGTTTTCCTGTATCATTCTCCTTCTTTATCATGTAGCAGGTCCTTCGCAGAACGTGGCTTTCGACACGGCCCCGCGGGACCATTCTCCATCCACTTACAGTTCCCCTGCCTCGTGAAGTTTCATCCCGGGTGTCTTCTCCGTCCCGTGTCCTTCTCCGTGCTGATAGTCTCCTGCCTCTTGCCTCAGACAGGTTTATTCCCAGTGAGTCTTCCCTATCCTGTGTCCTCTCGTGCTCATAATCTCCGACTTCAGACAGTTTTATCCCCAGTGGGTCTTGTCTACCTTGTCCCGCGCCCTTTCTTCGTGCTGATAGTCTCCTGCCTCTTCCTTCAGGAACCAAACAACAACAACAACAACAACAACAAAACTTTATTTTTAAAGGGTAAAGAATTGGGTGGGCACGCAGGCCCGTCTAACATTCTGCCCTTTTATCACTCTTTTTCATACATTATACCATTCACACATCATTCAAGGCTAACTGAAAACAGCAACAATATAAAAGATATGCATTATAAAGGCATGTGGAAAAATTAAAAATAAATACTACACGACTCAGTAATAGTAATAACTGGTGTGGCACTTATTAGCTATGTGGAATACACTGGCCTACCAAAAGGGGACTGGCTGTTATACTAGGGTTTTATTATATTATTACTTCTATTATTAAGGGGGAAGGTAATCCGTACTGAGATAGTGTTCAAATAATTTGCGATTATATGTATAGGGATTGATGATGTCTTTTATTTCATGTGGAAGATTGTTCCACAGCTGAGCTGCAGAGTACGTTAAGCTTGTTTTGTATAAGTCTATCCTACGCTTCGGAAGGTGTAATATGTTTAATCGTTTACTGTGTCTAGCATTATATTCAAACAATGGCCAAAGGTAGTTTGGGGCATTCCGATGTAGGATTTTGTGAATTAGTGTGGCCTTATTGAAAAGCAGACGTTTGCGGAGTGGTAGTAACTGAAGGCGTTTATGCAGGCTAGGATTGTCAGTTAAATGTTTGCTATAAATTAAACTCATGGCCCGTTTCTGGAGTGAGTAAAGTCGCTTGGTGCTTGAATTGGAACAACCATCCCAGATTGTGGAGCAGTAGTCAAAATGTGTCTGTATGTGAGACGTATAGAATATTTTCCTTGTGTCCTCATCAAGGACATTTTTAATTTTGGCGAGTTGGTAGACTTTTTTCGCTGTTTGTTTAGTGAGCGCTTGAACGTGAGGATTAAAGGTTAGGTTTCTATCAATGATGAGGCCTAATGTTTTGTGCTCAATTACACTTTCTACTGGCATGTTATCGATGTGAAGTTGAAGTGATCTGTGTGAATTTAGAGTCTGAAGTCTTTGTCTGGTTGGTAATAACATAGATTTTGTTTTAGTGATGTTCATTTGCATACGGTTCGCATAGCTCCACCTAACTACATTATTTAATTCTTGTTGCAAAGACGACTCCAGCAAATTACTGCTTTCAGCGTTTATATACACTGTACAGTCGTCTGCAAATAGATCGCAGGACGACGAAAGATGCAAAGGTAGATCATTAATATATATGGCGAATAATAGAGGGCCAAGAATAGAGCCTTGCGGTACTCCAGTATTGAAGGTAGTGGTTTGGGACAGAGATTTATTGTATGATACTACTTGCTTTCTGTTTGACAGAAAAGATGTTATTAGCGTCACAATATTAGGGCCAATTTTCATTGTCTCTAGTTGTTAGTTAAAATGGCATGGTCTATCATAACAAATGCTTTTCTGAAATCGATAAACACAGCTCCACATAGATTGTTGTTATTTATATTATGGTGCCAATTTTCTATCATGTTTGTTAGGGCCTTATGGCAAGAATATTTTGGTCGAAATCCTGATTGACTGTCAACTATAAGCTTGTTGCGATCTAAATACTGTAATGTTACCTTATGGATGTGTCTTTCTAGTGGTTTAGTTAGTGATGATAGTAAAGAAATGGATCTATAATTGTTCGGGAGACCATTGTCCAATGAACCAGATTTAAGGAGAGGATACACTTTAGCGATTTTGAGAGCTGATGGAAAGTGACCTTTGGTGAGACTGATTATATACATAGGTTAGTGATACACAGATCACTGGCGCAGCACAGCGGAGAATCCGACTGCTGATTCCATCTAACTCAGATGAGTTTGTGTTTTTTAGTTTACTGAGGTAAGTGAGTACTTCAGTGACTGTCATTAGCGGTATGTCAGAAAGGATATCTCGGGGGCATCTAGTCTGGCAAAACGATGACAGTAAAGATAATTTGCAAGGAGAATTTGGTATTGTAGCCTTCAACTGATCTATGTCATTCTGAAAAAAGTTACTGAATTGGTCGCATGAAATAGGATTTGATGGTAATGAATTTGAGTAGTTATGCTTGTTTGTCAAGGTGTTAATTGCCTTTCATATGTCCTTACTATTTGTTTTATCCATGACTAAGTTCTTAAAGTAATTTTTCTTTTCTTTTCTTATGGTATATTGAACTTTGTTTCTAAGAGTACGGTATGTGCTGGATGAGGAGTGTTTCCAAACAACAGTGCAGGTTAATATGCTTCAAGTATTTTAGTGTCCGTGACAAGGTGCGCTAGGTGTCTTACATGCTGAGATCGTGTCGAGTGAGAGAACGTTTCTTCTCTGTAACATGTAAGTACAAAAAGCCCCGATGTTCTTCGCTAGTGATTGCAAAATGTTCTATGACCCACACCCAGTGACTGTGTCTAAAATGTTCGTTGTCAGTACATACATACAGATATAGAAATATTGGTTGTCAGTACATACATACAGATATAGACATATTGGTTGTCAGTACATACATACAGATATAGACATATTGGTTGTCAGTACATACATACAGATATAGAAATATTGGCTGTCAGTACATATATACAGATATACAAATGTTCGTTGTCACTACATATACAGATATACAAATGTTCGTTATCACTACATATACAGATATACAAATGTTCGTTGTCACTACATATACAGATATACAAATGTTGGTTGTCACTACATATACAGATATACAAATGTTCGTTGTCACTACATATATACAGATGTAGACGGCTCGAGATGATAGTGGAACTCCGCCAGAGGGAGCGGACTCTACGGTTGGTCTGGAACCCTGGGAATGATTCCAGCCCCATTATAAAAGCGCATGTGCAGGTAGAACCGGTCTCTCTTTAGCCCACCACACCAAGTTATGAGACGCCAATGCCCATAGTAAGTTCATTTAGACCCAGAAAGGTTATGTAGTGGAAAAGCCAGAATTTTAGAGTTAGATTGTCCTGGGGTTTTACTGTACTTAAGGTTTTCGCTATACTCATGTTTTTCGCTGTAGCTGTAAATTTTTCGCAAACCTACACATTTTTCGCTTGTCTGTAATGTCATTTTATTTTGCTGTTAGCTTATTTATATTTTTGCTGTTGATTAATTTGAATGGATTCTAAATTCTTAGCTGATGCCGGTATGGTTGCTGTTCTGTTCGTTATTGGTTCTCTGCATACCCCTGCATAACATTTATGAGATATTGTTGATGCTACATGTCCGCATATGATTGTTGCCTTTAGAAGTTTAATAAACAAAATGATACTTGTGTTATTCTTACTTTGTCGTTTAGTTGGTAGACTCTAATTATACAATCATTGTTAGTAGAACAACCGTAAGAGTAATTTTTTCGTCTGGAATCAAAGATATTGGTTTAATTCCCTCTCGGCCCAGTTCCTGAATCGTCTTAACTTATTTCTTAACTATTCTTTTTAACCGAGGGCGGTGAGAGGTTCTCTATTTATTCATTATCTTCTTTGGCCCTACGCAGTCAGGGCTGTGCTCTTCTCCTCACGTCACCGTAGCAGAAGTAAGTGGTTCTTGCTCCTGTTTTCACCTCTGTTTCATATATATATGAGGTATAAGAGAAATACAGGAGCGAGAGAAGGAGAAAGAGAGAGGCAGAGAGAGCTGAGCGAGATAAATAGACGGAGTTTGGGAAAGGTGAGATGAGATATCAGAGGAATATAAAAGAGAGAGAGGGGGAGAGAGAGAGAGAAAGAGAAGAGAGAGCGGGTGGAAAGAGGACACAGATACATATGAGAGAGATGCAGGAAACCGAGAGAGAGAGAGAGAGAGAGAGAGAGAGAGGGGGGGGGAGAATTCCTAACTTGTGTGGTCAGGGTTTTGGCAATGAAGATGTGATTAGGTCTTGGGTCATTTGTTGGAGCTGAATTGCCTGTCAGATCTCTCAAATATTTATGCATGACATACACATTTGACATATGACGACGTGATCGCGGCCGACGGACCACACAGAAATGGCTATTTCTATGTAGATGTTGCTTGCAGTGTCAGCAGTTGCAGATTATTAAAGACATATTTGTGGGGATAGCTGTTGAACATATTCGCTTGAGTAAGTCCATAACTGGACGTTTGTAGCGGCTTTGCCATATGTGTATAAATATATGCTTTCATATGTAAATGTCTATGTCATCGTATAAAGTGCCGGATCAAGGTCTTTAAGGGTCTGGAGTCCTGCATATATCAGTGATGACCTCTTCATACCAGGCTGTTGAATCATGGGGGTATACTGTACGTGTGGATTATGCTTCAAACTCTGCGCGTATTTTTGTTTTAATTTGACTGCCCCTGTCATTCTCCAGTTTGTGTGTGTGAGCGCGCGCACATACTCACTGGAGAATGACAGTGGCAGTTAATTAACACGAAGACACAGCTTTGAATTATATATACACACACACACACACACATTGAAGTGTGCTTAGTCATGAAGACTTGGGAAGATAATGTGGTGGTTTCCCCTTGGCTTCCACATCCACATGGAGTTTTGTAACCTTAGCCTTTGACAGCCCAATCCGACTGTCGGGATGCTGGATAGATTGCGACGGTGGCATGGAGGAATATCAACGGCAGAGTGATCCAGAAAACCAAATACCGAGATCTGTGGAGAGTCATGAACGCCTACACCTGCCAGCACGGCACTTGATGATGATGATATATATATATATATATATATATATATATATATATATATATATATATATATATATATATATATATATATATATATATATATATATATATATATATATATATATATAAACATGTTGGCCTGTATCTCCGCATGTCATTCCTTTTGTTGGGGATCCCAATTATATTTTGAGTTATTTGGTTTTCAGTATCAGCTCTTCGATAGCTCCGATATATATATATTGGGTCATACGAGATTGTCACACCTTCCAGTTTTCCTTATAGGGACAGACGACAGTGTTGACATGTCAATTTTTTCAGTTTTCTATATTGGGAGAGACGAGGTTGTCACATTTTCCAGTTTTTTTATATTAGAACAGACGAGATTGTCATTTTTCCAGTTTTCTGTATTGGGACAGGTCAGATTGTCACATTTTCCAGTTTTCTATATTGGAACAGACGAGATTGTCAAATGTTCCAGTTTTTTTTTAATATTGGGACACGAGATTGTTGACATGTCACATTTTCCAGTTTCCTATATTGGAACAGATGAGGTTGTCAAATGTTCCAGTTTTTTTTTTTTATATATTGGGACACGAGATTGTCACATTTTCGAGTTTTTCTCTTCCCATAAAATGACCAGTAACAAGTGCAGCGTTGTTAAGATGTCATATCTCTGAATTAGACTAATTGAAATGTCAAGTAACAAGAGCATCGTTGGTTAAGATATTACTTTTCTGAATTAGACCGATTAAAATTGACAACAACAAGTGTAGCATTGATTAAGATAACATGTCTCTGAAGGGCGGCAATGGTTAAGCTAACATTTCTGTGAATTAGATTATTAAAATGAACACCAATAAGTGCATCGTTGGTTAAGGTAACAATCATTTCTGTGAATTAGGTGGATTAAAATGGACAGCAACAAATGCACCGTTGGTTAAAATAACCTTTCTCTGAATAAGATCGATTTAAATGAACACCAATAAGTGCATCGTTTGGTTAATATAACATTTCTGTGAATTAGATCGATTAAAATGGACACGAATAAGTGATTCATTGGTTAAGATAACATTTATGTGAATTATATGGATTAAAATGGTCAACAACAAGGGCGGGGTTGGTTAAGATAACCTTTCTCTGAATAAGATCGATTAAAATGAACAACAATAAGTGCAACTTTGGTTAAGATAACATTTCTGTGAATTAGATCGATTAAAATGGCCAACAACATGGGTGGTGTTGGTTAAAATAACATGTATCTTAATTAGACAGAATTAATGAATAATGAGGAGATAACGGGTTAATGTAACAACTGGCAGTAAGACACAGAGTCAAGCATGAGAGCGTATCAGGATTGCGAACTAGCATCGTTATTCTATAGGCTGGAATAGATTTATTAGATGTGTGCGAGAAGCGCCATGGATTCTCCCGTCGAATTAATATTGCACCACAGCTACCACACCCCCTGCTCACCCAGCGCCTCCCCGCTCACTGACCCTTGTGTACTGCCCACATGCAAGCCCGCGGTATCCATGCACGTCCCCGGGTCACACAAGCTGTCATGTTAATCCCGAGTTGTGTAACACCCTGCCCAAACTCGTCCACTGAGTTACCGGACTTGAGGGATCACCTTGACCTCAGATTATCGCAGGGAAATAGGAAGATTCTTCTGATCATCCCCCCGGGGGGCATCCACTTGACCTTATTCGTCCTCTCTTGTGTTTTCTCTCGCTCATCTCCCGCTCATTATTTTATTTTTATTATTGTCATCGGGGGTCAGAGTAACCCATTACTCCTCACTGATATTCTCGATTCCAGAATTATTAGGCTGATATTGTGATTTTTCACACTGTTTTTCAGGCTGATATGGTCGTTTTTCCCACTGTTTTCCAGGTTGAAATTCTCCTGTGATTATCTTATATTCTTGTAAATATTTTCCTTTTCTCATGAAGATGGTCTTGCTAATATGTTTAAGTAGAGCACCGCGAATCTCCCGAGGCCTTCAGTGTAATAAGATCAGAACATTCTAAGATTTTGATTGTCTCCGTGGAAGAGAAATTATGTTTGATCCTTTGAACAGAACGTTCTTGTTAGGAATTGTGTCTTCTTCTGTGATAATAAAATAAAACTCGTGTGTGCTTAGTATGTTTTTGCCTAATGCCTATCGCCGTCCTCGTGTAAACACGTGCTGTATCTTTACTGTATAGACACACCATCATTCATAATTTCATCTTCCACTTCTGCGGGTGCCTTTTCTAAAGCAGGCATGGGCGATCATGACATCCTAATCCCTCTGCCTGTGTCCTTTATGTGAAATATATTTGAAGATACGTATATGTTGTCTGTTATTAAAAGTACTTCGTGCCATTTGAATTATTTCTGTTTTCTCTGTGCCACGTGCTAGATCTTACTGTATATACGTGTCTCTTCTGAAGCAGGCATCGGCGACCATGACTCTCCCTTCTCTGTCGATGTATGGCAGGGGGGTGGGTATTTGAGTCTGAGAATTAAGGCCACCTGGCTAATGTAGTCGTCGCGAACTGTGTAGGTTAGGATTTTCTTTTTTGGTCCCCCTCAGACACAAATCCTTACCGGGGATTCGAACCCGGGTTTCCTGAAGGAGAATCCGGCGTTCTAGCCACTAAGCGAGCCGCTCTGATATTTCAAAATCTGTTTTGCCTGCCCTGAATATTCAGTCGACGACACCCATCTCCAGATCCTACTGGCGACAACACGTGTCATTATATTATAATAAACAAAACTGTCCACTAAATTTGAATACAACAATCACATTAAAGTTCAAAATTAAATAGTCCGTGTCAAGTTCATACAGCATGCTGGGATATGGTTCAGACTAGAAGGTAACGTAAATTAAAGAGTCCGTGTCAAGGTTATACAGCATGCTGGGATATGGTTCAGACTAGAAGGTAACGTAAGGGACCCCTTCAACGTCATCAATGGTATTGAGTAGTTGGTGCTAGGCTCATTTCTTAGACCAATGGTCACTTGATCTGTGATGATCACTATCATGCCGTACGCAGTACACTCCCCAGTATATTGTCTGGTACTTATTTTTAATGAGGCTTGATCGGCCCTAGAGTAATGGCAATGGGTTTCCATCAATGTTTGTTATTAGCCTTCTATCAGAGTAATGGCAATGGGTCTCCAGCAATGTCTGTCATGAGCCTTCTATCATAGTAATGGCGATGGGCCTCCAGCAATGTCTGTCATGAGCCTTCTATCATAGTAATGGCGATGGGCCTCTAGCAATGTCTGTCATGAGCCTTCTATCATAGTAATGGCGATGGGCCTCCAGCAATGTCTGTCATGAGCCTTCTATCATAGTAATGGCGATGGGCCTCCAGCAATGTCTGTCATGAGCCTTCTATCATAGTAATGGTGATGGGCGTCCAGCAATGTCTGTCATGAGCCTTCTATCATAGTAATGGCGATGGGCCTTCAGCAATGTCTGTCATGAGCCATCTATCAGAGTAATGGCAAAGGGCCTCAGGCAATGTCAGTCATGAGCCTTCTATCAGAGTAATGGCAATGTGTGTTCCAGCAATGTCTATAATGAGCCTTCGTTGTAAATTCAGCCCACAATTTTGCTGACCATATAGTGATATTGTCTGTCCTTTCTAATGTTAATTCAGTCCAGAAGTTTGCTGGCCATATCTTTATGTTGACTGACCCCTTCTATTGTACATTCTGCCAAGGAGTAAGATTCAATTAGTAATGCAACTGAAAGGCAACGTAAGCACATAATGTATCTCGAAATTTTATCACTTCTTCGAGAAGACTATACTATTTGTTTTCCTTACATTTAAATTTTAACCATAGGTGCTCACTATGTACAATAACAGCATCCGCTAAATAAATGGACCTGTAGAGATTAAACACTGGAAAATATTGATGAACATACGAACTGAAAGCCAGTCCAGTGAAAACTATCGGGAACACCAATTTCGCAGTCAAGAAACAAGCACTCGCTTTTTACAATACCAGAACACATTTTCCAAACGTTGCAGTACTTGTTCTTTATCATGAGTGTCCGCGGTGGCTTGTTCCATTGTTTCACACATTGTCAGTTTCCATTACATTGAGCGAACCTGCAGAGTTCGAGACAGCTATGAGCCCGTAACAAGAATATCAGGCCATCTAATTAGCATTCACTTGATCACCCTGCCTTTGTCATGAAATATTTTTCTACACACAATTCTATGACGTCACAGATATGTGGTTTCTGAGACGAATATTGCGAACACCTTGGACTGGCGGAGTAACTAACAATGATTGTCTATAAGAGAATGATAAAAGTAGAACATTATACGCAACTATAAGAGACAAACAGTATTCTTTGGTCATATTATGACAAGATAGGCATTGGAGAATGTAACGATTGGAAAGATCAGGGGTAGAAGATGCAGAGCCATAGCGGGAGGACTGCCGCTGGATGGTCCAAGGGTTGACATGGAGGGATATCATTATCAACGGATCCGCTTCAGAAAACCAAGATCCATATATGTGGAGGGACATGAGCGGATAAGCCATTTGACTAGGAACGGGATGATGAAGATGATGTTGATGAAGATGGTGGTAGTGGGGTTTTGGTGGTGGGGTTGGTGATGATGATGATGTGACGTCACTTTCTTTCGAGAAGTGGGTGTAGAGGGATCAAGATGTCCACCACACATCTCTATAAACGTGTACAATCCTATGGGTTAACAAAGAAATACTAGTCTGCACACTATGTGGCGACTGCCTGGGTAATCGATCTTTATTCCTCAGCCACACACCAATAATGCCATTATTAATGGTAAGGAAGCCGCCACGAAAACATACTTCCTCGTCTGCTGTAGGTCCTATAGTTGAGAGTTAGCCTTGCTGGCAGACGTCAGGCGGCCTTATGGGGTGTGGCCAGGCTTTGATGACACCACTAGACATCAGCCTCCGCTGTAGCACAAATTGTGTAGGACAAATTCTGGATTGTCGTCAACTTCCGTTCCCCAGAATGGCAGTTAAGACATTGAACCGCCACGGCCTTTGGAGTATTTATCCTTGTGGCTGCGGTTTGCATTTCGCATTTTCCTCATGTTGGACTGGTAGTATATGGTTCCGTCGCCCTGCTACTGAGTAAGTGCTTGGTGCGACTCTGTTGCCGTGAAGTTGGAACCTCGACTAATTAACTAACTAACTAACTAACTAACTAACTAATACCTGGGCGTCATATATGGGGTTGGTTACATTATGAGGAAGGATCAATCCGACGATGTTTTGGCAACAGGAAAGATCTATGGAAAGAGAGATACAGGAAGACTTCGAGAGAAGGTTCTTGACAGACATTTGCCATAGCTCTGAAAGATGTTAGTACACGAATCGATAACTACCGTTGGAGCTCACAAGATGTGGAGAAATAAGACCACAACGCCACTCGGCGGGGAACTTGGTGATGAACCACCTATCTCGAACTCGGCCATTCTTGTAAGTTGATGCTTAATTCTTAGAACATGCATAGAAGCACAAAACTATTGATAAACAAGAGAAGCTGGTGGCTCGATATTTATATAGTTAGAATGAACAGTGACATAATAGTGAAATATAAAAGACTTCCTAAAACTATCTAATTGAGACCAACATTAATCCATAAATTATAAAGTTATCATGTCATCCTACTATGGATTCTTCTTCTTCTTCTTCTTCTTCTTCTTCTTCTTCTTCTTCTTCTTCTTCTTCTTCTTCTTCTTCTTCTTCTTCTTCTTCTTCTTCTTCTTCTTCGTCTTCGTCTTCTTCTCCTCCTCCTTCTTCATCATCTTCTCCTCCTCCTCCTCCTCATCGTCGTCGTCGTCGTCCTTGTCGATGTCGTTGCGTCGTTGTCGTTGACCTTCAGACATCAGTATGAATTATTACAAAGAAAGCAGCAGTCAACTTAAGCTTGTTGGTATCCCCATAGAGTTTGTCCCAAAATGGACCGGGTGTAGGCCAAAGTAAATGTCTCTGTTCTGCATATGTTGGACACTCCTGCAATACATATTCAGCTGTCATTGTAGTAATTACACAGTTACATTCATCGGCATCTCCTAACTTCAGTTTATTAAATACGTGTATGTATATTGTTATTCTTGACTAATAATCTTACACCTCTTTTGAGGAAGATGACATCAAAGTAGTACTCTCGTGTGTGTATATATTATACTGTATACTTATTTGCACTATTTAATTCTGAACATAAAGGGCATCGTATTTCACACAATCAGAGAACAATGAGTAGACAACCTGTATAATCGTGACTATTATTACATGTCAACTGTAGCATCTACTCAAAAAACAGTTTCCGCCCGCCATATCATCACAACAGGCACAACGTCCTGTTGCTTCGCGTCGCTTGCATTAGCTAGGGCCGTTGTTTGTTTAGAATTCAAGCTACCCTCATAATTCCTTTTAAAAGAAAATGTTTATCACCAGAATTAACATGCATTGTTGTCAATATAATCATATATTAATTCACCATATATTCATATGAGTACCCCATTTGTATGTGGCGGCGATCAGTTATGCCCTTATAGTTATGCTTGAGTGAGTATGCGTGCAACATTGTTGTTAGTCAATCTATTTACATGTATTGTGTGTTTAAAATTTGAAGCCATGAAACTCACTAAATGAGCCAACTTGCCAGTTACGTCAATCAGTAGGCGTATGATTATATTTGGATACACCATACACCATTCACTGACACCCTATATTACCACAGCGGGAGCCGGGCATCGCAGTAGCTAGCACACATGCTTACTGGTCCCGTGGTCATGTGGTTGAATCCTTGTTGAGACGGGGGTCTTTTTTTAAAATTTCCCTGGACATCCTTCACAGCCCGGCCTAAATTGGATGCCAGGAAATGCTCTGGGAAGTCAAGACGACCGCGGTAGGATTTTGACCACGTGAGCCATCACGGTCTCCCTGGCCCAGGTGTTAACGTCTTTCTCCGTAATCCCGTATAGTCTCGTGAGTAACGTAACCTGCGCGAGAATCGATAGCGGCTCTCGCCACGTTAGTAACTTAGGGATATGTCAGCCGGTCACTCAGAAAGCAATGGCAAACTACTGAGCGTAATCTTGCCTCCTTGTACATCAAAAGCAGCTGAAAATGCTGATGTTGACTGCAACGTCCTGTATATGTGTGTGTGTATATATATATATATATATATATATATATATATATATATATATATATATATATATATATATATATATATATATATATATATATATATATATATATATGAGATCAACGTTGCCCAGAGATTTATCGCAATCACGTTTAAACTTCATGTGCGCTGCAAACGAGACAGTGGGTTCACTCCACACACCAGTCAGTCGGACTTAAACGTTGACTTCTCTTTCAGAAAGCAATGGCAAACTAAGGGATGTAAAATTGGCTAAATATTCAACCTCGGTTGTATGGCAACCTCCTACGAAGAACATACAACATGTTGTTGTTACCATATACCAACACTAGGCGAGTACAAGAACTTACAACATGTTGTTGTTACCATATACCAACACTAGGCGAGTACAAGAACATACAACATGTTGTTGTTACCATATATCAACACCAGGCGAGTACAAGAACATACAACATGTTGTTGTTAACATATACCAACACTAGGCGAGTACAAGAACATACAACATGTTGTTGTTACCATATACCAACACCAGGCGAGTACAAGAACATACAACATGTTGTTGTTGCCATATACCAAACCAGGCGAATACAAGAGGCCTTGTTATATTAACAACACTCGACATATGTATGATGCGGAGAAGACTACTGCGGGGTAGATGACCCGGTCGTGGTACCAGGTCGATATTTAACTGGCTTGAGTTGTGCCACCTCCTCGATGTCGATGAATACATTTTGCATAAACATAATCCTGCAGAAATCCATCATTTATGCATGCTCGCCATGTGCTATTTTTCCCTTGCTATCAACCTTCGTTTTATTCTATACTCCATTGTCTCTAACTATATTCACACTCCCGCCCCTCTCCCGCCTCTCTCGGTAAACTCCGGTTGGTTCTATAACTGAAAAGAAGAAAAAAATACTCCCGCGTAAACGGCCTTTCTCAAAGCTGATTTGATAACCAGTCTGACAATGCCGCGCTAGTTTGTCCGTCCTTTGTGTTTATTTATTATTAATTTTATCGATTTTAATCATTGTGCTTAATTATTTACTGCCTACACTGATTAGGAAGAAAGGAAACAAAACCTTTTCAAAGTGTATGAGTCTGTATGTACGACCAGGCCGCTTTACTACAGCTGAAACCAGCGGATCTCAAACTGTGCAGAAAAGCATGCAACTGGCGCCAGAAGGTAGACGGTGAGACATGGAGGTATTAAATCTCAAAGAGTGCAGACAACCATACAGGGTTGGCTTAAAAAGGCTCGTAAGTGTCAACCTGTGAGGTATCACGGTTTAAACAGTGCTGGTGAAGTGGGAAGGTGTCTGTGGCGATGTGGTAAAGCCAGTACCGTGCGGTAGATTTTCTCAGTACGATGCGAGTCTTCGAAATGCCGCCCCTTCCTTGTTTTTTTTTCCTTTAAAAATGCCGCCCCCTCATGAAGTCCCCTTACGGTGCCACCTGATGCGGCCGCCTCTCTGTATCACAGCACGGCATGGCCCTGGGTAAAACCATGTTTACGTGGGTTCGTGTTGGTACCGCGTCGTTCAGACCTCGAGTTCAGTTTTGTGCGGGACCCCTGGGGTTTATCGCTGAAACTACGAGTTTCTATCTTGTGCGAACCTCTGGATAGACGACTTGCCTGTTCTGCAGAGAAAGAGAGACCGCGCCAGATGGTATAAGACGCAGTGCAATGAAGTCGATTATCTCTCTGTTAATCCTTCAATATTTGGCTAAACGTTGTAATCACGAATGAACAGAATGAAAGCAATACAATCAAATTATGAAAAGTTCATAAAATCAAAACTTCTCCCATTTTACAATCAGCTTCCACACATCTCAATACCGAGTGGACTCGCACACGCAATGCATCAGCTTTGTAAATAATGCACATGTCAAAATGTAACAAGATCAAGGGGAAGAGAGGCAGAGGCAGACCAAGAGAAATGATGCTGGACGGATTGAGACGGTGGCATGAAGGAATAACATCAGCAGAGTTTATCCAGAACACCAAAGACCGAGATCTGTGGAGAGACATGAACGCCAGTTGACAGGGCATTTGATGGTGATCACCATGTAACGTGTCCTTTGCAGAACGTCTCTCTTCTGACGGCTCGTGGAAATGATCCTCAATTCTTTACCTTGTCTCAGTTCTTTCCACAAGTCTCTGCCCAAAGTCTCTGTAATGTCCTATGCCCGTCTTCGTGTGTTAGAGCACTATCTCTATTTCCAGAATGCACACATCTCTGTAGGGCATCCTAGTGAGTCCCACCTGCAGTGCCGTGGACCAGCTTCAACTGCTACAGCCAGGGATCATAGCCGATAGAATTCATCCAAGCTCCTTCTGTTTGAGATGAAAAGGCCGGCAAGCCAATCAAGTGTCGTTATAGTGGTATTTGTTATGCTCGTATTTACACATATCCACACACATGTACACACTCGAGTAGACACGGGCTATGTCTCTTCACTAACATAAGAGCTGGACTGGCATGCTCGAATGGACAAAGAACATTCTCGAAATAAAGACCTTAACTACATACTCGAAAAAGAACTTTCTTGAACAAAGACAATTCTCAGATAAAGAATCTTCTTGGACAGAAGATTCTCGGACAAAGTACCTAACGAACAAAGAACATTCTCGGACAAAGTACGTTAACAACAAAGAACATACTCAGACAAAGAACTTTCTTGGACACATAATCTTCTCTGTAGAGAACATTCTCGGACAAAGAATCTTATCGATGAGTTGAGTCTGGTGTGTATATATGCCGAGATCCTTATTGGTGCTACGGAGTTGGTGTACTGAGCTGAGCGTATCCTAGTGGGATTAGAGGAGGATTGGAGCACTAATGGAGATATGAGATATCTTGAATTCAAAAAATATATATGGAAGTCTGTGTAAATCTGTATAATCTGTGTATAAATCTATCCATAAATATTTGTATAAATGTCTGTATAAAACTGTGTTAACAAATTGAATACATCAACATACAGCTGAAAGATGCTGGTGTTGACAGCAATGTCCTGTAAAGGATATGCAAAAAAAAAATGTATAAATCATTGTAAATCGTACGTATAAATATATCTATCTATCTATCTATCTATCTATCTATCTATCTATCTATCTATCTATCTATCTAATCTATCTATCTAATCTATCTATCTATCTATCTAATCTATCTATCTAATCTATCTATCTATCTATCTATCTATCTATCTGTCTGTCTGTCTGTCTGTGTATATATATATATATATGTGTCTGTGTATATATATATGTGTGTGTGTGTATATATATATATATATATATATATATATATATATATATATATATATATATATATATATATATATATATATATATATATATATATATATATCCATCTATCTCTCTGACTGTCTTTCCGTGCGTCCGTCTGTTTATCCGCCCATCCGTCTGTCTGTGTCCATCTATCTGCCTCTCTGTTTGTTTGTCAGTCAGTCTGAATGACTGACAACCACAATTCTTGGTGTAGCATGTGCACATCTTGGTTGTGAAGCCCCACACATATAGCAGCGTGATAACCGCTGCCCTTCACATTTCAGCAACACGTGAATACAACTGAAATGAAGTTGGAACGTGCGGGTGCATGCGTTGCCAAACAACGATTCACTTTTTGTCACGGCCGGTTGAAGTGTTCACACGATTTAGCAAAGATGGCATGGACACTCATTCTTGTGGCTTAGCAATACCTGCATCTCGGAAAAACCTGCCAGTATCATAAGACCTTCTGAATCTTTCTTGTTTGACTCTCTAGGATACGACTTACTGTTTTCGTTTTTGCTTGATTCTGTAGTGTAAGACCTTCTGACTCATTCTTGTTTCACTCTCTAAGATAAGGTCTTCTGATTCTTTCTTTTTGACTCTAGGGTAAGACATTCCGACACTTTCTTATTTAATTCTCTAACTCAAGGCCTTCTGGCTCTTTCTTGTTTGACTCTCTAAGATAAGACCTACCGATTCTTTCTTGCTTGATTCTCTAAGATAAAAGCCTTCTGATCCGTTCTTGTTTGATTCTCTAGTACAGTGGTTCTCAACATTTTTTGGCCCCCCTCCTTTCACCATATTTTCAGAACGTCATTCCCCCTTTTGTATTTCCTACCTAAAAATCCCGCCCCGCCCCTACACAGTATACGTAATAATGGAAGCTAAATTTAATAGCACATACTAAAACAAGTCTAGACGTCCACATAAAACGTGATTTGTGGGTCTACATACTTTATAAAATGAATTTTAGAAGGGTGAGACGTACAGAACGGTACAGTATGAAGGGGAAAACAATATCAAGTAATCTGTTCTTGTATTAATGCGATCTTGAAATAATCTTAATTCTTCATTAAGATGTCCAGGTTGTCCCAGCCTAGTAAAGAGCCTGCCTCTATCAAAAAGGAATTTGTATAGAGACCTTCCTCCCGACCACGGGAAACTATCTTATGAAGCTCTCATTCCCTTCTGCAAGTGTAGAAACCAAAGGAATATGCAAGTCAACAACCTACCAATATTCCTAAGTTTGTTTTTTTTTTCGTTTTTTTCCTTCGCTCGTTTTGAACTCAAACGTAGTCCATACACACTATTTATAGTAGTGATGAACATAATTTTGCGTGCGGGTTAGCTTTCCGTATTAACAGTGTCCCTCGCCATCAGGCGAACCCACTCAGACTTCAGAGGTACTTGTAATTTACTCCCCCAAGTCAAGAACGACAGGTCAACATTTTAGTCCAGCTCTCCGGTGTAGGGGTTGAACAGCTTACCTCGGTATCAGCACACCGGATGTTAAAAAACACGCGTTCTTACCCATTCGGCCATGCGGACCTGCATATTCCTAAGTTGAGAATATACATTGTTTCGACATTATGACTAGCCAAGGTTTCTAGAGCGAAAACTTACGTGGTTTAGCCATCATTTTAGAATGGATCGACCTGGAGGCCCCCCCCCCCCCTTTTCCATCCCAGCGTGCTAGCCATTACCCCAGCGCGGTTCCTTTATTTGGAGTGCAATGATGATAATATGAGCTGCAGTGAACGGACCCCTCAGTGGCGGCAATCACAGCGGTGAGAAGCCACGACAGTTGTGACAACTTGTTATAATTTAATAGTCACGAAAGTGCCCACTGTCTTTTGTCAGTTGTTTAGCTCTAGGAGAACGAATTTTCTGTTCCTAATCCACATTTGCCCGTAAGCCATGGGAGCCTGATTTATTCCGAGGCCAGACGTGTTGCTTTCCTAGTGTCGGGTTTATGTTTGTTGTCTTATCTATCCATCTTTTTTTTTTTTTTCGTTCTTTTCCAGCCAGCCATAAACACACGTGAGGATATTGTTTTAATTGACTTGGGTTCACAGATCGACCCAGTTTAAAATGGGTACCAGGAAATATATTATGACCAGGATTTTTTTTTTTAATGCAGTAGTGTTCGGGTTTCAACCGCATCACTCAACGAGCGTTGATTGGTCGATAAAAACATGGAGCTAGAACCACATACCGAATTCACCTCAAGGTGTGGAAACAGGGTCTTTTGCTTTCTTCTTCTTCTTCTTCTTCTTCTTCTTCTTCTTCTTCTTCTTCTTCTTCTTCTTCTTCTTCTTCTTCTTCTTCTTCTTCTTCTTCTTCTTCTTCTTCTTCTTCTTTCTTTGAATACATATACACACACACATATATATATACATACACATACGTACGTGAGCACAGACGTACGTACACCCATGCATCTGTGCCTGCGTGCATGTCAGCTGATGGACAAAAGGAAGGACAGATACACACATACACATTCATGCATGCAAGCCTGCGTGTGTGCGTGCCTTCATCGGTACACATGCGTGCATATAGACACACAGACAATATTGGAAAAGCCTTGGAAATAAGTAACCCGTGGTGTCTTTCTACCTATATGAAGACTGTCACGTCATATAAGACTCAATATTACTTATGCTCTGTCACATCTTATAAGACTCAATGTTACTTATACTTTGTCACGTCGTGTAAGATTTAATATTTCTTATACTCTGTCACGTCGTGTAAGACTCAGTGTTACTTATACTCTGTCACGTCGTGTAAGATTCAATGTTACTTATACTTTGTCACGTCATGTAAGATTCAATGTTACTTATATTCTGTCACGTCGTGTAAGACTCAGTGTTACTTATACTCTGTCACGTCGTGTAAGACTCAATATTACTTCCTGAGTACAACAAATATATCCAATCTCTCCCCTCATTTTCCCCTCACATATCAACTCACATTCCCCTAGAAAGTTAGTCCTTAACCACACAAAAGACCAAAGACTTACGCTCACATTCCCATATATGGCTTCTATTGTCTAAACGCCGGCAGAATTGCCGTGTCTGTCTCTGCAACAACATCGACCCCTCACACAGATATCTGGGTGGCTTTTGGATTAGTTCTGATGCTACTTACGCTTTTGACTGAATTTGTAGTCTGATTGCTGGGTTCTGTCAATGTTCGCATTGTGTTTGGATGTGGGATGTCGTTGGATGAGACAAGTTTTCTGATTAATATTGCTGCTTCCCGCTATGTTCTGATTACTGTTGTTTCATGTGACTTGTTGGTGTCTATGTTTGATATTATACAAAGTCTGGGTCTTGTGTCTGTCTTTGTCTGTCTGTCTGCCATTCTGTCCATGTCTTTCTATGTGTTTTCTTGTACGTTTATCTATCTATCTATATATCTATCTATCGATCGATCGATCGATCGATCTGTCTGTCTTGTCTGTCTGTCTATTTAACTCTGTCCGTCCGTGCGTCTCTCTCTCTCTCCTCTCTCTCTCTCTCTCTCTCTCTCTCTCTCTCTCTCTCTCTCTCTCTCTCTCTCTCTCTCTCTCTCTCGCTATCTATCTATCTATCTGTTCGCCCGTCAGTCGATCTGTCCGTCCTTCGGGTATGGCTTCTTGTAATGTTCTTCCTCTTCTTATAGTCCATGCCATGTGACGTTGGTGATCATGTCAATCCACAGCCTTCTGCGTCGTTTCGTGTGCTGCCAATTATTTCGGACACTGTTCCTCCATGGCGCCATGTCACGTTAGCTAAACGATATCAGTAACTTTCCTGGGGGAAAAAAACGTATCTTATGATTACAAAACGCTAAAACACGTTATAAATTATTACAATGTGTTGCCTGTCCATATTATGTTTCATGGTCTTCAAATGATAACATTGACTTTCTTTGACTGTAATTATTTGTGATTTGTTTTTGACTTTATTTCACTGTCATTATTTGTGATTTGTTTTTCAGACTCTCATCTCACGAGCACTGTCTATCTGTGAGCTCTGCCCTCCACGTCTGGTGAGTTGTCCATCTTGCTTCATTTATTGTATACATTTGGTGTTGTGTTCTTACCTTAGTTTGATATTATTTGTGCTTCTCTACGCATGTTCCATCCATACGACAAGAAGAACTGTATATTGAAAAGGGTTGGCTACTAAGGTCGATAAAACCAAAGAAAGGTGAAATAGTTTGGTAACTTGAAGCGTCAAGAAAGGTTGGAGAGAATAATTATGGAGGGGTATATACCCGGGAAGAGAGGAAGAGGAACACTAAAGAGACGGTGGGTGCAGGACATGGTCGATGCTCTCCAAATGGGTGTATCGGACGCGGGATATCTTGCTCATGACCGAGAAGTTTTCCAGACGATTGTTATGGGAGTGAAGTTCTGCAGAGGGCATGTTACTGAATGAAAGTTGCTTACATCTGCACGTAACTTTGCTTCACGTTGTGTGTATTTAACTTGATTTTACGTCGCATACGTCACTTAACATTTTTAACTGTCTGTATTTATCTTTCTTTTACGTTGTTCATGTGTATCTGTATGCAACGATATATCTGTTGTCTGTCTCCAATATGTTACATACTTAGTGTCCTTTGAAGTTGTTTAGAGCTTTTTTTGTCACTATTTTTGCTGTTTTCTGCATATAAAGAAAATAATATAACATACTGCTTGGATAGCAAATCCATTACGTGGAAAGTCCGAATCGAAAGCTCACTGTGTGGATGCCATCTGCAGACTGCATTCTTCTGGTTTCCGGAGGAACAGCCTGTGGTGAACGGAAGGCCCAATATACAGAAATGAGGCTAAGCAGCCAAGTGCAGGAGTGACGATTCCTTGGGTGAGCCCAGCAATTATGGAAGCCTCCTTGGATGGCGGGGAATGCCCATGGCCTGCCCCTGCTTTCCCTTGAGGGCTGACCGTTATGTCTTCGGCTGTTCTAAATGGGCAAGCTGGGATGGGGGAATAACACCAAAACAGTGAGGGTCAAACGTCTTACGAAACCCCCGGGAAGGTTAACTCGGTCAACAAATGCCCGCAGAAGTCGGATGTGTCGGTCTAAAGGCACAAGAACGCAGCTTTGCTGTAGACAGGCACAACGCAATCACGTCCGAAAAAAAAACTCCCGATGAACGAAAAAGAAGATATACCATACGAGGGCGAGTCAATAAGTAAGACACACAGTTCTGTGGGATGGCAGATAAATGTAGTTGGTGTTTTCTACAGGTGTCATTAGGTGACAGCAACATCAACTTTATATTCCTGTTCGTCGGGTGTCGCTAGGTGTCTCATGCGCATGCGCAGTGCATAAACAAAATGGCGACTGTACTTACGGAGTGTACAACCAAAGAGCAACGTGCTGTCGTGCGGTGTTTGTTTGTTTGTTTGTTATTTGTTTTGTTGTTGTTGTTTGTTTTGTTTGTTTTTTTGGGGGGGGGGGGGGCAAAAGGACTGCCTGCAAAGGACATTCATAAGGAAAATAAGGAAATGCTTCCTGTTTATGCTGACAAATGGTTGTCCCGTAAAGCGGTGCAAAGCTGGGACAGAAAAATTTTCTCAAGGACGTTCTAAAATTGTTGATGAAATCCCATCTGGTCGTCCTGTTGAGATTGCAACAGAAGCATCTGTGTATCGGGTGGAGCAGATGAGTAGAGGTGACAGGCGAGTAACGATAGACTCTGTATCATCTGCAATGTGGTGCTCACGTGATTCAGCATGCAGTATAATGCACGATCGATTGAAATTTAAGAAAGTGTTCTCAAGGTGGCTACCCAGACAATGCCAAACCACATACGGCTTGATTAACTCAGGAAAAAATTAACCAACTAAGGTGCGAAGTGCTGGAACATCTACCTTACAGATCCTCTTCCCCCCCCCCCCCCCCCCGTCCCCCACTTAGCCCCTAGCGATTTCCACCTTTTTGGTCCACTGAAAACCCACCTTGGCTGGAGATATTTCGCGAATGACGCCGAAGTTGAATGTGAAGTGAAAACGTGGTTTAGAAAACAGAGCACGCAGTTCTATGCTGCCGGTTTGGGAGGACTGATAAAACGATGGGATAAGTGCATCAATGTTGGTGGAAATTATGTTGAGAAATAAAGGGACAATGTATGTATAAAAAATAAACTGGCTTATGTATAAAAAAAATAAACTGGCTTCAGGTTGTTATCATATTTAGTTATTTTTCTACAGCCATTTGTGACTTACTTACTGACTTCCCCTCGTATGTGAAACCATGTCCCATGGTTAATTTATAAGTGTGTTATTTGATGAATATTTCTCCTTCTTTTAGCCGTTAATGAGATCATCAACCCGTTTCATCGACTGTAATGTTGATACTTACTGTGTATTATCAATAGATTTAGTTAGCTATTGCATGTTTATTCTACTTTTCTCCCAGTTTTTTATTTAATCATCTATTATACTTAGCATAACTTTTATTATCATCATCATTATTATAGTTACGAGTATGATCATAATTCCTAATATCACTGTAATATATATTGTTTTATTTGACCATAATAATCTGTATCTTTTGTTGTATTGATACAGCAATCACTGTACTATAACAACAACTACTACTACTACTACTACTACTACTACTACTACTACTACTACTACTACTACTACTACTACTACTGTTACAACTACGACTACTACTACTACTGTTACAACTACGACTACTACAACTACTACTACTACAACTTTTACTACTACTACAACTAATACTACTGCTATGACAACAACCACGACGACGACTACCACTGCTACTACTACTAGAACGAATACTACTGCTACTACCACCACCGCTACAACTACAATTTCTTCTGCTACAATTACTGCTGCCGCCGCTGCTACCATCACCTTGTATTTTTAATCCAGGGGATGGGCAGGGATTGATTGTCTATGCCAGGGATCAGAACAAGGTATTAAAGGTAATCATATTGAGCAAAATATGGCTTGACTGCGACGTCCTGTAAAGGATATACAACTAACCTAACCTCGGATGTCAGACGGGCACACTGACCTTTGACCTATATAACTCGGTGCGACGTACTTCGAAGAAGAATTATCCTCGCCATTAGAATGTGTATAGATTATCCCTGTAAATCATTACGTGTGTTATCCTCATTATCGCAGTAATCAATATGTGTATTCTAATCATTATCCTTGTTATCAGGGAAGTATTATAACCATGATCGTTGTCATCAGTATGTGTATACTGATCACTATCCTTGTCATCAGTATATGTATTATAATCAGTGTCGTCATTATCAGTATGTATATTATAATCATCAATCATGTTATCAATATGTATATTATAGTCATTATCCTTGTTATCAGTGTGTGGATTATTAAATCTAACAAGTGGCCACGGATTTCACAAGTTTGTATACCTTGTGTCTTTTATGTGCTTAAATCCAACCCACCGTGTCTTTCTTTATTGTTACAACGTTCACTTCCATACTCAACCAGTGTATAGTATTGTTGTATCCATGCCTGTCCTCCTATGAATTCTCATCTTCACTCATCTCGTGCAGCAGGAACATTCTACAAGCACCGAGCCATACTCGCCTTCTCAAACCCTGCATGGACGTGCGCCTCTATGTTTACCCGTGTTCGATCTGTGTGCAAATTAATGAATAAAGATAATACACAAGAAACGCCCCCTATATGGCGCCTGTAAATAACTACATATACACATTCATAACACCCTTGTCCCGTATAAAGTCACTCTATTTTTAAACAGCCATCCGCTATTTTTTTTTTATTTTACCTCTTTTTCTGTTTCCTCCCCTCTCCTCCTTTCGTCCCAGCAATATTTATCACCCCTGCTCCACCCTGGCTCCCCGCTGCCCCTATCCCCGCTGAAAATACCCCTTTATTTCCTATTCTCCTGTCTATATAATCGAATTTGACACCAAGTGCGCGCGAGTACTATAGAAGCGATGGAGTCAATGCTTAGTCTGTGAGTCACCGTGAGCGCACTGGTAGGCTGACAGTGGTGGTCGGATCTGGACTAGGTTGGGGGGGACCACGACGTTCGGGCAAGTTTTACACTCGGCTAAGTCCCCTTCCTTGGGCTTGATTGACGTCCTTTTTCGTCCTTACTCTGGATGCCGGAGCTAATGTGAAGATGGTATTGTAATCTGTGTAGTTGTTCGTGATTGTTAATTTAGCAGATGTTGTGGTTCTAGTGCTGATGATGTTGTTCCTATGGCAGTGTGTCGTGTTGTGGTGGTATCACGGTGGTAACTGGCAATTGTCGCAAGAAGTGAGGTAACTGTTGTGTTGTAGAATTACTTATAGTTGTAAGATAAATAGACAATAATTACAATCGCCATGTTAAATAACTCTTTGTTGTAGTATGCATTCTTATTGTAGTAGATATTTTAGTAAAAAGTAAGATTAGTGCCATTGCTGATACTGCCGTTATGGTTTGAAGTGTTAGGCGTCACATATCCCAGGCCACGAAAAGTGAGTTAGGGGGTCAGTTCCATTTCTTTCCCGGACAATTCCTAGAAAATTATGACGATTGTCGGGTACCCATTTTATGGGGTCGATCCCAGAGCCGTACTGGTTGGGGGAAAACACCTGCCTGTGCTGGGGGTCTAACCGGGACCACGGTCTTGGGAGGTCAGCGCTTTAACCACTATGTTATCACGGCTTTTGGATACTGTAGTCATTGTTTGTCACTCGCTCTGGGAGGTCAGCGCTGTAACCACTATGTTATCACGGCTTCTGGATACTGTAGTCATTGTTTGTCACTCGCTCTGGGAGGTCAGCGCTGTAACCACTATGTTATCACGGCTTCTGGGTACTGTAGTCATTGTTTGTCACTCGCTCTGGGAGGTCAGCGCTGTAACCACTATGTTATCACGGCTTCTGGATACTGTAGTCATTGTTTGTCACTCGCTCTGGGAGGTCAGCGCTGTAACCACTATGTTATCACGGCTTCTGGATACTGTAGTCATTGTTTGTCACTCGCTCTGGGAGGTCAGCGCTGTAACCACTATGTTATCACGGCTTCTGGATACTGTAGTCATTGTTTGTCACTCGCTCTGGGAGGTCAGCGCTGTAACCACTATGTTATCACGGCTTCTGGATACTGTAGTCATTGTTTGTCACTCGCTCTGGGAGGTCAGCGCTGTAACCACTATGTTATCACGGCTTCTGGATACTGTAGTCATTGTTTGTCACTCGCTCTGGGAGGTCAGCGCTGTAACCACTATGTTATCACGGCTTCTGGATACTGTAGTCATTGTTTGTCACTCGCTCTGGGAGGTCAGCGCTGTAACCACTATGTTATCACGGCTTCTGGGTACTGTAGTCATTGTTTGTCACTCGCTCTGGGAGGTCAGCGCTGTAACCACTATGTTATCACGGCTTCTGGATACTGTAGTCATTGTTTGTCACTCGCTCTGGGAGGTCAGCGCTGTAACCACTATGTTATCACGGCTTCTGGATACTGTAGTCATTGTTTGTCACTCGCTCTGGGAGGTCAGCGCTGTAACCACTATGTTATCACGGCTTCTGGGTACTGTAGTCATTGTTTGTCACTCGCTCTGGGAGGTCAGCGCTGTAACCACTATGTTATCACGGCTTCTGGATACTGTAGTCATTGTTTGTCACTCGCTCTGGGAGGTCAGCGCTGTAACCACTATGTTATCACGGCTTCTGGATACTGTAGTCATTGTTTGTCACTCGCTCTGGGAGGTCAGCGCTGTAACCACTATGTTATCACGGCTTCTGGATACTGTAGTCATTGTTTGTCACTCGCTCTGGGAGGTCAGCGCTGTAACCACTATGTTATCACGGCTTCTGGATACTGTAGTCATTGTTTGTCACTCGCTCTGGGAGGTCAGCGCTGTAACCACTATGTTATCACGGCTTCTGGGTACTGTAGTCATTGTTTGTCACTCGCTCTGGGAGGTCAGCGCTGTAACCACTATGTTATCACGGCTTCTGGATACTGTAGTCATTGTTTGTCACTCGCTCTGGGAGGTCAGCGCTGTAACCACTATGTTATCACGGCTTCTGGATACTGTAGTCATTGTTTGTCACTCGCTCTGGGAGGTCAGCGCTGTAACCACTATGTTATCACGGCTTCTGGTACTGTAGTCATTGTTTGTCACTCGCTCTGGAGGTCAGCGCTGTAACCACTATGTTATCACGGCTTCTGGATACTGTAGTCATTGTTTGTCACTCGCTCTGGGAGGTCAGCGCTGTAACCACTATGTTATCACGGCTTCTGGATACTGTAGTCATTGTTTGTCACTCGCTCTGGGAGGTCAGCGCTGTAACCACTATGTTATCACGGCTTCTGGATACTGTAGTCATTGTTTGTCACTCGCTCTGGGAGGTCAGCGCTGTAACCACTATGTTATCACGGCTTCTGGGTACTGTAGTCATTGTTTGTCACTCGCTCTGGGAGGTCAGCGCTGTAACCACTATGTTATCACGGCTTCTGGATACTGTAGTCATTGTTTGTCACTCGCTCTGGGAGGTCAGCGCTGTAACCACTATGTTATCACGGCTTCTGGATACTGTAGTCATTGTTTGTCACTCGCTCTGGGAGGTCAGCGCTGTAACCACTATGTTATCACGGCTTCTGGATACTGTAGTCATTGTTTGTCACTCGCTCTGGGAGGTCAGCGCTGTAACCACTATGTTATCACGGCTTCTGGATACTGTAGTCATTGTTTGTCACTCGCTCTGGGAGGTCAGCGCTGTAACCACTATGTTATCACGGCTTCTGGATACTGTAGTCATTGTTTGTCACTCGCTCTGGGAGGTCAGCGCTGTAACCACTATGTTATCACGGCTTCTGGATACTGTAGTCATTGTTTGTCACTCGCTCTGGGAGGTCAGCGCTGTAACCACTATGTTATCACGGCTTCTGGGTACTGTAGTCATTGTTTGTCACTCGCTCTGGGAGGTCAGCGCTGTAACCACTATGTTATCACGGCTTCTGGATACTGTAGTCATTGTTTGTCACTCGCTCTGGGAGGTCAGCGCTGTAACCACTATGTTATCACGGCTTCTGGATACTGTAGTCATTGTTTGTCACTCGCTCTGGGAGGTCAGCGCTGTAACCACTATGTTATCACGGCTTCTGGATACTGTAGTCATTGTTTGTCACTCGCTCTGGGAGGTCAGCGCTGTAACCACTATGTTATCACGGCTTCTGGATACTGTAGTCATTGTTTGTCACTCGCTCTGGGAGGTCAGCGCTGTAACCACTATGTTATCACGGCTTCTGGGTACTGTAGTCATTGTTTGTCACTCGCTCTGGGAGGTCAGCGCTGTAACCACTATGTTATCACGGCTTCTGGATACTGTAGTCATTGTTTGTCACTCGCTCTGGGAGGTCAGCGCTGTAACCACTATGTTATCACGGCTTCTGGTACTGTAGTCATTGTTTGTCACTCGCTCTGGGAGGTCAGCGCTGTAACCACTATGTTATCACGGCTTCTGGATACTGTAGTCATTGTTTGTCACTCGCTCTGGGAGGTCAGCGCTGTAACCACTATGTTATCACGGCTTCTGGATACTGTAGTCATTGTTTGTCACTCGCTCTGGGAGGTCAGCGCTGTAACCACTATGTTATCACGGCTTCTGGATACTGTAGTCATTGTTTGTCACTCGCTCTGGGAGGTCAGCGCTGTAACCACTATGTTATCACGGCTTCTGGATACTGTAGTCATTGTTTGTCACTCGCTCTGGGAGGTCAGCGCTGTAACCACTATGTTATCACGGCTTCTGGATACTGTAGTCATTGTTTGTCACTCGCTCTGGGAGGTCAGCGCTGTAACCACTATGTTATCACGGCTTCTGGATACTGTAGTCATTGTTTGTCACTCGCTCTGGGAGGTCAGCGCTGTAACCACTATGTTATCACGGCTTCTGGGTACTGTAGTCATTGTTTGTCACTCGCTCTGGGAGGTCAGCGCTGTAACCACTATGTTATCACGGCTTCTGGATACTGTAGTCATTGTTTGTCACTCGCTTTCAACTCCATCGTAGTTTAAATACGTGCTACTACTCCTAGTGCACTGGACTGATTTGTGCGTGTGGATTAGCCTCCCCTATTACCAGTGTCCCTCGCTATATGGCAAACCCACTCCGACTTCTGAGATACTTGTAATTTACGTCCCCAAATCAAGGACGAGAAGTCAACATGTTAGTCCAGCTGACCTCGGCATCAGCACACCGGATGTATTAGAAGGAGCGCTCTTACCAATTCGGCAATGCTCACTACCACTGTAGTAGTTTTATATAACTCTTCTAGCTTCCCCATGTATAGTCATGATAATATGATGAGAACCAACTGTAGCATGTATTCATGGTAAGCACTGTTATTACTGCCTACAGTTCCTTGCGGTGTAGGACAAAGGGGTCTTGAGCCTAAGGAATTAAGGCAGCCTGGCTATATCAGTTGCCGCCAATTGTCCAGGATTTACCCCCGACTTACCGAGGATTCGAACCTAGAACTCCCCAATAGGAGTCCGACGTTTTAGCCACTCGGTCTGTGTATTATTGGTAACAGTTAGAAATTTCAATTAGGTATTATAACCGCCATAGATCTTTGAGTGTCGTAATCTCGCATGCCACGTTTGAAACACAACTGCGGGCGATTTGGCAGCAGACCACCTTGCGTTGGTTTGTATAAAATGGTATTAGTGCCTGTCGTTTAGACAGCATCGGAAAACTACTGAACGTAAACTTAACAAGAGATCACAAACAGCCATAAAATGCTGGGGTTGACTGCAACGTCGTGTAAAGGATATGCTACTAACTTTAGCAATTACATGGATCCGAAACACAGATGACGACTAAAATGACTTCTACAAACGATCATTAATTGGTGCTGCACATAATACAAGGACTAAAATAGTATGACAGAATCATGAAAGGTGAGAACTAGGCAAATACAACTGAACCAAGAAGTGACGAAATCTCGCTGCCCCTTGGTATGGCATACATTGAGAAAACGTGGGAATAGTAAAACTATAATCATTTTTTTTTCCTTCTGGAACCTACAGGGTAAGCGAAATAGAGACAGGCCTAAAAACTGACAGAGAAGAGAATTATAGAGAGAATAATATTATGCGCAGGACATGGGGAAAGCTGCAGAGGATGGTCAAAGATATGACAGCTTGGAATGAGTCGAATTAGGGCCTGTGCTGTACGGGCGAAAGAAGAAAGAAGATGAATAACCTACAAGTCTAGAAAGTGTTAACAATAGCACGTGAGAGCATAGAGTGGGCAATCAACGCTTGGCCAGTAACTTGATGCAATATGAGTTAAGACTACTTGTGACAGTAGTGTTGTGTAATAACGATACCAATGTGATAACACTCAATTGCAATATCCACACACAGAAAGGGAGAGAGGGAGATTAGAGAGGGGTAGTAGAGGGAGCAAGAGAGAGAGAGAGAGAGAGAGAGAGAGAAAGAGAGAGAGGGAGAGAAGAGAGATAGAGAGAGAGAGAGAACGAACGAATGAACGAACGAACAAACTTTATTTTCAAAGGGTTAAGAATTGGGCACGCAGGCCCGTCTAACATTCTGCCCTTCTATCACTCTCTTTCATACATTATTTAATTCATACATCATTCAAGGCTAACAGAGAACAGCAACAATATAAAAGATATGCATTATAAAATCACGGGCAAAATGCGAACATCAATACTACACGACTCAGTAATATTAGATAATAGTGTGACACTTGCTATTAGCTATGTGGAATACACTGGTCTACCAAAAGGGATTGGCTGTTATACTAGGGTTTTGTTACTATTATTATTTATGTTATTAAGGGGGAAGGTAATCCGTACTGAGATAGTGTTCGAATAACTTGCGATTATATGTATAGGGATTGGTGATGTCTTTGATTTATTGTGGAAGATTGTTCCACAGCTGAGCTGAGTACGTTAAGCTTGTTTTGTATAAGTCAATCTTAGGCTTCGGAATGTGTAATATATTTAATCGTTTACTGTGTCTAGCATTATATTTAAACAATGGCCAAAGATAATTTGAGGCATTCCGATGTAGGATTTTGTGAATTAGTTTGGCCTTATTGCAAAGCAGGCGTTTGCGGAGTGGTAGTAACTGAAGTCGTTTACGCAGGTTAGGATTGTCAGATAAATGCTTGCTATAAATTAAACTCATTGCCCTTTTCTGGAGCGAGTAAAGTCGCTTGGTGCTTGAATTAGAGCAACCGTCCCAGACTGTAGAACAGTAATCAAAATGTGTCTGTATATGAGAAGTAAGACTGTGTCCTCATCAAGGACATTTTTAATTTTGTCGAGTTGGTAGACTTTTTTCGCTGTTTGTTTAATGAGCGCTTGAACGTGGCAATCAAAGGTAAGGTTTGTATCAATGGGCCAAGAATAGAGCCTTGCGGTACTCCAATATTGAAGGTAGTGGTTTGAGACAGAGATTTATTGTGTGATACTATTTGCTTTCTGTTTTATAGAAAAGATGTTATTAGAGTGATTACATTAGGGCCAGTTTTCATTGTCTCTAGACTTTTATTTAAAATAAGGTGGTCTATCATATCAAATGCTTTCCTGAAATCAATAAACACAGATCCACATAGACTGTTGTTGTTTATATTCTTGTGCCAATTTTCTATCATGTTTGTTAGGGCCGTATGGCTAGAATATTTTGGTCGAAATCCTGATTGACTGTAAACAATAAGCTTGTTGCGAACTAATTACTCTAATGTTACTTTATGGATGTGTTTTTCTAGTGGTTTAGATAGTGATGATAGTAAGGAAAAGAGTCTGTAATTGTTAGGGAGACCATTGTCCAATGAACCAGATTTAAGAAGAAGGTACACTTTAGCGATTTTGAGAGCTGATGGAAAGTGGCCTTTGCTGAGACACTGATTATATACATAGGTAGCCATATATAGATCACTGGCGCAGCACAACGGAGAATCCGTGTGCTGATTCTATCTAACCCAGATGAGGTTGTGTTTTTTTAGGTTACTGATGTAAGTGAATACTTCAGTGATTGTCATTAGCGGTATGTCGGAAAGAATATCCCGGGAGCATATATTCTCGCAAAACGATGACAGTAAAGATAAGTTGCAAGGAGAATTTGGTATTGAAGCCTTCAACTGGTCTATGTCAGTTTGGAAAAAAAAAATGCTGAATTGGTCGCATGTAATATGATTTGATGGTAAAGAATTTGGGAAGTTATACTTGTTTTTCAAGGTGTTAATTGCCTTCATATACCCTTACTATTTGTTTTATCCATTACTAAGTTCTTAAAGTAATTTTTCTTTTCCCTTCGTATGGTATATTGAACTTTGTTCCTAAGAGTGCGGTATGTGCTGAGATACCGCTTTTTATGTGCTTTATATCTGTCTCTCATAATTTCAAGTATTTCCTGGGTGATCCAAGGTGGTTTGACGTGATGTTTTACTCTAACTTCCTTGATTGGCACATGTTTATCAAATACTTCAATAAAGGTCTTCATTCAGAATTCCAGAGCATCATTCGGGTCAGGAAGTTGATAAACATTATCTAGAGGTGAAGTGAGCAAGTCCTGTAAAAATGTTCATGGTTGAAATTTTTTTAACTTCTATATTTTACGCTTATGTGTTTATGTTTAGGAGTTTTTCCTTTTTTAGACCACGTGCAGCATATTGGGTAGTGATCGCTCATTGCACAATTGGGTACGGTGCATTCTATGATGTTGTCTGGGCAAGTTACATAAATGTGATCTATGAGTTTTGAGGATGATTTTGTTACTCTAGTAGCTTGTTGTACTATTTGTATGAAATTGTAAGATGCAATTATATTTCCCCGAGAGAGAGAGAGAGAGAGAGAGAGAGAGAGAGAGAGAGAGAGAGAGAGAGAGAGAGAGAGAGAGAGAGAGAGAGAGAGAGAGAGAGAGAGAGAGAGAGAGAGAGAGTACAAGGAAAAATAGCATTGTTTGTTTTTATTACCTGTTGGCTATAACATTCCCACTTACTCGACCAGCCAACAAACGTATCGTTTTTACTTCTCTGCAGTCACGGAACGCAATACGCTTGTTTATTTTTGCGTAATGTTGCCTGTTAATATTTTATAATGTACGCAATCGCGTTATCAATTCACTGTAGACAAGCAATATCAGACTTACTAAATATTTCTTACTTCTTGGTTCGTGCTTCCACCTTACTTTCTTTCTAAACAAGTTCTAAATGCACTAGGAATGACAATAGGAGAACTAATACATTAGGAATGACATTTTTTTTTTCCATATAATATTTACAGAACATTGCTGTCGACACCAGCATTTTAATGCTGTTGTTGATGTCTTGGCAAGTTTACGTTCAGTAATTTTCCATTGCTTTCTGAACGACCGGCTCCCATACCAACACGTTAAAACCCAGAGCAACACAGTCTGCTGCTAAATGGTAGCAGATGTGTTTTGAACTCGGGTAAGCAGGCTCACGAATCGCGTTAGCCACGGAAACCGGGACTGAAAATAGGAGCACTAATACACTAGGAATTAAAACAGTAGAACTAAGTTATGAGAAATGCACTGGAGTCTGCTACCTGGCATCTTGCCGCCTTGACATACGATAGTTTGTAAAATGGAGTTACACATGTCCATAGCACAAACCCTGGGCGGAATTTAGGGGCCATGAGTTGCCCATGCAGTATGTTCCCTCTCTGGCCTTTCTAGTTCACTCCAGAAGAAGGATAACACCAATACATAATGAACAAGACAAGCTGCAGAAGCTGTCGGATCAGCAAAGCAGTACTCTAACTGCCCGCCTTTCGGAGCTTCCATCCTAGACCAGTTGCCGACCAAGACTTAGGGCCTGGTCCACCCTGCCATGACATTGAATCTTTAGGTAGCCACCAACATTCGGCGCTAACAGAAAGCAGGTTGTACCGTCTACTGTCTTGTGGTAGCTCATTCATGTCTAAGACCAGACTGTCCGAGTCTGCTGACAAAGAATTATCATGCCTATCGTCCATGGCCTAATCCCAGCCTGTCACGCGTGCTGTGCTGTGCTGAACACTGACCTAGTTACACCCTAGTCTGCCTCTGTGCTGATGTCAAGTTCCACTGCCTGTCTTGCATACCCCGCTGGTTTCGGAGCTTGGAGATGGACAAGCCAACTTGCAGCAAAGTCTCCGTGTAAATGGTATCTTGGTATCCAGGTCGGGGGGAAAATTCTCAACAACTCCCTCACTCCGACAGATGCAAGCAAGCCATTTTCATGCGATCTATGCTTCGGACTTAAGTCCTTCGGTGTATTCACAACCAGCCAGCCAACCAAGCAGCCAACGAGGAGATTAAGATTGAACAAAACAGTATCTAACTAGGACAGTAAGATTCGACAATACAGTATCTAGGACACGTTAACGGACAGACATACTCTGCCGACAGCCAGGCTACAGAGACAGGTGGATGGCAAGCCTGCCATAGAAAGACAAAGGCTTAAATGGGAAGATAACTCCAAGAGATGGCCAGGAAAGAGGATGTTAGCTACCATAATGGCGATAGACACAATGCTAGAGAAACACTGCAGGCGACCTTCAATCAGAGGATGGCAACTGAGCTGATGTGGCTTTGTTCCGTCCATTATCTATTTCTATGCCTCGCTGTCAGTGGTCCCAAAGCCCGCCCCGCGACACATGTCTCCGTGTTTGTGTGTTTATGTGTCTTTCTCTTGAAAAACTAACAAAACCTCTGTACCTCCTCAACAATATGAAATATGTGTATCCAGTTGCTGTGTTTTTAGTTTCTAACATAGGTTATTTCTATTGACTACTCTATTTCTTTTGACGGGTGGATTTCAGACAAAGACCTTTTCAGTTATACTATTCTCATGTTTTCTAAATGGATATCCTAACCAGCGTCTGCGTCGCCCCTTCACCTCTTGCTTCACTTGATGACATTCAGTGAGTTTTGTTTATACAAACATATTGATTTACTTCTATCTAATCTTCTTGGTTTCTACGTTGTTTCAGTGTGCGTCAAATATAGTTTTTTTTTTTATTCCTCGTTAAATTTCTGATTGACTTTTTTCCGGTCGTGAATTAGTTTGTTGAGGTATTCAGGTCTGTCATTATACTCCTTGCATTAATGTAGCGTGCAAAAGACACCGTTATAATTATCTCATTATTCATGCATGGCAGCGCCACCGTTTCCTTATCTTGCGTACGTACTCCACGACAGCGGTTCTAATACTTTCACCTGGGTTCCTATCAGTTTGTTCCTATTGTTGTCCCTCTTGCACCAAAATATCAAGTTTTCGTCTCTAGTGTACGCACTCTGGGTTAGCGGCTCTAACACTTTCACACACGGCCCCATCATTTTTCTCCTCTTATTGTTCGTCGTGTACCCAAATATTAGTTTTTGCTTCTACCATGTGTACTCTTGGCAAGTCTTCATATATGGTCCTATTACACCGTCCTCCTCAGGTGTACGTACCTAAAACCTCTCGAGGGCTACATTAAATGTTATTTAGTTTGTCAGTCAGTCAGTCACTCAGTCAGTTAGCCAACAGACAGACCATCCTCATTGCACATCGAACTGTTAGTCCATAAGTTAAGATTACACACTAAGGTCTAATCCAAGCCTCTGCTTGTCCTGTGATGAATTTTGACCTGGTTACATTCTAATACAGTGGTTCTCAACCAGTGGGGAATCCGCCCCCCCCCCCCCCCCCATGGGGGGAATTTTAGGGTTTCCCGGTAGGGGGGGGGGGGGGGAATAAAGATTATTTCAAGATCGCGTTAATACAAGAACCGATTACTTGATATTGTTTTTTCCTTCATACTTAACGGTTCTGTACGTCTCACCCTTCTAAAATTCATTTTATAAAGTAAGCAGACCCACAAATTACGTTTTATGTGGACGTCTAGACTTGTTTTAGTATGTGCTATTAAATTTAGCTTCTATTATTACGTATACTGTGTAAATAAAGGGGGGAGGGGGATCTTTAGGTAGGAAATACGAAAGGGGGGAGGAGATGTTTTTTTTTTTGCATATCCTTTACAGGACATCGCTGACAACATCAGCATCTTTCAGCTGTATGTTGATTTCTTGGCAAGATTACGCTCAGTAGTTTGCCATTGCTTTCTGAGCAGCCGGCTCAGTTATCTCGCAAGTCACGAGCGCGGGTCGAACCGCTTCCAATTCTCGCCTCGCTGCGAGACCCTGCGTGGATAAACGGGATTACGGATAAAGTGGTGTAACCCCTCAGCCAGAGAGACCGGCGGGAGGAGATGATGTTCTGAAAATATGGTGAAGGGGGGGCATGGGCCAAAAAAGGTAGAGAACCACTGTTCTAATACACCTCTCCTCAGATGTGAAGTTTCCACACGGAACTTGCACACCTGGCTGGCTTATGAACTTGCACATGGGAAGGAGAGCTCTGCAACAAAGTCTGGTAGAGATGGGATAGTGGCGCCGGGTCACAACATCAACCTCACACCGATCATTTTGGGTGGTGCCAAAGAAGAAGTGCCACTCCAAGGGACTCGCAACCAACCCACCAACGCTAAGCCATTGGTTCCTTTCTGAACGGCCAATGCTCATACATTTGTGACAATGAAGGAAAAGCGATCTACTTCCAACTCTCATGTGGCTGACTTCAAACCCATGATGGGGTCGGCATGGCTGAATGGATAAGAACGCGTGTTTTTAAACGTCCGGTGTGCTGATGCCGAGGTAAGGGATTCAACCCCCACACCAGACAGTTGGACTAAAATGTTGACCTATTGTCCTTGACTTGGGGGCGTAAATTACAAGTACCTCTGAAATCGGAGTGGATTCGCCTCACGGCGAGGAACACTGTTAATAGGTAAAGTTAACGCACACGCAAAATTCAGTCCAGCACTATTGGAAGTAGTGTTTATGGACTACGCTTGAGTTCAAAACGAGCGAGCGCAAAGAAAAAAAAAAAACATAAAGTGGGTATTGTGAAGTTGCCACAGATGCTGACACATAGGGGATAAAATAGATTATATCAGCTTCTGCCATTGCCACTTGGCAACCACGACAGAACAAGTCCTCCACGACTGTTACCTGTACACAGCTGTGAGAGGAAGACTCAAGCACACACTAACCGTATTATTCAAAGATAAACTGTACCCTCTTATTCTATTCCTTCATTTAACCCAGTGCAGTGTTGAGGGGAAGATTTAAGGATCTTGTGTGAGGATCCATTTCGCTTGGTAAGTTGGTCTTTATTTCTCTAAGGTTGTTCTTAATACCCACATTCCTGCATTTACGTTGGCTTCCCCTTCCTCTGTATTCATATTTCTCCATTGTGGCTCTTTGTTGAAGGTCGCTAAACCATTTACTCTGTTATTCTTTAATGAATTACATGACTGGTTTCACACCTAGCCTTCTTTCCATCATACCTAATTATACCTCTGTGGCGAGACATGAACGCCTACGCTCGTAAACTCCTCAACTAGATACGAGACCACTTCAGGCAACCCGGCATCCCAGTCTTATTCAGCAATGAACTAACTCTAAAGCCAGCCGTCAGACCAACATTTCCCGGGAAGGTTAACCCGGTCAACAAATGCCCGCAGAAGTCGGATGTGTCGGCCTAACGGCGCAAGAACGCAGCTCTGCTGTAAACAGGCACAACGCAATCACGTCCGGAAAAAAAAACTCCGGATGAACGAAGAAGAGGAAGAAGAAGACCAACATTTCCCGTGCACCCCTCCAACACAACTTGAGAATCACTCGCATTGCCATATCCGGGACAACGGAACACGGCACACCCCCATTGCCCCACGTTTTTGAAACCTCTGGCATGGGCGATGGTCATTACATCGCAGCGTAGATAGCCGTGTACAGTTTGGGTAAAACTGGTCCATCGATTTTCTTCTTTGTGTCTGGCATATAAACTGTATTAAGTGGCAGGAAGCCTGTCGGTTAAGATTTCTAGTGTAATAATAATAAAAATAAAAAGTAAAAAAAGAAAATGTAATCAATCGACCTCCATTTAAAGCCATTGTAGACAGCCGAGCAATAATCTCGCCCGCGCTACCTGTATAAACCAGTGCTCGCTGCTGCTATGTGGGCGCTCTGATAAAAAGACGTATGTGAGTAATGTGCCATTGTTAACGTTTACCTTGGCTGTGAATGCGAACACAAAGCCATGCTGTTGGCTTGCTTTTCTGTGGCGTGGTGCAAATATATCACTATAGTAAAATATGCTTGACTTTCCTCAGTCCGTGAGTTTGGATGTCACAAGTGGTGAAATACAGGCGTTTCAAGCAAAAGCATTTATTTGTGAATCAATAGTCAAACTGCTTTTTTTTTTGTTTTTTTGTTTTTTTGTTCTCAGTTAGTTCAACGGTTATCTATCTATCTATCTATCTATCTATCTATCTATCTATCTATCTATCTATCTATCTATCTATCTATCTATCTATCTATCTATCTATCTATCTATCAATCTATCTATCTATCTATCTATCTATGTATCTATGTATCTATCTATCTATCTATCTATCTTTCAATCAATCTATCTATCTATCTATCTATCTTTCAATCAATCAATCAATCAATCTATCTATCTATCTATCTATCTATCTATCTATCTATCTATCTATCTATCTATCTATCTATCTATTTATCTATCTATCTATTTATCTGTATCTATCAACCTACCTATTTATCTATGTATCTAGCTGGTTAGCTGTCTGTCTGTCTGTCTGTCTGTCTGTCTCTGTCTCTCTCTCTCTCTCTCTCTCTCTCTCTCTCTCTCTCTCTCTCTGCCTGTCTGTGTGTCTGTCTGTCCACCCCTGTCGGAGACTAGGTATCATATCTCAGCAAGAGACCCGGCCAACGTGTGGTATCACCGACATTCGACAGCATAAGAGCCTAAAGCAGACCCCGAAAGAACGTCTTAGCCTCGCCGCCCGTGGTCCAGAGACTTGCGATCAAAGAATGAAGACCAGTCCCAGAAAGGTTGGATGAGTCGGCCGAAGGGCGTATTTATCGTCATGCCTGGAACTGCACTTGTTCGTTAAGCCAGGGAATGTCACCATTTGAAGACGAAAGATCCGAATAAGGTGTTCCCATCGCCGTGATCGTACAACGCCCAGCCTACTTTCTAAATCCATTCTATATCCCTCTGCTTCTGTAACACTCTAATAATATATGTGGCGTCCCCCTCCCTCTTGACTGTAAACACTCTTCAATGAACTCTCTCTCCAACAAATACAAAGAAGAGAAAGAGTGGTTCAGACTGTACTTACTAAACCGTATGTCACCGGACCCATTAGGGAATCAAAGATAGTAGCACTGTATCCTACAATGCCTGTCGTAAGAGACATCTAAAGAGAGTTTACGTGAGATGGTCACCTCATCCGGCAGAAAACTGTAAAATCCAATCATTCATGGACACATGGCTTGGCGTCAGTTGGTGGCAGGCATGGACACATGGCTTGGCGTCAGTTGGTGGCAGGCATGGACACAAGGCTTGGCGTCAGCTGGTGGCAGGCATGGACACATGGCTTGGCGTCAGTTGGTGGCAGGCATGGACACATGGCTTGGCGTCAGTTGGTGGCAGGCATGGACACGTGGCTTGGCGTCAGTTGGTGGCAGGCATGGACACATGGCTTGGCGTCAGCTGGTGGCAGGCATGGACACATGGCTTGGCTCAGCTGGTGGCAGGCATGGACACAAGGCTTGGCGTCAGTTGGTGGCAGGCATGGACACATGGCTTGGCGTCAGCTGGTGGCAGGCATGGACACATGGCTTGGAGTCAGTTGGTGGCAGGCATGGATACATGGCTTGGCGTCAGTTGGTGGCAGGCATGGACACATGGCTTGGCGTCAGTTGGTGGCAGGCATGGACACATGGCTTGGCGTCAGTTGGTGGCAGGCATGGACACATGGCTTGGCGTCAGTTGGTGGCAGGCATGGACACATGGCTTGGCGTCAGTTGTTGGCAGGCATGGACACATGGCTTGGCGTCAGCTGGTGGCAGGCATGGACACATGGCTTGGCGTCAGCTGGTGGCAGGCATGGACACAAGGCTTGGCGTCAGTTGGTGGCAGGCATGGACACATGGCTTGGCGTCAGCTGGTGGCAGGCATGGACACATGGCTTGGCGTCAGTTGGTGGCAGGCATGGACACATGGCTTGGCGTCAGCTGGTGGCAGGCATGGACACATGGCTTGGCGTCAGCTGGTGGCAGGCATGGACACATGGCTTGGCGTCAGTTGGTGGCAGGCATGGACACATGGCTTGGCGTCAGTTGGTTGCAGGCATGGACACATGGCTTGGCGTCAGTTGGTTGCAGGCATGGACACATGGCTTGGCGTCAGTTGGTTGCAGGCATGGACACAAGGCTTGGCGTCAGTTGGTTGCAGGCATGTCCCACTCGGGGTCTTTTTTTTTTTTTTTTCGCTGGCTTGCTCTGAATTTTTAACTCAAGAGTAGTCCATAGACACTACTTCTAGTAGCACTGGACAGCATTTTGTGCGTGGTTAGCTTTTCCTATAACCAGTGTCCCTCGTAGTCAGGCAGGCGAACCCACTCCGACTTCAGAGGTATTTGTAAGTTACCTTTCTATTTCATGGGCGAGACATGTTAGTTCAACCATCCAATGTTGGGATTGAACCCCTTACCTCGGCATCAGCACATCGGATTTTTAAGAACACGTGGTGTTATCCATTCGGCCGCAGACATTCACTAGGGCTTGTTTCCTTAGCGACTCAATGAACATGATCAAGAGGATAGAGGAGGGGTCGATCCGAAGAGAATGGCTGCTGCCTCTGGAGCGGTCTCGGCTGGCAAAGATTAGTTTCATCTTCGTGCCAGGGCATGCGGGAGTACAAGGAAATGAGCGGGCTGACAAGCTCGCAGGTGAGGCTACTGTGGAGGGCGGACGCGCCATGGACCAGGCCGACATTCTGAATGCTCTACGAGAAGTAAGACTTTTGCGAGAACCAAGTGATGACTGTGAATCTACAACAGTGGCCAGACTGCGAGAGCGGCAAATTAAAAGAGGGGTGGCCAAACAAGAACACTACGCAGGAAGCCAAAGAAGATTGATAAACCAACACAGAACTGGCGTCGTTAGCCGCTACACGTTGCGGGATTTGCTGAGGATGGGATCCGAGCACTTATGGACTGAATGGTTCGATCTGCAATGAGGATGATCTGTCGACTAACTAACTAACTAACATTCGGCCGTGCTGACTTTCACTCCGGGAAATGAATGGGAGAAGAATAAGGCGCCGTACACGCTTGCTTGCCAAGGCAGTGGCCATGGTGCATACCCCGGCAGTGGCAGGAGTTTGTTTCCTCGGCTCTGTCACGTGGAGTGTTAAGTGAGCCTCGTTTGTCACGTGGGTTGTGTTGAGCGTTTCTCGTTTGTCGCGTGGAGTGTTGAGTGAGTCTCGTTTGTCACGTGAAGTGTGTTGAGTGCGTCTCGTTTGTCACGTGCTGTATGTTGATTTAGTCCCGTTTGTCACGTGGAGTGTGTTGACACAGTCTTGTTTGTCTTGTCACGTGGGTTGTGTTGAGTGTTTCTCGTGTGTCACGTGGAATGTTGAGTGAGTCTCGTTTGTCACGGGGGATGTGTTGAGTGCGTCTCGTTTTCACGTGGAGTGTGTGTTGAATTAGTCTCGTTTGTCACGTGAAGTGTGTTGAGTGTGTCTTGTTTATCATGTGGAGAATGTTGAGTGTGTCTCGTTTGTCATATGGAGAATGTTGAGTGTGTCTCGTTTTTGCTTCGCAATGTGTTGAGTATGTCTTGTATGTCACGGTGAGTATGGATAGTGTCTCTCGGTTGCCATATCGAGTATGGTAATATGTCTTGTTTGTCGTGTGAAGTCTGTTGAGTATGTCTCGCTCGTGACGTGCAGCAAATTGATTGTGTCTGATTTATCATGCCAAGTATAGTGAAAGTGCCTTATTTGCCTGCCTACATAATGTCTAACCACCTTATCTATTGCACTATTTTATACCGAACAATAAACATGTCCTGCCGATTTGTTCAATACATGCCAGATACCCGTGACTGCAACCAATATGTAAATGTGGGCTCTACATAATACGTAAAACCTCGCCCTGCTTCCAATCCGCTGGCATTTTCTTGGCATATGTTTCTCGTCATTTTCTACAATGCTCTTTTCAGCCTGCTCTGTGTGACACATTATTTCCCCGTATGCCTAGTCTCCCATGTGCTCTTTTTTGAAAGTTTACTTTGGCGTTTATTTATTTATTTATTTATTTATTTATTTTAAATTACTGTAATCCGAAAATTTAAATCATGAATATAATATTGTCCCAAAGGCGGCATGGCGAGAAAAGAAACATTTGTCACATCAACCATAACAAATAATATCACTATTTGTTTTTTTTTACATAGACATTCAGCCAAGCATATTTTATTGAGAATAGATGCCAAAAATTCAATTTTCCGACACAATAATTTATCGTGTTGTTTTGCCCAAGCGTTGTTTAATCGTCCTAGGTATGGCGTTCTGCAAGACACCGGCGACCAGGGATTATTTGTTTGTCCAACGCTGGCATGCGAATTCGCGGTAAAGGTATTAGTCCGGGCGCATTAATACATCTGGATATCCTATACTTTTATTGTATCTCCATGAAAACAATGACATCATCCCTGCTAGAATTTCTGAAAGCCCTGGTCTATCTCTCTCCGCCTGTCCATGCTTTGTTCCCCTCCCTCCCCCAATTCTTCCAATAGTTACCGTGCACGTATTTTTTTTTACTCAATATTCATATAAAAACCCGATCGATGGCTACGTAATTTGAAAACATCGCGGGCCCAGATTTACTCACAGTTTAAAATGTCAGCCCGTATACCATATATTGCCAGCGCCGCCATGCGTTAAATTGCAAATGAGAGTCGGTTCCATTGTCTCTCTGGCCGTGTGCCGGTTGCCGGTTTCCGGGACTGAGTATACTAATTAATCATTCGTAAAAACTGTTGGTCTCGCTAGGCAGAAAAATGGATTGTATAGTACGTAATGTAACTTACGTGGGGTAATTGTGATCTTTTGTATTGCCAGGTTGGCTGGTACGAAAAAATACGGTAAACCTTATTAATAGATGATTTCTCATACTTTAGGTGTAGGAAGGTGTATTTATAGATGTCTCTTCATTTATTTTTACCTGCAATAATAAGAATCTTTATTTATTTTTACCTGCAAATATAAGAAGGCGCTTGGCCCTAGGGACAATGAACACGTTCCATAATTTTCCGAAATAGCAAGACGAAAGTTCGAAATCCTCTATAGACTATTTGGAATCAGACCGCCTTGCGTTCATTCCGATGGAATGGGAGACTGTCGTTAGAGAGCAATGGAAAATTACTAAATGTAAAATGTGCCTAGTAAACCAAACAGCCAAAAAGTGCTGGATTTGATTGCGACGTCATGTAAAGGGACATGCGACTTGCCTTTTTTGTTTCGTAAATATAAATTACCTCAGATGTAAATGAGAAGTTTGCGTTTTTGCCAGACAAGCGCTACACTTGGCCCTTGGGTGAGGTGTGGCTTGTGAGCAAGTTCAAAGACAGGCAGACAGACAGACAGACAGACAACAGACAGACAGACAGACCAGAACAGCAGGATCAGAGAATGGAGAAAGAGGGGGATTTGAGTTAGGAGAAAACAACGACATAAAAGAAGTCAGTCATAATACAATAAGCCATAAAACGTATTATAATAGGGCAATTTTTGAGCATTGAGAGAGAAATAGACATGTAACTAGTTAATGCGTGTTGCAGTTGTGCAGTAAATGTATATTTCCATTCTGCAAAGGTAGCATCGATTGTTGACTTTATCAAATTCGTAGACATCGGCCCATCTGAATCCCCAGACAGTTCAGTGGCAGGCCATTACATCGTGCCCGGGGAGCAAGCCCTGAATGTCTTCGATGACTGCAGTTGCTGAAGATCTCGTCCACTCGTTGTTAATATTAAGTGTCTTTTATCATTACCGTCATCCTTATTATTATATCCATTTTCCAACTGCAAAAACGTGTAAATATATTTTCAATTGTAAGCGATATATTAGAGCATCAATCTAAGCTTTCTGCCATTTCAGACAAAAGCAGGGCATCATTTGTATGTCAATAGTGGTAAAGCTATGACATTGTCATTGTTCCAATAGCATGACAGGCAATAACGAGACATTACTTCCGTGGCAGTATGGATAAAGTGAAGATGTTTTTCTTTCTTTAAACATAGCGAATAAAGACAGAGCAATCTTTCTGCCTGAATCCTGATAAAGGCGTGGCATTATATTCTACATCAATACGGGCAGAAAGGGGGCGTAATTTTTTCTCGGACAAGGGCGAACAACTGTGAGGACTCTTGTGCATATTTTTTTAAGTTAATTTTATGTCCTTTACATGACGTCGCAGTCAACCCCAGCATGTTTTGTCTGTTTTGTGATCTCTTCTCAAGTTTACGTTCGGTAGTTTGCCGTTGCTTTCTGAACGATCGGTACACATACTAGTGTATGAAAACCAACGTAAGGCGGTCTGCTGCCAAATCGACCGCAGCTCTGTTTCAGACGCGGTATGCTTGATTAAGAATTGCGTCCGCAACCCCTTCGCTTCAGCGCCGGTGTGCATATTACCTCGGTTGAAAATGCCTCGGTTGTTGGAGAGCGCAAAGAGCAGGCCAAAGAGGCCACTGCCCAGGTGTAATATTACAAATGATAAAACCTGCCCATAGACAGGCCGGTGTTGTGGCCTAGGGGTAGCGAATGCGTTTAACACTTCCCCGTCATACCGAGCGGAGGGTTTCAAACCCGCCGCGGGAGATTCGGAAACAGACTGCTTTGCGTTGATTTCCGTGGTATGAGGCGTCAGTCGTTCAGAAAGCAATCACAAACTCAGTCAATCCTGTTCCGTCTCCACAATGAAGGTTGGCTGCATTTGATCCCAAACACTGTCTGTCTCTCGCTCGCCCTGACTGTATATTCTGTCAGATTGATGTTCGTCCATCTCTTGGTGTTATCTTCCCACTGTATCGCTGTCTACCTCTTGCTCACTTGCCTTCAACCTTATCTTCCTGTGTGATTTTTATAAGAGTGTTATGTCCTTTAACAAGGCCGAAATATTTAACTTTCCTCTTTTTAATTCCTTTCATCGACTCTCTTTTCATTCCCGGTTTGTCTAGAACCTATGTATTTGATTGTTTCTGTTTCCGTGAAATATGACATATTCTTCTGTATATCCACATCTCCAGGGCCTCTATTCGACTTTCTAGTTGCTTGTTCAATGTCCAGGCTTCCGCGCCATACAGTAGTGTTGAATAAACATAACATTTGACAATTCTCATTTTAATGCGCTGTTAATCACTCTAGATTTTAATACTGATTTTATGCTGCTGAATGCATTTGTGGCCATTCCTCTTCTCTTTTTTATTTCTGTTTTCACTTCTACCGTCATCTGTTATTACATGTCCAAGATAGGAGAAACTTAGTTACTTGTTCTAGTATCTCCCCTTTGACTGTGATGTTCATTGATGACCTTTCCTTTCCACTGCTAGTAAAGGCAAACTACTGAACGTGAAAATGGCTTAGAAAACCACAATCAACCAAACATACTGGGATTTAATGTGACGTCCCCCGGGAAGGTTAACCCGGTCAACAAATGCCCGCAGAAGTCGGATGTGTCGGCCTAACGGCGCAAGAACGCAGCTCTGCTGTAAACAGGCACAACGCAGTCACATCCGGAAAAAAATCCGGATGAACGCAGAAGAAGAAGAAGAAGAAGAAGAAGAAGAAGAAGAAGAAGAAGAAGAAGAAGAAGAAGAAGAAGAAGAAGAAGAAGAATGTGACGTCCTATAAAGGACACGCAATAGACTTTAATTCACCGGTAGACTTTTAGCACGTTGTATTCTCGTCCTTATCTTACTCGGGCGGGTAAAGGAAGTAAAGAATAGTCACACAGCACCTCTGAAGTCGGAATGGGTTCACCTGATGGCTAGGGGCACTGGTAATAGGGAAAGCTAATCCACACGCAAAATTCAGTCCAGCACTACTATAAATAATGTGTATGGACTACACTTGAGTTCAAAGCGAGCGAGCGCATAAAAAAAAGTCACACAGCACCCTATCAAGCGTGTCGTAAGATGCGTCTCAGGAAGGGCTGTGCTTATGACTATACCTTCACGCAGAAACATTCGGTCACAAAACCAACTATGAACAAGTGACAGAAATAAACAACAAAATAACTCAATCTATCAAGAGGGAACGAAGCTCTTCTAGAGAAGATATGACGCGTTGCGGGGAAAGCCGCAAGGAGTCCGGAGTTCTGATTAACCTCATTTCATTTAGATAAATCTCCACATTGGCACCTGAAATGTTAAAACTATGTATAGGTTAGGAAATAAGCGCGGGTGGTAGAAGAAATGAAATATAAGATTAGCATTTCAGGATTGCGCATATAAGTGGAACAGGGCAGGCAAAGGTTTTTAAGAACAGGTAAACAGGAGAAGAGGCGGTTACCATTATGAACAATCATAAATTCAATTCTATCAAAACAGCTTAATGCAAGAATCATAAGAATTAGGAAGGGAGAAGAGCAGAATGGACGACAGACAGACAGAACGAACGAAAGAAAGAAAGAAAGAAAGAAAGAAAGAAAGAAAGAAAAAAAGAAAGAAAGAAGAGAAGAGAAGAGAAGAGAAGGCGGGGAGAGAAGAGGATCAGGAGCCCTAGAAAAGAAAGAAAGACCATTTGTTTAAATTAAGGAACCCATGACTGGATGGTTGGGACACTTTAGGAAGACCCATTGACATAACAAGCGTTGCTTTGAACCTGCATGAGTTAAAGATCCGGCGTTGTTCCCCGAGTGTTGCTCTAGTGTTGTGATCTATGTGAGATCTCATACAACAGCACAGCTGAAGCTTAACGCTGGGAAGTGTTGCTACCGGATACTGGCTGTCACTGTCACTGTTTATTACGGAAGAAATCCGAGCACCAGTAAGCATGTCCGAAGTGCGCTGGGTTGTAATCCGCGCCCAAGTGAACTGACCTGATATTCTTTGAGAGTGGTTATTGCGACATAGGTCGAGCAATATCTCTGGCTCATCTTGGACACAAGCGGGGAGGAATCTGTCTAAACACAACATGGATAGATAGCATCTGTGTGACGTTCTCAACGTGTTGAGATTGCGGGTTGAGTTGAGATCAGTCAAAAACTGATATCACAGCACTCAGGACATTCCCATACATGCTCCGTCCTAATCTTCAACCGCCAGCGAAGAGTGACAATACTAATGGTACCAGATGAGTATGTGTCCGTTAGGCCTTTCCTCGGAGAACTGAGTGTCGGCCAGATCCTCTGGTCACTTCCTGCCGCACCATTCTCTCCAGGGCGGGATGATTTATCTGTTCTTCCAACGAAACAAATGCAATGCTTACTGTATATACAATAGCCAATGGAAGTTAGACTTATCTTCTTGGTTTTACGAAAGGTGGAGATATTTTTTTTTATCTGACAGACATCACGAAGGAAGGTGATATCTAATTTACTCGTGAACAAAGACTACAAATGATGAGAGTGTAGTTGTGGTCATTCATGAACAAAAACTGAACATAATGTCTGTTCTGCTGGAGACATTCACAAACAAAGACTGCCCGCAGTGTCTGTACCACTGTACAGTCACGGAAGAGAAAAATGGCTGGAAGTAATGTCTGTGCCATTGTGGTCATACGCAATTAAATATTAGACGAAATGTCTGCGTCATTGCGGTCATACACAATTAAAGATTCGACGAAATGTCTGCGCCATTGCGGTCATACACAATTAAAGATTCGACGAAATGTCTGCGCCATACGGTCATACACAATTAAAGATTCGACGAAATGTCTGCGCCATTGCGGTCATACACAATTAAAGATTCGACGAAATGTCTGCGCCATTGCGGTCATACACAATTAAAGATTCGACGAAATGTCTGCGCCATACGGTCATACACAATTAAAGATAAGACGAAATGTCTGCGCCATACGGTCATACACAATTAAAGATAAGACGAAATGTCTGCGCCATACGGTCATACACAATTAAAGATAAGACGAAATGTCTGCGCCATACGGTCATACATAATTAAAGATTAGACGAAATGTCTGCGCCATACGGTCATACACAATTAAAGATTCGACGAAATGTCTGCGCCATACGGTCATACATAATTAAAGATTCGACGAAATGTCTGCGCCATACGGTCATACACAATTAAAGATTCGACGAAATGTCTGCGCCATACGGTCATACACAATTAAAGATAAGACGAAATGTCTGCGCCATACGGTCATACACAATTAAAGATTCGACGAAATGTCTGCGCCATACGGTCATACACAATTAAAGATAAGACGAAATGTCTGCGCCATACGGTCATACACAAGTAAGGATTAGACGTAATGTATATGCCATTGCGGTAGCGGGTTAGATGTGATCTGAATGATGAGAGAGGGAGAGGGAGAGAGAGAGAGAGAGAGAGAGAGAGAGAGAGAGAGAGAGAGAGAGAGGAGACAACAACGTGGTAATTTCCTTGTTACAGTGTTGTCTTCTTGTCATTGTTAACTGAGAAATTATTAAATGGAGAGTTACATATAATAATTGAAGCCAAAAATGCGTCTTAATGTATGTGAAATTGCAGGTAAAATAATGTATGTAAAATTATTGGTAAAATAATATACGTGAAATTGCTCGTAAAATAAATCATGTGAAATTGCAGGTAAAGTTATGTGGTTAAATTGCAGGTAAAAAAGTAAAGGACACTTTTACATGTTCAAAACAATGTTTTCCCGTAGTGAATTTGAATAACGAAGACACAAACAATAGATTGCACGATTTATTGTCTGTCATATTTCGCTGCATCTCGTCAGGTACATACTGCAGAAATCACACAACGTAAAGTGAAATAACTAGATAAATCCTTCAATCTGAAATATACACATATTCGCACAGTAATGTCAATTGTGTACCACGGTAATTTTAAACTAACATGCCTTTCTGCTTGCACAAGGCCGGTTTACGCAGATTGATCACTATGGCTTCAGCAAACCTTAACAACCGACTACTCTGTGTGTTTAACAACACACGGAAGGCACTTTCTCTTTCAACCACATGACCACTCTCGAGCACGTGTCTCGCGACCGATGAAGCAGGACTGTTCCGGTGTGTCGGCCTGCCTAGGCTACCATCTTCTGTGTGTAGTATCTTGTCCACCCAGTTCGGAATGTGTTCCAACACTCTGTTATGTAACTGTCGCTCTGTTCTACCTATGTAGATGGCTCTCAATAAAGCAGCACAGCTTGTGCCAAGTCGTCCACCCTGGCATACAATACTTTTTTAACGTGCTTGGTGTCGGCCAACTACATCTTTGTTGTCCCTGGTGTACTATGCAACCTTTGCAGTGTGTGGGTGGCCATCATGATGACGGACAGTCACCAATTATACATATGTTTTAATGGTTTTAGAGATTGTACGCCAAAAGAAAATAACCATCACATCAGTCAAAAAGCCACCAACTCCAGCACATGACGATTACCATTTTATGGTCAAAGGAGAATAAATCATTAGTCTGCGCCCCAGAACAGGACACAATCAATTACGCAACCACATGTAAACAAAATTCAAGATTACAAATCAGCCATGAGCACATATGAACTGTCTCCGCAGACAGCAGATGACATACTCCAATACTGCCCAAAATATGACGTATCTAGGCTAACCTTCTGGCAACAGAAGAAGAATAAACTCGATGGACCACTGGATGAAGTTATCAAGACAGGGACGTCTGTAAACGAGACAACATTGCAGATATAAACAATAAATATCAAACAACCGAAAGAAAAAGAAGAAATATATTATATATGAGTCTGCTTACTTTAGCCCCTACACAGTCTGAAAATCATAACGTATTTTCTGTGATGGCAACGATGTGGGTCGTTGTTTATGGAGATATCTTGAATGTGTATATTTCCTGTTTATGTGCAAGCTGGGTTGGAATGTGTAACTTCTTTTGCCTGTTTAACAGATATCAGTGTTCCGTTGAAGACCGTTGTGACATTCTGTGTGGCTTTATCAGGGTAGGCTATTGGTGATAAATCAGTGAAGTGTTTCAGTGACTAGAATGTTTACACTCTTGTTCTCTAGAAGTATCTCAGTGAAGTCAATGTTCACACCCGTGTTCCTGGGAGGTGTCTCAGTGGGGTCAGTATTCACACCCGTGTTCCTTGGAGGTGTCTCAGTGGGGTCAGTATTCACATCCGTGTTCCTGGGAGGTGTCTCAGTGGGGTCAGTATTCACACCTGTTCCTTGGAGGTGTCTCAGTGGGGTCAGTATTCACATCCGTGTTCCTGGGAGGTGTCTCAGTGGGGTCAGTATTCACATCCGTGTTCCTGGGAGGTGTCTCAGTGGGGTCAGTATTCACATCCGTGTTCCTTGGAGGTGTCTCAGTGGGGTCAGTGTTCACACCCGTGTTCCTTGGAGGTGTCTCAGTGGGGTCAGTATTCACATCCGTGTTCCTGGGAGGTGCCTCAGTGGGGTCAGTATTCACACCTGTTCCTTGGAGGTGTCTCAGTGGAGTTAATGTTCCCACCGTGTTCCTCGGAGGTGTCTCAGTGGAGTTAATGTTCACACCCGTGTTCCTCGGAGGTGTCTCAGTGGAGTTAATGTTCACACCCGTGTTCCTCAGATACGTCTCAATGGAGTCAATGTTGATACCCATGTTCCCTACAAATACCTAGGTGAAATCTAGTTCCCACTCTTGTTGAAAATCTTTAAGTGAAGTCAATGCTAACCCACTTGTTCCCTAAAGATGTCTGTGAAGTCAATGTTGACACCCTTGTTCCCTGAAGACGTCTCAGTGAAGTCAATGTTGACCCACTAGTTCCCTGAAGATGCTCATTGAAGTCCTTGCCTATTTATCAAACAACAACAACAAAACCACTTAATACCTTATGTTTTGTGAGTAATGTGTTTGTTTCAGTCTAATTATTAGTGTCTGTCCTATCAGTGACCCATTTTTTTGTTGTTGTATTCTTGTGGCTAAGTACTAAGTATTAATACTATTAAGGCCAAATACTATTATATATATATATATATATATATATATATATATATATATATATATATATATATATATATATATATATATATATATATATAATGTGCAGTCATATTGATGCGCCTTTTTACTTTCATACACATCATCCATTGAGTGCCCATTCCTATATAAAACTATCAGGTTAGAACAGATAGCACCATATATCCCACCCACCTCAAGGCGTGTGAAAAGGTCTTTTTACTATACCTTAGTATCATACACACATCAACCACACGCGCGCACGTGCACAAACATGGCCGCACACACTTACACGTGGGCATACACATCACAAGCACACTCGTGCGGACGTACAGGCTGGCAAACACAACACGAGCCACATTGAAATCTCTTGTATTGATCGCATAACGTCAAATTTGTAAGGGGGTGCAACTCAGTCCTACCCAATAGTAAACACACCAAAAAGGAAGCGGTTCAATATCAGAACGAGGCAGGACAGCGCCGCCTGGGGAAGATATATGTCATTACTATAAACACCATATGCTTCGGGCTGCTTGTGACGTTTTCTAGTCGTTGAGGCGGGGAGGTGGGGAACAGGCAGTAGGGGCCAGAGGATAGGAAAGCGAGGCACAGTATAATAGAAGGCGAAAGAAGCATAAAATGGACATAAGCTAAAATGGGTACAACAAAAGAGATGAAAGATATATCAGGGCAACTAAACTGATAACGATGAATTGTGTATGTGAAGGGCGATCTCATAGAGATAGGGAGGAAGTGTGTATTCAGATATGAAGAATAGAGAGATAGGATCAGTAAAACGTGAAAGGGGGGATGGGGAACACAGACGGAACTGTAAATGAAGAATCCTCTTATAGTCCATGTCGTGTGATCGCGTCTATCCACAACTATCCGTCTCGTGTACTGCCAATCATTTCTGAAATGATGTTCCTCCATGCTATGATGTCCAGTTGCCCAGCATCTTCTCTCTCAGATCGAACCATGTACCTTGTATGTCTGAGACGGACAGCGCAACCCTCAGCCACGACTCCATCAGGTGAATATTTAACTCGTTGTCAATGTGTTCAAAACCCTTCCTTTTTATAGGCTCTTTTTGTTAGTAAGTTGAGTTGAGTTGAGCTAAGAACCGACATCAATGCACTCAGGACATTCCCTCCGCGCTCTGTTTCCTCGTTCAATAGTCAGCGACGAGTCATACTGCTAATCGTTCCAATAGCCATCTAATTGAAAGTTCTCCTGGCCTTCCCTCTTAGTTTCGAGATTCATCCAGGGCTTCTGCAAATCCCCGACCATATCATTCTCTTCAAATACGGGTTCTCAGTCTGTTCCACCACTTTCTCCACCTGGTCCCACAAGCGCCCGACCACCTATCTCTTGTCCATAGGTAATATTTTGACAGTAAATTTCGGGTTGAGATTGGTATTAGTATTCTGAAACCAATTCCAGAAGGTTCACTTACGCCTGAGACAGCAACACCTGCTCCATCTGACAGACTACTAGCAGTGGAACTACTACCTACTACAGTGTCTATGTTAAAGGTGTCTGCAATGCCCCGTGTTCATCTCCTGCTGGTCGACACAAGCTTCTTCGTCCAGGAATCACGCCTTCTATCACATTTCTTCCCCAATCCCGTGACTCGTGACCAAAGTACCACAGTCTCCGAGGGATGACGCTGTTTCTGGGTCAGATTTCAACTATGTTAGATCTTGTACAGACTGTAGTTTTAAAGACTGTGCAGTGTTTGAAAATATTGCCTGTCCAAGTTTTGTATAGACCTATCATGTTGCATGAACATTATAGAGGGTGAATACAAAAGTTGTTTTTTTTATTTTTTAAATTGAGGATGACAAAGCTGTATATAAAGAAATTATACATGCCTACCAGGAGAAACATAGTGGAGCTATTACCCGCCGGACGCTGATGAATATGTTGGGGGAAGGACATGAGCACCTATGCACTTGTCCGGAGTGCAAGAATGATACCCAAACGGATAACTAACTAATTAACAGGGCATGGGACTCTGTAACAAGCTACGTGGAGGGTCCCAAATAGCCCGGTCACAATGTTTAATTAATCTTCTATAGCCCTGGCTGGAATAGGTCTTTACCTGCCAACCCTCCTCCGTTTTCCCTGGACTCACTGTCACGCTTCCTTTCGACCTAGGGACCTATTTCCTGCAGTGTTCTTCTGGCTGACACATAAATAACATGGCAGTCGTCAGAACAACTTGGAAGTAATTTTATTAACCTAATCAAGAACAGCACAGGAACACATAAAGGCAGATAAACAGATAGATCTACACAGACACTACACTGGTAAAGTTTTGACACAGAGCCTCCAGTCACCACAGTCAAAGATCCAGCTTCAGATACTGTCTGATCTGTCCAGATATATCTCACCAAAGATGTCAGAATCTCCTTCCTTCTCCAGCAACTGGTTGTAGATTCCACAGGCTTTTGTAGAATCCAAGCGACTGGTGTGTTGAGGACTTCTGTTCATTGCCACATGAATTAATTCGGCACCAGGTCTTCACTGACCTATGAAAAGCTTTACGGTTGCAGATACGGTGAGGTGTTCGTGGAGGGATAATGGATGGGTGCCTTTTAATGTCTGGTATAAAATGAGTATGCAAGAAAATCACTCTTAGGCTCCCTCCAGACAACAACTGCTCTCAGGCGTATGTTGTTGAAAAAAACCGGCAATGCACCAGTCATGCAAAATGTCCTTGCCTCACGACCTGGACCTTGCCTCTGTTTCGGAGTTAACCGCACCAAACCCTGAGTTGGCCTCGTCGGACATATTGGCGTTAGCCTAGAAGCACTGGTGATAATGTCCGTTAGAAGACATAGTCACTTTCCATAGCAGAGGACCCTGGAGATGACAAACAAAACCTGAGCGACTGGGCTGACTCATGTATCACACAAATACAATATATGTAGTACCTGAATTACTGGGCCTGACCTGTCAGGTGGCCCCTGGATTGACCACGTCCGGGCTTGAGGAGACCTTCAGCTGGACGAAGTCCTGTTGTCTTTTTGCCCACAAGACACACTCTCCACATTCATACCAAGCCTTTATTATGATTTGGCACAATCATTTCCATGCTTCCCTCTCACTTGCAAACGCTGCCTTTCTCACAACTACGATCCTGTGGTGTGGTGTGCCAAGTCAGCTGTGTGTTTCCCCTCGTTACTAAAAGTATAGTATTGGAGTTGTAAGGCACGCCGTGTAGTTCCCCATTCCCCGCAAGACTAGGAAAGAAGATACCACCCCCTCCCGGCTCTGCTCTCGTTTGAGCTGTCGCCGCAATGTACCAGCAGTGCCCCACAGAACACCAAGATTTAGAGGAATGCAGGTTCTCTCAATGAGATAGAGAAGTCCATTATCCTCCCTACATCATCCTATCTAGTAACAGACGAAAGAGATAGTCCCGTGAATAGCCTCCTCCGGCTCAAGAAGACAGATCATAGATTGGTGGACTCCATCCCCAAAAATACCATAGCCATCCACTGAGTATATACAACAGAAAGATGACAATCTGCCCAATTCAAGCCGTAGACAGAAAGATAGCAACAGCTCATCTGACGCCAAGAACAAATGAAATCCTCTGGGGAGATATATTGTTCCGTTTCACTTCCCCGGCTATGCCAAGAACAAGACGCGCAGCCAAATCGGCTAACGGTCACCCCCTACCAACATGGCAAGACTGCTGTTTTGCCATATCCTCTCCGTCGTTACAACAATAGAGATTTATAAGTACCAACTTTATTACAGCCTACGGTTACCTTTCTCCACCACCAGTAGGAGACCTTTTAATTGTCTCAGTAGTCTGTTGCACTTCTGTCGTTATCTTTAATTAACTTTGACAAGTTGCAACTTGCAAACGGTACTTGTTTGCCCGGCCATCAATTGACCAGTAGCCGCACCAGTGCACATTTGACGCAAGGCGCGCCTTCGGGACTACCCGAAAGGAAAGACAAATATATACTCGCTCCATGTACAGATTGTGGTATGAAGATAACCCAAAGAACCATCTTTCATGGAGAATTGAGCAAATAAAGAACTGAGAGCTTCCGAAAGCCGGTTCCCCCTGTTTACCAAGAATAACAGAATACATAAGGACATGGGCCACTGGCGTTTCGCTACATAGGCCCCCTCTTAAGAAAGTCGAACCCTACGACTTTCTACTGTCAGTGGTTCTGTTCGAATGACCCCACCCTCACATTCAACCATAGGATGCCGTGATAGGAAATCTGCTCCCACATTCTCCCTTCCGGGGATGTATTCGACCGTGAACTGATACGGTTGTAGGAGCAATGACCATCTCATTAACCTCGCGTTCAGTTTCTTAGAAGTTGCCAAGAACGTCAGAGGTTGATGGTCGGATTGCACTTTGAAATGGACTCCATACAGATAAGGTTGAAATTTCTGTACCGCCCACACTAGAGCTAGACATTCCCGTTCGACGGTGGAGTAATTCCGTTCGGCGGGTAACAGTTTTCGACTGGCATATGCCACCGGACACAGCACCGAAGGATTATCTCGCCCTTCCTGCAACAGAGTTGCCCCAATCCCTATGTTACTCGCGTCGGTTCTCAGAACAAACGTTTTCTCCAAATTTGGGAGTTGCAGGACTGGCCTATCCACCAAAGCCTGTTTCAGCTTCCCATAAGCTTCTTCACAGCTCGGGGTCCAGACTATAAGATCTGGTGATCCTTTCTTCAGGGTCTCAGTTAACGGCGCCGCAATTTCGTTGAACTTCGGAATGAATTTCTGGTAAAACCCACACAAAGACAAGAAAGACCTAACATCTTTTTTGGACTTAGGACGGGGTGCGAGACGGACCTTCTCAATATTCTTTTCTTCCGGTACCAGTCCCCCTGGGGTAATAGTGTGTCCCAGAAATTCCAAGGATTGATAGCCAATCATGCATTTGGCTGGACGGGCGGTTAACCCCTCCTCTTTCAATCTTATGAAGATCTTTTCCAAGGATTTCAGGTGATCTTTCATATTGTCAGACGCGATGAGAATATCATCCATAAACGAGACAACAGAAGGATCCCTTAAAGGGTCTAATAACTTTCTCATCATGCGTGTGAACACACTGGGCGCATTGCTCAGCCCAAAAGGCATCACCTTAAATTCGTAATGGCCGCTCGGAGTACTGAAAGCGAGCATTGGCCGAACCTCAGGTTTCACAGGGATCTGATAATATCCCCGGCTTAAATCAATTTTTGAGAAGTACTTTGCCCTATTTAATCTGGCAAACAGTTGATTTGTGTTTGGTAACGGCTCAACTTGGAATGTCGTACAACTGTTTAAATGCCTGTAATCAATACATAAGCGGTGCTCCCCGCTTGGCTTCCTCAACAAGACAACCCCGGCATTATAAGGAGAAGTCGAAGGAGTGATGATGTCATCGTCCAGAAGCTTCTGGATTTCAGTTTCCAGGGCCTTCTCTTTCGAAAAGGGTACTGGATATATTTTCTGGCGAACTGGGTCTTGGGTAGTCAGAGTCATATCAAACTCGACCAACCCTGTCCGCCCTGGCCGATCGGTAAGAATTTGCTGATGGGACTCTAACAACCGGATGACACGGTCTGTTTCTTCAGCCGACAGATCAGGATTTATATGGACATCCCTATAGGTTTCCCCAGGGTGTAATGGATAACCCCGATCCGCGTCTTCGCCCGATTCAGTTTCCATCGCGACCGCCATAGTCATGAGTGGGAGAGAAGTACCATCAGATCGTTCTTCAAACTTTTTGAGAAGGTTAATGTGGAAGATTTTGGATTTCCCCCTGATCCGGATGGCATAGTTGGTGCGGGACACAACCCTTTCCACCGGGAAAGGCCCCTGCCAACCAATCTCGAGTTTATTGGAACCTACTGGAAGTAACAACAGAACCCGATCCCCCACCTTAAGAGACCTATCTTTCGTCCTTCTATTGTAGTAGGCCGCGTGTCTCTTTCTGGCCGCCCTCAGATTCTGAGCTGCCAAAGCCCAACCCGTCTGGAGTTTTTTCTTTAACTCTTCGACGTATTTATATGAGGATACAGCTTCTTCAGAAGTTTCCTCCTCTGTCCAACATCTCAATAAGGCTTCTAAGGGACCCTTGATTGGCCTCCCGAATAGTAGAGTGGCTGGTGGCAACCCGGTCGACCCATGGGGAACCTCCCGATAGGCGAACAAGGCGGCTGAGATATACTCATCCCATCTGTCTGGTTTCTCTTGAGCCAGCTTCCGAAGCATGGTCATCAAGGTACCATTAAACCTCTCTACTTGCCCATTAGACTGAGGGTGATACGGGCTTGTATGAATGTGGTTGGTCTGGAAGATACGAAAGACTTCTTCCATCAGCTTACCACAGAACTGAGACCCATTGTCCGTTAGGATCTGGTTGGGAAATCCCAACCTAGTAAAGGTCTCCATCAGTGCATCAGCCACTCGCTTAGAGTCGATTGTGGCCAAAGGTATCGCCTCACCCCACATGGAACAGCAATCCACCATCGTGAGAATGTACTTATTCCTCTTCCTAGTCCTAGGAAGAGGACCAACAAGATCGATGGCCACTCTCTCGAAAGGAGAGTTCATAATGGGCATGTCTCCCAGGACTACCGGAGCTGTCCAGTGTTTTGGTGCCACTCGCTGGCACTCTGGGCACGACTTGACGTACCTACGCACGTCTCCAGTCATCCCTGGCCAGTAGTAATGGCAGGAAATGCGCTGGAGAGTTGCCCCGACACCCATATGTCCACTGAAAGAAATGGTGTGTCCCATATGAAGAAGCTGTTCCCGATAAGCCTTAGGAACTACCAGCTGTCCATGCTGGCGATCCTCCACTCCGGCTCTCCGGTACAGTAACCGATTCTTCATATAATACTGACCCCGTCTTGGTGGGTCAGAACTTTTTGGCAACTGGTTGAAGCAAGGTTGCAAAGTAGCATCCTGGCTTTGAGCAGCTCGTAACTCCCCAGGCAAGGGATTCACGATCAAGGCCGGCGTCTGCTCATCCTCCGATTGAGATCTGGTTTGCATCGCTCCTACGTACATGGGTTCGGTTGGAATCCCTAGAAAGACGTAGCGACAACCCAAGATCATTGGGAAGATTGGATCTAGCAGAACGGCTGCCTGTATAGTGCCGGTAACATATTTTGATTTGATGTCCACCTTCGCAATTGGAAGAGACATCGCTACCGCACTCTTTGTCGCCGTTTGAATCTCAATAGATTCTCCGGTTAGCTGCTCTGGACTCACTAAGTGTGATGAAATTACAGCCTCAAACTGCAGACCGGTGTCGTAGAGACACTCAACTGGTTGACCGTTCACAAGTACCGTTTCTACTACTGGTGGTTTTTCTAAATCTTTGTTCCCAAGATCCCTCCCTTCTACCTCCTTGTGAGACCCTTCCCCGGTTTCTACAAGACAAGCAGCATAGTGAGAGTCTTTCTGTTTACGCCGGCAATCAACCGTATTGTGTGTGGGAGATTTGCAATAGGCGCACCACTTTTCACTCCACTTTCTTTTAGGAGATCCAGGTGGACTCTTACCAGAGGGTTTCTTACTAGGAACTTTATCGAAAGGATCCTCCTTCTTAGTGTGAGCTGTTTTAGGGTTCTTCTTCTTTCCAGACCATGTGTCTGGTGGTCGGGGATTGGGTTGTGACAATTCCCCATTATCCCCATGAGCTAGCACATACCTTTCCGCCAACGTGTTGACTAGGTCTAACCTTTCTGCCCCATTTTCAAGCAAGAAGGTTTGCAATGGCTTAGGCATCATTCTCTTCATTTGGTCCACGACCACCAATTCTTCCAAACTTTCATAGTCGTTAGCAAATCCAGCTAATGACATCCACTTCAAAAGGTAAGACTTCAGTCTGACACTGTAGGCTGCGAACATCTCTCCTGGCTCTCTCTTCGACTTTCTGAACTGTTGTCGATAAGTATGAGCTGTCATCTGGAACCTTTTCAATAGTGCTTTCTCCAGAGCTTCATAGTCATTCTCCATACCAGGTGGCAACCTAGAATAGACCTCGTACGCGGTCCCCCTCAGGCCCTGTGAGAGTTTCAAGTTCCATTTCCCTCGCTTCCAATCCCATAGCCAAAGCCATCGACCGAAATCTGTGAAGATACTGGTCGATCTTATCTTTGTGTTCATCGAACGGGAGCAATGGGAACTTCATTGCCTGGTATGGACCGCCACCAGAAGTTGTTGAGTCAGGGAGAACTGTGTCTCCCACTGCACCGTCTCTTTCCTTGGCAGTTTGAGCTTTCAGCTCCAGCTCTCTCATACGGAACTCATGGTCTCTGACTGCCTGCTCGGCCTCCATCTTCCTAACCTCAGCCTCCGCCTCAATCCTCTTGGCTTCGCGCACAGCCTGTCTGTAGTCTCTTTCCACCTCCTGCACATATTTCTGTAACTCCGCTCCATCATAACCCATTTCACGCCCTGTAGCCAGTACGTCAGCGACATTAAACCCAGCTGATGCCATCTTAAACTCAGAGGGCAAGGGACGAGGTAATTGTCCAATAAAATTTTTCTCACAATTACACAACAAGTTACATTACACGACCACAACACGTCGTATGTCGGTCAGTCTGTGTCAGGAAGAGTATAGACAATAGCCAGGCACGGTAGGCAGAACCTATTGATAGAAAACAAGGATATCTGTCCCCTATCACTAAATCAGCCAGAACTCCACCAGGATTTCAAATATCCCGCGACGTGCCCCCAGAAATTGTAACAAGCTACGTGGAGGGTCCCAAATAGCCCGGTCACAATGTTTAATTAATCTTCTATAGCCCTGGCTGGAATAGGTCTTTACCTGCCAACCCTCCTCCGTTTTCCCTGGACTCACTGTCACGCTTCCTTTCGACCTAGGGACCTATTTCCTGCAGTGTTCTTCTGGCTGACACATAAATAACATGGCAGTCGTCAGAACAACTTGGAAGTAATTTTATTAACCTAATCAAGAACAGCACAGGAACACATAAAGGCAGATAAACAGATAGATCTACACAGACACTACACTGGTAAAGTTTTGACACAGAGCCTCCAGTCACCACAGTCAAAGATCCAGCTTCAGATACTGTCTGATCTGTCCAGATATATCTCACCAAAGATGTCAGAATCTCCTTCCTTCTCCAGCAACTGGTTGTAGATTCCACAGGCTTTTGTAGAATCCAAGCGACTGGTGTGTTGAGGACTTCTGTTCATTGCCACATGAATTAATTCGGCACCAGGTCTTCACTGACCTATGAAAAGCTTTACGGTTGCAGATACGGTGAGGTGTTCGTGGAGGGATAATGGATGGGTGCCTTTTAATGTCTGGTATAAAATGAGTATGCAAGAAAATCACTCTTAGGCTCCCTCCAGACAACAACTGCTCTCAGGCGTATGTTGTTGAAAAAAACCGGCAATGCACCAGTCATGCAAAATGTCCTTGCCTCACGACCTGGACCTTGCCTCTGTCTCAGGAGTTAACCGCACCAAACCCTGAGTTGGCCTCGTCGGACATATTGGCGTTAGCCTAGAAGCACTGGTGATAATGTCCGTTAGAAGACATAGTCACTTTCCATAGCAGAGGACCCTGGAGATGACAAACAAAACCTGAGCGACTGGGCTGACTCATGTATCACACAAATACAATATATGTAGTACCTGAATTACTGGGCCTGACCTGTCAGGTGGCCCCTGGATTGACCACGTCCGGGCTTGAGGAGACCTTCAGCTGGACGAAGTCCTGTTGTCTTTTTGCCCACAAGACACACTCTCCACATTCATACCAAGCCTTTATTATGATTTGGCACAATCATTTCCATGCTTCCCTCTCACTTGCAAACGCTGCCTTTCTCACAACTACGATCCTGTGGTGTGGTGTGCCAAGTCAGCTGTGTGTTTCCCCTCGTTACTAAAAGTATAGTATTGGAGTTGTAAGGCACGCCGTGTAGTTCCCCATTCCCCGCAAGACTAGGAAAGAAGATACCACCCCCTCCCGGCTCTGCTCTCGTTTGAGCTGTCGCCGCAATGTACCAGCAGTGCCCCACAGAACACCAAGATTTAGAGGAATGCAGGTTCTCTCAATGAGATAGAGAAGTCCATTATCCTCCCTACATCATCCTATCTAGTAACAGACGAAAGAGATAGTCCCGTGAATAGCCTCCTCCGGCTCAAGAAGACAGATCATAGATTGGTGGACTCCATCCCCAAAAATACCATAGCCATCCACTGAGTATATACAACAGAAAGATGACAATCTGCCCAATTCAAGCCGTAGACAGAAAGATAGCAACAGCTCATCTGACGCCAAGAACAAATGAAATCCTCTGGGGAGATATATTGTTCCGTTTCACTTCCCCGGCTATGCCAAGAACAAGACGCGCAGCCAAATCGGCTAACGGTCACCCCCTACCAACATGGCAAGACTGCTGTTTTGCCATATCCTCTCCGTCGTTACAACAATAGAGATTTATAAGTACCAACTTTATTACAGCCTACGGTTACCTTTCTCCACCACCAGTAGGAGACCTTTTAATTGTCTCAGTAGTCTGTTGCACTTCTGTCGTTATCTTTAATTAACTTTGACAAGTTGCAACTTGCAAACGGTACTTGTTTGCCCGGCCATCAATTGACCAGTAGCCGCACCAGTCCACATTTGACGCAAGGCGCGCCTTCGGGACTACCCGAAAGGAAAGACAAATATATACTCGCTCCATGTACAGATTGTGGTATGAAGATAACCCAAAGAACCATCTTTCATGGAGAATTGAGCAAATAAAGAACTGAGAGCTTCCGAAAGCCGTTTCCCCCTGTTTACCAAGAATAACAGAATACATAAGGACATGGGCCACTGGCGTTTCGCTACAGACTCACAGAAGGGCAGAACGATGTAGGTGATACAAACAATCAACGCAACATATAATACCATACCCTTTTGCGTGATACAGAAGCACTATTTTCTCCCGGGGACGGTCATATTTTCCAGTTGTCAGTGCTGAGAAGGCTGACATATTCGCCTACAGGCTGTGTAATTAACGATATATTTTATTGACATCACTACTTTTGATCGCGCGGATCGATATGAATCGGGGGGAAAACATACAAGTAAAAAATTCGTCACAAACACACAGGATGCCATGCAGGGGTTTAGGGAAAGACACAAAGAGATCTGAACCAAAAAACACGGCAGATTATTCACGCTGATATTATGACGAAGTTGTTCAAATTTAGATTGGGGGAAGGTAATCTGGGATATAAACAAGGAAAACAAGCGGAGATCCCGTGGGATTGATTCTACACGGTACAGCATATAGCTATGAGTACGCATGAATGGAATAAACGAACAAACACATACAGACACACGCATAAAACACGTAATTATTAGGAAAATGGGTTTTCCGAGATTATAAAGATTACACTATATGCGTGTGACGTTTCGTTTCACTGAACCTTCGTCGGACTAATGATCATAGTTAAGAAAAAAACGACCTAAGACATATTAAGTACTCAGTTAGGAGGCTTAATGCAAGCAGATAATACCAACACAGTGCTATGGAGCCACAATAAATGTGTAGTGTAATGTGTCAACAAACACCAAATGAACCTTTTATATGCCATCGTGGATCTCCATATTTTCCTATGACCGAATAGCACTGAGTGAGTGGCAAGATAGTAATTTCTTTACTAGCCGTGATGTTCCTGGCTTTGGATTCTAGTTTAGTTTAATCCTACTCACGTATATATAGTCAGGGGTTGGATGAGGGTGATATAGGATTATTTAGACAGTCTGATAGGCAGAAAGAGATATATGAATATTCAGACAGTTTAATAGACAGGGGTGGGTGAATGAATGGCTAGCAGTATCTCTTACTGACTAACGGGTAGATGATCTGAGAGAAGTGTGCGTGGGACTCGTTTGCTTGAAGAGTTAGTCTATGGATTATGACTGTTTGAATAAATCGGTGGATTGATGGATAATGGCTGTTTAAATAAATCGGTGGATTGATGGATGACAACTGTTTGAATAAATCTGTGGATTGATGGATGATAACTGTTTGAATAAATCTGTGGTTTGATGGGTGATAACTGTTTGAATAAAACTGTGGATTGATGGATGATAACTGTTTGAATAAACTGGTGGATTGATGGATGATAACTGTTTGAATAAATCTGTGATTTGATGGGTGATAACTGTTTGAATAAACAGGTGGATTGATGGATGATGAAAAGATTAATGAATTGGTGGATGGTTTGGATGATTTGTAGATTCATAACTGGGTTCATGGATGAATAAATTAATGAGTCGATGAATAAATGGATGACTAGATAACTGGTCTATCGAAATTTGAATATTAAATGTATGAATAAATCATTGGATAGATGTTGAATGGATTAATAAATCCGTGGGTGGATTGCGTAATGGGTGGATGGGTGAATGGATGGTTAAATTGGTGATAAAATCAATGAATCAATCGATGAATGCATGGTTGAAGTGATGATAAATCGACGAACCAATCAATGTATGGAGGATTTACACAATGGGTGAGTGGATTTATATGTATAACATAGATAACATGAAAGATTAGGCATTTCAATATGCAGCAGACTAGATGAAGGAAGAAACAGAAAAATTATGGACTGAATGGTTCGCTGTGTAATGAGGATGATTTGTCGACCAACTAACTAACTAACTACAAACAGAAAAGACTTAAAAGAAGCATCTTTTAATGATTCGGCACAAAGACATATCGACGATCACAAACACACACTTAGCACAGAGACACATCGTCAGTCACAATCACACACTCAGCACAGAGACACATCGTCAGTCACAATCACACACTCAGCACAGAGACACATCGTCAGTCACAATCACACACTCAGCACAGAGACACATCGTCAGTCACAATCACACACTCAGCACAGAGACACATCGTCAGTCACAATCACACACTCAGCACAGAGACACATCGTCAGTCACAATCACACACTCAGCACAGAGACACATCGTCAGTCACAAACACACACTCAGCACAGAGACACATCGTCAGTCACAATCACACACTCAGCACAGAGACACATCGTCAGTCACAATCACACACTCAGCACAGAGACACATCGTCAGTCACAAACACACACTCAGCACAGAGACACATCGTCAGTCACAATCACACACTCAGCACAGAGACACATCGTCAGTCACAATCACACACTCAGCACAGAGACACATCGTCAGTCACAAACACACATTCAGCACAGAGACACATCGTCAATCACAAACACACACTCAGCACAGAGACACATCGTCAGTCACAAACACACACTCAGCACAGAGACACATCGTCAGGGACAAACACACACACTGAGCACAGAGACACATCGTCAGTCACATTCACACGCACACACACCATCATCATCATCCTCGAGCAAGCAGCAGGTGCTTACAGAACGTCGCTCTCATCACGGGCCCCCGTAAAGTCTCTCAGTCTCTTGTAAGGAGGTCAGCATGGCTGAATGGATAATAATGCGTGTTTGTAAACATCCGGTATCCTGATGATATTTGGATGGATTGGCCATGTGGCATGGTCGACACAAGAACACTGACCTGATCCACGACTCTGGTGACCGAGTGACATGGCGAAACTTGACCGCCTACGCTTATCGGCATGGCACATGATGATGATGATGATGATGATGATGATGATGATGATGATGATGATGATGATGATGATGATGATGATGATGATGATGATACTGATGCTGAGGTGAGGGGTCCAACTCCTACACCGGACAGTTGGACTAAATTGTTGACTTCTTGTCCTTGACTTAGGGACGTAAATTCAAATACCTCTGAAGTCAGAGTGAGTTCGCCTGATGGCGAGGGACACTGGTAATAGGGAAAGCTAGTCCACGCGCAAAATTAAATCCAGTGCTACTATAAGTAGTGAGTCTGGACTACGCTTGAGTTCAACATGAGCGAGAGGGAAAGTAAAAATCTCTTGTCATTTCTCCTGCCTCATACACTGTCATGCCCAAAGCATCTGCAGTGTCGTGCGGCGTGTCCTGTCCTGTCCTCGCTGGTCAGACCCTGTCAGCAAACCCCCCCCCCCTCCCCCCAATCACTGGTATACCATGCAACTGTGACGTTTGATATGGCACTCAAGCATCACAAAGAAAATCCGACAAGACCCACAAAAAAGTCATTGCGTCACATTGTCGTCATAAATGTCCTTAACCCCTGCGTTGACCTTAGCTCTCAGCGTGATGTATAAAAGCCATGTCATTACTGGGCAATCATTTCGTAACTTTTTTTTTGTCAGTATTATAAAGTATTTTCACGGGTGTGAATTGGCACTGACAGGATAACAGGACAGAAGTAGGAATTAGAGGACACAATATACAATACAAACATATTAAGCTGCAGGTAACACCGGGATTTGAACCTATCACATTCAAATGACGCTAGTGCCTGTGAAGGAACGCCCGGCCAGCTGGTAATTAGAAAGTACAACATTCATCCCACACCGTGACATCTATTTGACATATGACGTTAGATCCATATATATGAGTTTTTTTTTAAAGAAAGTCAGTTGCATATCCTTTATAGGACTTTGCAGTCAACCCCAACATTATTTCGCTGTTCGTGATTTCTTGGCAAGTTTACGTTTAGTAGTTTGCTTTGCTTTCTGAACGACCGGCACTCACGTTTGTATTGGAAACCAACGCAAGGCATTCTGCTTCCATATCTCCCGCAGCTGTGTTTCGAACGCGGTATGCCGGATTGCGAACTGCGTCCGTAACACCTTCGCCACGGAGCAGGCATCAGTTAGATCAGTTATCAGTTGGGGTATCTTCATTGCACTCCGGACATATCCATAGGTGCTCAGATCCTCCCCCCCCCCGCCCCCCACCTCAGCATATGCATCAGCGTCCGGTGGCTAATAGTGCCAGTTCTGTGTTGGTTGACGAGGCGCCATGTTTTCCCGATGTACCTCTCGCGCTTGGCAGTGCCGATTCTTACTCCCAAGTCTTTCATCCTGGACAGCGATGTGGATTCACTGACGTCAAAGTCCTCTGTTCTCGCCATATCTTTAAGGACGTTAATAACATCGGCACGATCCATGGGCTGGCCATCTGCAAGGGGTGCAGAGCCAGCCAGTTTGTCAGCTCGTTCATTTCCCTCGACTCCCGCATGTCCCGGGACGAAGATGAATGTGACTTTACGGACAACAGACTTCCGCAGCGACTCAGTCCACTCTCTACGCACAGATCCAGCTTCGACCTTCTGAATCATGCTCATTGAATCACTTAGTACACACGCGATACACAAGCACGCATATTGTTGAGTAATGTCGTCAATATCCCGCTGACTGTCTTTATCTTCCAGAATACTCCCTGTGTCCCTTTTAGGCTGGGTCAACCTGGGAGCTTGGTAACCGTTGTAATTACTCCTGGTCGCAATCATATGGACACCGTTAGGGAAAAGAAAACGGAGAAGACCAAGAGAAACCCCGCGTAGAACCATCATCAGAGAAGGCTCATTCAATGGCCAAGTGAACATCCAAGATCTACAACAGGTGGCAGCGAACCGCCAGACATGGAGAGCCATGACTTCTGCCCTATGCGCTGCTTTGGGCTCAAGAGGAAAGACTAACTAAGTCGCAAAGAGCCGGTCTCCCTGGTCTAAGGGTTACACGACTTATCCGTAATCCCGTGAGTAGCGTGACGTGCGCGAGAATTGGTAGCGGTTCTCTCCGCGTCGGTAACTTATTGAGTATGTGAGCCGGTCGCTCAGAAAGCAATGGCAAACTACTGAGCGTAATCTTGCCAAGAAATCAACAATCAGCAGAAAGATGATGATGTTGACAGCGATGTCCTGTAAAGGATACGCGAACAAAAACAAGTCGCAAAGAAGTCGAGTGTGTGTGTGGTGGGGGGGGGGGGGGGGGCCTGGCCAACAGGCAAGGGCGCTAACCACTCCGCTACGGCGATCTTCACTGTGTCTTTTCAGGAACATAAACAACAGTTCAAGTCGCTTATCATCGTTTGGGGAGGACTGTGTTACATGCAGATCTGGGTTCGAGAATCGGCTGTGCACCAATTATGAATGGATCAAAATGGTGACGTGTTTCATCATGTTTGACATGTCTCACATTGTCTGTGCACATACTGTAACATACTGTGTTGGGGGGGGGGGGGGGGGTGCAACCCTGCCTTACTTCAGGTATTCATACTCGTGTCCAGAAGTAGTTTCCTATCATGGTTTTGTGATGTTGTAGGGCCATAACACTTTTTGGGCCTGAAAGCGCTGAGGAATGGGCGACCAGCCTTTTCCTCCCTAAGCGAGACCACGAGCTGAGGTGTCGAACCTTCGTCCGGCAGCGCTGATGACATTATCAGCGCAGCTCTCTATCAACGTCGCTAACTGGTCCGCTACCTCCCGTCCTGTCCAACCTGAACCCACGCTATAGATGTCGACAGAATCCATACCCAGCCATTAATAAAAATCAACACAAGGCGGTCACTTTTTAAATCGTCGTCACCTCATTTCGAACGCGATATACAGGATTGTGAATCGCGTTAGCTACCCCTTCGCCACAGACGACATATAAACCAGGCATAGTTAAAACAGCACTGTCCGTATCCACGGCTTTGATCCCCGAGGACTCCGCGGCCAAGTGGTTAAACCGTCTGTCTCGTGCTCAGAAGGTCGATGGGTCGCTTGTAGATTCCACCATTTGGTTTGCAATTTGTCTCGGAGACATCCACCCTTCCTCTCTCCTTCCCCCCCCCCCCCCCCCCACCGGGAACCGGGGACCACGGGGTTTATGTTTTATACGATGCACTCGGCGTGCGGCTTGAAGTTCTGCGGAGAATCCGTGCCATATGGGGGTGAAACAAAGTGCAGCGAAGAGTACTTTATTATTTTAATATTGCTCTCCATACATGCCTAATTGCTCCACATACATGCCTCATTGCTCCCCACAAATACCTCATTAATGCTCCCCATACATACCTCATTGCTCCCCATACATATCTCACTAATGCTCCCCATACATACCTCATTAATGCTCCCCATACATGCCTCATTGCTCCCCACGCATGCATTATTGCTCCCCATATATACCTCAATAATTCTCTCCACACTCATTGCTCCCCATACATACCTCATTTTTCCCCATATATGCCTCATTAATGCTCCCAATACATACTCATTGCTCCCAATACATACTCATTGCTCCCCCTACATACTCGTTGCTCCTCATACATACTCATTGCTCCACATACATACTCATTGCACCCCATACATAGTTAATTGCTGTCATACACACCTCATTATTGCTCCCCATACAATCTCATTGCTCCCCATACACCCCCATTATTGCTCCCCATACATATATCATTGCTCCCCGCACACGTTTCTTTATTACTCCCCATACGATCCCATTATTCCTCCCCCAAACATATTGCTCCCTGTGCATACCTTATTGCTTCCCACACACACCTCATTATTTCTCCCCATATACACCTCATTACTGCGCCCACACACACCTCATTGCCCCACCCCCACACACCCCCAACACACCTTATTCCCTCCACCATACACACCTCATCCCCCTCATACACACCTCATCACTTCCCACACACACACTTCATCCCCCTCCCAAACACACACACTCTTACACATACACACACACACACACACACACACACACACACACCTCAGTATTAGTACTCGATGCCCGTCTCATTATTATTGCCCGTCCCACCTCTCGCGTTGTACAACATAATGGTTTTGACTAAAGCGCGAAGCAAGTTGGAAAGGCCATACCCCTCTCTACCCTTTACTGACAAACCTGTGAACTGAGACGCCGGGTGTGTGTCTGTCTGTGTACGTGTGTGTATGTGTGAGTGTGTGAGGATTTTTTTATTTTTCTTTTTCAGAAAGGAGGGCACCATCGTATCGATCTGCCTGCTCTACAGTGGTACCGGCGCCGAAATTGTATTGAAGAACACAATCATATAGATTGGTAAACAGATTTGAGGTTCTGACTCGCCCACTGAAAGGAGGGGAGGATGTAGTACGAGGAATAGGAAGTGTAGATGGTCCCGATCAATATGGGGGTTTACGGTACTGTACAGCGCTATGAGAGTACAAGCCTCCTCCCCCTGAACCCCAGGCAATTTCATGTTGACGGTTGGCTTACAGTCTACAGCAGTACACTTCGTCTTCCGCACTAATATTGATGATGCCATTAGTTGGCTTGCAGTTGCTAGCAATATAAAATCACGCAGACTTAACGCTCGACTAGACATTACTGGCAGAAGAGTACTCCAGTTTTCTTTTTAAAGTAAAATTCTGGTAAAGAGGCACACAGCTTTCGGGTATAATTTTTTGGGGAATCATTTTAAAGAGGTGACATATTAGACTATTTTAGATAAAGTAGTTTGGCCTTTTTCGCTATGCTGTCTTTCTTGATTAATTTCATACATTCTTCTTCAATTTGCTTGATTTCGTTTAGTTCGATTTGTGAAAGATAGCCTTCGTTACACGCTCGGATGCCTCGATTAGTGCTTCTCTTTTCTCTCATCACAAAGTAGGTGGGACTTAATTCAGTACACAGTCTCCGTAGTGCAGGCATTGATCTAAATATGAATATATCAAAACAACATTTGATGAAAATATTACTTTCCGTTTTTTTATTATTATTTTTTCGTTCCCTTGCCCGCTTTGAACTCCAACATAGTCCATACAGGTGCTACCAGTACTAATGGTACTCGCCATCAGGCTTGTAATGTACGTCCCCAAGTCGAGAACTAGAAGTCAATGTATTAGGCCAGCTGAACGGTGACGATGATGAACGCTACACCGTCATCAGCGAAACCGGAAATGTTCTGTTGTATTACGTAATGTCGAACGAAGTCATTGCACATCGGGCATTCCCGTGCGTGCTTAGTTCTCCGATACAACGGTCATGCCAAAGTATTTCCGCGCACTGTTGCCGCGTGAAGTGGGTTATGATATCTCCTCACTTGGTCCAAATGTGGCACTGACCAGACTTCCCTCCCAGCTGGTGTAGTTGGGCTAGCATGGAAGTCTTGCCGGTATCCGCCATCCTCAGCCCGGATATGTTCTTGTAAGCTGTCGTATAACGTATTAGGAAGAACTTGGAAACAACAGAGTTCCTGAGACAACTGTTGAGAATTCCTTGGACTGCCAGGGTAACTAACCAACGTCTGCCTGAAAGAGGAAAATGAAACTAGAACTTTATATACAACAATCAGAAAGAGACCACCAGCTTTATTTGCTCATGTGATGAGAAGAGAGGCTTTGGAGAACATCATGACAATTGGAAAGATCAAGGGAAAGAGAGATAGACCAAGAGAAATAGTGCTGGGTTGATTGAGACGGTGGCATGGAGGAATAGCATCAGAAGAGTTGATCCACTTCACCATAGACCGAGATTTGTGGAGAGACACCTGGTCGGGCACTGTCTACGCTGTTCGATGCCCCACAGTTGAGTAATTTTGTTTTCTTTGTTTAAGCTGCGACACGCGTACACGGGATGCTCTTAGGTTTTCAACAATGCCTAATGTGGCATGGTAGTTGGTGAGCTTACTGCCAGGACAGAGGTCCGGCTTCAATCTCCAGCAGAGCCAGGATTACTTTCCCCACTGTTCAGGCTATGGATCGACTCAGCATCATAAATAACGGATTCAAGACAATTTACAGAATATTCTGGGTATTGTCTGAGGGGTAAAGGGGACGAGACTGGGATGTCTGGGTCCCCTCCTCCCTCCCTCTCCCCCCCCCCCCCCCACCGCCCTTCCCTCCTACCTTATACTTGGTGGCCTAGAATATATTAAGGAATATCACTTCATACCCAAAGAATCTGCTATAGAGCCGCCTTTGCCTGTTACTGGAGCAAACAAGCTGTTCGATTTATTATCACGGGATGAGAGGACAATGGGGATACTGGGTTTAATTTTAAAAGAACATCGACATTGAGGTTCAGACCCGATCTACCCCACTAAGAAGCGGACAATGTACCCATAAGCCACCAAGCCACTCCCATTGAATACTTCTCTAATCACTTTCTCTTGCTACTTTGAGTGGTTTTGCAGTCAAAGCACTGTTATGGTCCGTGTTTCTCTCCTATCCTACAGCGTTGAGCGTTCAAACACTTTATTATTGTGCATATTTAACATAAATATACTCACGCCGTTGTTTGCGGCACCAGCTTAATGTGACGAGAACTTAGGACACAGTTGAGATGATGTCCTTCCGATTCACCACGGAGACCCTTGTTTGTGTTATTACCGCTGCTGCTGTTGCTACTACTACTACTACTACTACTACTACTACTACTACTACTACTACTACTACTACTACTACTATTACTACTGCTGCTGCTGCTGCTGCTACTACTACTACTACTACTACTACTACTACTACTACTACTACTACTACTACTACTACTACTACTACTGCTATTTCTTCTAGTACTACTGCTACTATTGCTTCTAGTACTACTGCTACTATTGCTTCTAGTGCTACTGCTACTACTATTGCTTCTAGTACTACTGCTACTATTGCTTCTAGTGCTACTGCTACTACTATTGCTTCTAGTACTACTGCTACTATTACGTACACAACTGTTGCGAATGGTATTGCGATCTCCGGTTCATATTTTATTTGACTGGATCAACTCCAGAACTATATGCATTGAGAAAGGAATTCTACCGCAGGTAAGGGTTGAACTGGGATCGCTATTTAGCAAGTCGATGCACCACGTTGACTGTTTAAAATAGTATAATAAGTGAAGAACAAGACGCTGTGGTCAGACTATCCTGGGAATTGTCTGTGAAGAAATGGTGTGGAGAAAGAAATGTACACCCAACCTCATTATGCCAAGGTGTAGAATGCGTGAAGACCCAACACTCCAGAAGTTTAAAACGGTATCTGACTTCTCCTTCTTATAGTCTATGTCGTGTGACGTTGGTGATCAAGTCTATCCACAGCCCTCTGTCTCGTGTCATCCACGGTTAATAAATTGTGAAAAGACATGATGTGCGAGACATCTGAGCAGAAGGCAGCCTGGCATTGCTTTCCTTCTTGGCAATGACCATTCTGGTCGTTGACCGCACCAACTGTCACTATACAGAGACATAAGACTACCGCCACCATTATTATGGGAGGCCAGATGAGCCAGAATTTCACTCCGTGACCTGAGTCTAGATTAATTGAATGTCGAAATGTCCTAAAGCGGTCTAATCTTAAATTTTAACACTAGACCTAAGCCTAACCGGGGGCAAGTGAAGAATACAAGAATAAAACAGACAAATGCTGGTCGATCGTTTGCACGCATGCGCAAAATGGCGAATTTGGCCTTTTTTTTTCTTAGTATTGAACGTTGTTGTGAAGTGCGTACCATTTTAGGTGGGGGTCGGAAGGATGGGCTTTTGAAACAAGACAAATTGTCATAGGACTATAACTAACTGAGCTATTCACTCGTAATTTACCAGTGCGATTGAGACTAATAAAGGAGTTTCTCGCTGAGTCCTGTCAGTAAATTAGTAGCGATTGTAGTAGTAGTAGTAGCAGCATCAGCAGCAGCAGCAGCAGCTGTTGTTGTTGTTGTTGTTGTCTGATGTTGACAGCGATGTCCTGTAAAGGATATGCGAACCAAAAAAAATAGTAGTATTGGTTGTGGTAGGTAAGTGCACTTCTCCATCTGACCGGATGCCACGGTACACTTTCTCCATTTGATCTTGCGTCAAAGTACACTTGCTCCATTTGATAGGGCGCCAAAGTACTCTAGATTCTTTTGATCGGGCACCAAAGTACTCTAGCTTCATTTGATCGATCGCCAAAATACTATAGCTCCATCTGATCGAGTGCCAAAGCACACTGCCTTTATTTGGTCGGGCGCCAAAACACACTTGCACTCTGATCGGATGCAAAAGTATACTGTTTCCTTCTGATGGGTTGCCGAAATAAACTTGCTTCATCTAATCGGATGCCTTATTAAAGCATTTGTTCCAATTAATCTAATCGGTTGCCTAAAAGTACTTACTCCATCTAATCGGGTGTCTAAAAGCAATTGCTCCGGCAAATTGAACGCGTAGAAATACTTTCTCCATCAAATCGGACACTAGAAGCACTTTCTCCATCAAATCGGACGCCCAAAAGTACTTGCTCCGTCTGATCGGACATCAAAGTACCTTTCTTTCGTTTCATCTGGCGCCACATTACACCTGCTCCATCTTCTCTCGCCAAAGCATATTTGCCCTTTTTTGGAGGCAATGGCGTTGTTAATTTGTGTTTGGTTCGAATGCGTTGTATCTATATCTGTCAATGTGTCAGTCTAATGTGTGCTGTGATGTTGTCTCACCTGGGCTTCACCTAGCTCTGTGGGTGTCGAAGAACAGCTGACACTGTTACATTCACCTGCACCTGCTACTGTAATGTGTGATGTTGCCGGTGTGATACTGGGGCCCGAAGGTGAACATCAGAATAATAATAATAATGTGCATGCCGTTTAAAGTGGCTGAAAAGGGTTGGCCTGGAACTGGACTCACACCTTGGAAACAAATCCGCCAACATCCAACCGGTCATGAACTAGTCTACAAACGGGTTGGCATTGGGTGGTTTGGGCTTATATTCCTGTAGTTGTCTCGATAAGAAGAAGAAGAAGAAGAAGAAGAAGAAGAAGAAGAAGAAGAAGAAGAAGAAGAAGAGGAAGGGGGAGGGGAGGGGCAGGAGGAGGAGCGGCAGCAGCAGCAGCTACAGGAGGAGGAGGAGGAGCTGGAGAAGCAGGAGGAGATCAAATACAACTGTTTGATTTAATATTCTGTTCCCTGGCCTGTCTTCACCTAGCTCGCTGTGTCGGTGAACAGCTTTACATTGCTAACCTCATTCTTTTGCCTGTAAATCTTGGTTACATACTGGCTAAAGCGATCACTTACATCCACAGTAGGCCTGGTTCAAACCCCGGTAGCTGCTAATGGGTGTCCGACCAGTACGGCTGTGTAGTCAACCCAATCAGGTGATATGAGCGCGGGTTAATGTTAAGAATACCCAGCCTTCGTGTGATATAGAAGTATATTGTGGCGGCCAGACATGGGAATTATATATACTTCTGGTACTGCAACACACAAAAACATCATTCATATTTGTTTATACAAGGGCGTGGGCCGCCTCAGGATTACTGGGAAAACACTAGCAGACTGATTAACTCATTCTGTCTTGCCCAAACAGTACTTCAACCAATTTTTCATCCAGCAATTGATCATGTTTGGATCATCTTATACGATCACAACGCTTTCAGTTGTATTAATAGCACTGAGACAGTTAATGTGTATGTACTACAGCGTACGGTGCACGGTCTGTGACAGAAATGTATATTCGAGTTTAACATATGGTATGGTCGTCTGCACTGTACAGATATATGTATATATGGCATGACTGTGTGATATGTGTGGTACAGAAAATAACACACAAGTATACTATATGGTAACAGGCCAGTTAGGGAAGTTGAAAGATAATGCCATGAGCACAGTCGGAGGAGGGTCCGACGCCTAGGATCTTCGCCCGCTAAGTGAGAAAAAGATGCTTGTTGTAGTGTGAATGGCATTGTACTTGGTGTGTGTGTGTGTATGTGTGTGTGTGTGGGTGTGTGTGTATGACTTTACATCCCTCTTCTTCTTCTTCAGCGTTCCGAGCCATTGAGGTTCTTTGCTGCAGATACAATCCGTCTCCATTCGTCTCTCTGGTTGACCTTCTCTTGGCAGTCATTGATTCCAAGTGCTTGTAGGTATGTACATATATTATCTCTCCACCGTCTTCTTGGTCTACCTCGGGGTCTACGATCATTTATTTCCTGAGTGTAAGCGAGTTTTGTTTCCCTATTGTCTTCCATTCTTTCTAAATGCCCCAGCCATTGTAGTCTATTAGCCTTCATGATACCAGTGATTAGCGGGGACTTAAACAGATCATAAATGTTTTTGTTACTTCTTCTTTTCCACTCTCCACTTTGTGTATCCCTAATGGGTCCAAAGATGCGTCTTAAAACTTTGTTCTCAAAGGTCCGTAACAAGGCTTCGTCTCCTTTCGTTGTACTCCAGGTTTCAGAGCCATACAGCACAACTGGTCTGATCAGTGTTTTGTATATTGTGATTTTGGTGTTACGAGATAGCGCATTTTATTTTAGTAGATGTTGTAGTGCATAGTATATCTTATTTCCAGAATTGATTCTAGTTTGTATTTCTTCCCTTATGATGTTGGAGCAGTTGAAGATTGTACCCAGGTATTTGTATGTTTCCGTTCTTTTAATGGTCATATTATCTACTTGTATGTGGCCAGAGTTTTTAGCCATTCCTTCTCTTGAAATTACCATATATTCTGTCTTATCTTGGTTGATAACCAGCCCCATCTGTTGAGATTTTTCCCTTAAGGGAGTCAATATTTCCAATGTCTTTTGTTCATTTTCCCCTATAATATCTATATCATCTGCATAACCAAGCAGTCTGGATGTTTCTCCAATATCACATTCCTCCTTTATCTTCCTTACAACTTTTTCTAGAGCCAGATTGAAGAGTAGCGGCGATAGTGCATCACCTTGTTTCAAGCCAGATGTTATTTGGAAAGGGTCTGATTTCCTCCTGCCTTTATATGTTACTATATTATAAGTATCTTCCATGCATAGTCTGGTCATGTTGATTAACTTCCTTGGTATTCCAAATTCCTGCAAAGCATTCCATAGACTATTCCTATGGACACTATCATAAGCTTTTTTTAAAATCCACAAAAATGTTATAGAGATCTCTTTTATATTCCCAATTTTTCTCGGCTATTTGTCGTAAGATAAATATCTGATCTATTGTTGATCTGTTTTGTCTGAAGCCCGCCTGGTAGTCTATTTAGTAATACTGTGGATAGTATCTTATAGCTTGTGGACGGTAGTGATATTCCTCTATAATTTTCACATTGGAACTTGTCTCCTTTCTTAAAGATAGGTATCAATAATGACTCTTTCCAGTCATGGGGTAATTCTTCTGTCCTCCAGATTTTTATTATTAGTTCGTATAGCTTTAGATGTAATGCATGGCCACCTGCCTTTATAAATTCAGAAGCAATTCCATCAGCCCCTGTTGCCTTATTGTTTTAAGTCATCCCTCTGCCTCAATTATTTCTTGACTGAGAAATTGTATCTTCTCCAGTGTGCATGTTTCATAAATTATGAATGGATGAAATAGTTCACGAAACGTATTGAACGAAAGATAAATCAAATATTTACGTGAAAGAAAATTAAAAATAGAAACCACACAGATATTCTTATTTCAAATAAGTAGCTACAGAAATGCATATATGCCTTCTTTCATCATACTCTCTGAACTTCCAAGCAAATGACCTATACCTCCACCCCTCCACGCTCCCCACCCCAGCCATTGAACTTCCTGTTCACCATCCCCACCCGACGATGCTGCTTCATTACTCGGTCACCATCTTCCTCACCGTGCATGCTCCGAGAATGTCACAGTGTCGCGGCCCTCATTCAAGTGCCCAAGGATGACTGTTTGTGTCTCTTTATATTTCCTTATCTGCTTAGACCTTTCCTGACCAGGTTATGTTTGGGTGTATGTGTAAGATACAACCTTTCCTGACTAAATTGTGTTTGGGTGTATGTGTAAGATACATTTTCTGACCAGGTTATGTCTGGGTGTATGTATCAGAGAAGAACTTTCCTGACCATGTTATGTTTGGGTGTATGTGTAAGATACGACCTTTCCTGACCAGATTATGTTTGGGTGTATGTGTAAGATACGACCTTTCCTGACCAGATTATGTTTGGGTGTATGTGTATGACACAACTTTTCCCGGCCAGGTTATGTTTGGGTGTATGTGTAAATACGACCTTTCCTGACTAAATTATGTTTAGGTGTCTGTGTAAGATACGACCTTTTCTGACCAGGTTATGTCTGGGTGAATGTATAAGACACGACCTTTTCTGACCAGGTTATGTTTGGGTGTATATATCAGAGAATACCTTTCCTGTCCCAGTTATGCTTGGGTGTATATGTAAGACAAAAGCACATCAAGTCCCGAAGCAGGAAGCTTTTGTGTGTAAGTAAATCGTTAGGCCCATCATATGTTGCATCGGGAGAATAGATGGCCAGCCGTTTCTTCCTGCTGTATAATGATGAATGCTTAAATACAAGGTTCTATGGTTGTCAATGGGAGATACGTGATTGTTCATTACACATATCTCCGTGGCGAAGTGGTCAAGCCGTTTGACTCGGGCTCCGAAGGTTGTCGGTTCGATTCCGGGCCGCGTCCTTCGGTTCACGTGTGAATTTTTTCGGTGATTCCTGTGGGTCATCGCTGGAGCTACGGAGCTAGTGCTCTGTGCGACGCTTTCTGCGCTGCGGAAAGAGACCGAGCCATGTGGGATAAAAACCCGGTGCAATGAAGTCGACCTTGTCTATTTTTAAGCGACTTTTTTTTAACATAAAGAGATAACGATGGACTATGTGGCGGTTCCATCACGCTTATATAGATGACGTTGGACTATGTCATTGTTCCATCACACATATAGTGACGACGTTGGCCTGTGTGATTTTTTTCCTTTTTATAGAGATGATGTGGGCCTACGCACATAGTAACCGGTAATTACGGCAACGCTTTAACAGTTAGCTTACTCTCTACTTCAGGAATTAATACTTAGACACGAACATGATATCTAAACTCAATCAGAATTTTATACTGTTTTTTTTTTTAATAAGAGAGCTGCAGTTTCGGTGGCAAGGGGCCTTCGGACGATATTCGTAAGCCGACTTACCCGCGTTCGAAACACATCGGCAACCGATTTGGCCGCAGACCGCGTTGAGCAGGGCTTTAACGAGTTGGTATGGGAGCCGATCATTCAGAAAGCAATGGCAGACTACTGAACGTAAACTTGCAGAGACATTAACAACAGCAGTAAAATGCTGGTGTTGACAGCGATGTCCTGTAAAATGGATATGAAAAAAAAAAAATTAAACGAGTGGCGTTACGACAAAGGCTAACATACCTGCCTGTACGTTGGTCATATGGTCGAATAATCATCGAGACGCAATTTTTTTTTATTTACTTGACCTGAAATCCTAAGTTGACCGATGAATACCAGGACACGTTATGGGATGTAAACACGGCCGGCACGCTACTGACCACATCGCACACGGATTACCGATTACTCTACATATACGCTACTGGCACGATATACCACATGACACACTGAGTGCCGATTACTCTAAATATACGTTACTGGCACGATATACCACATGACACACTGAGTGCCGATTACTCTAAATATACGCTACTGGCACGATATACCACATGGCACACTGAGTGCCGATTACTCTAAATATACGCTACTGGCACGATATACCACATGACACACTGAGAGCCGATTACTCTAATTATACGCTACTGGCACGATATACCACATGACACACTGAGTGCTGATTACTCTAAATATACGCTACTGGCACGATATACCACATGGCACACTGAGTGCCGATTACTCTAAATATACGATATACCACATGGCACACTGAGTGCCGATTACTCTAAATATACGCTACTGGCACGATATACCACATGGCACACTGAGTGCCGATTACTCTAAATATACGCTACTGGCACGATATACCCAATGCATTCAGAGCTCTACTGACTTACCACAATGTTAGAACAATTTACCGGTTCTGTTGCGAAGGGGTTACGGGCGCAATTCGTTATCCTGCATACCGCGTTCGAAACACAGCTACGGGCGATTTGGAAGCAGACCGCCTTGTGTTGGTATTCATACAATGATATAAGTGCCGGTGGTTCAGAAAGCAATGGCAAACAATCAATCAATCAATCAATCAGGTGCCGTCTCCACAATGAATGTTGGCTGCAATGGATCCCCAACACTGTCTGTCTCTCGCCTTGACTGTACATTCTGTCAGACTGATGTTCGTCCATCTCTAGATGTTATCTTCCCACTTGTGTCGTTGTTTAACTCTTGCTCGCTTGCCCTCCAGTATTGTTTTTGTAAGATTATCTTCTCTTTTAACGTGGCCGAAATATTTCACTTGCCTCCTCTTTATTTCTTTCATCAACTCACTCTCTCTCTCTCTCTCTCTCTCTCTCTCTCTCTCTCTCTCTCTCTCTCTCTCTCTCTCTCTCTCTCTCTCTCTCTCTCTCTCTCTCTCTCTCTCTCTCTCTCAAAAGCATTCGATATGATAGATCATACTATTCTAATTAAAAAAACTAGAAACAATGAAAGTAAGCTTTAATATAGTGACATTAATAAAATCATTTTTATTAGACAGAAAGCAAGTAGTATCACACAATAAAGCCTTATCTCAAGCCATTACCATTAATATTGGAGTACCTCAGGGGTCTATTCTTTGCCCTCTGTTATTTGCCATTTATATAAATGATCTTCACTTAAATCTGTCGTCGTCCTGCGATCTATTTGCTGATGACTGCACAGTATATACAAACGCTATTGATCGTAATGTGCTAGAATTATCCTTGCAGCAGGAAATAAATAGTGTAGTTAACTGGTGTCATGCAATCCGCATGCAAATTAACATTTCTAAAACAAAGTGTATGTTAATAGGAGCCAGGCAAAGACTTCACACGCTAAACTCGCAGAGAACTCTACAGCTGCATATTGGTAGTATGCCTATAGAAAGTGTAACCGAGCACAAGGCACTGGGTCTTATCATAGATCAAAATCTAACCTTTAACTCACATGTTCATGCTGTTGTTAAACAAATAGCCAAAAAAGTATACCAACTTGCCAAAATTAAAAATTTCCTTGACGAAAACACGAGAAAGATATTCTATACTTCCCATATACAAACACATATTGATTATTGCTCCACAATCTGGAATAGATGCTCCAAATCAATAACGAGACGCCTTTATTCACTCCAGAAAAGAGCAGTGCGTCTAATTAATGGTGATAAGTTTACAAACAATTCTAACCTACATGAACGTCTTCAGTTACTGCCATTTCACAAACGCCTACTTTTTAATAAGGCCAAACTAATTCACAAAATCCTATTTCAAAATGCTCAAAGCTACCTTTGGCCATTGTTTAAATATAACGCAAGACATAGCGAACGACTAAATATACTTCATGTCCCTAAACCTAGGATAGACTTATATAAAACTAGCTTAGCATACTCTGCCGCTAAGTTGTGGAACAATCTTCCACAAGAAATAAAAGACACCACCAATCATTATACATTCGCAACCTCTTTGAATACTACCTCAGTACAAACTACATTCCCCCATAAACAAAAACACAAAAAGACAATAATAATGGTAACTTATCTCAAACGACAACTAGCCAAAAAAACATTCCCATATGTATGGCACGTTACACCCTCCTTGGCTATTTATAATGCCTATGTTAAACACTGCCTCAGTGAGTCATTTGTTATTGATTATTTTTCATGCGTTTTAATGCTATTGTTCTTTTGTTGTCAAAAATTTGCTTGATAAGTGAAGTTGAATGAAAAAATGTATGAGAGGAAATAGAGAAGAAGGGCAGAATGTCAGACGGGCCTGCATGCCCAATTCTTAACCCTTTGAAAATAAAGACTTTCGTTCGCTCGTTCGTTCGTTCGTTCGTTCGTTCGTTCGTTCTCTCTCCATTCCCAGTGTTTTCTACACCTCTGAATTTAATTGATTTTGTTTCCATGAGATACGACCTATTCGTCTGTATATCCACATCTCCAGGGCTTCTATTCGACTTTCTAGTTGCTTGTTCAATGTCCAGGCCACCGCGCCGTACAGTAGCGTTGATTATACGTAGCATTTGACAATTCTCATTTTAATGCGTTTGTTAATCTCTCTAGATCAGTGGTTCTCAACCTTTTTTGGCCCGTGCCTCCCTTCACAATATTTTCAGAACGTCATCCCCCCTCCCTTTCGTATTTCCTCCCTAACCCCCCCCCCCCCCCGTCCCTTACATAGTATACGTAATAATGGAAGCTAAATTTAATAGCACATACTAAAACAAGTCTAGACGTCTACATAAAATGTGATTTGCGGGTCTACTTATGTTATAAAATGAATTTCAGAAGGGTGAGACGTACAGAATAGTAAAGTATGAAGGGAAAAACAATATCAAGTAATCGGTTCTTGTATTAACGCGATCTTGAAATAATCTTAATTTCCCCCTCCCCCCCCCCCCCCTGGAAACCCTAAAATTCCCCCCTGGGGGAGAATTCCCCACCGGTTGAGAACCGCTGCTCTAGATGTTAATACTGATGTCATGCCGTTTAAAGCTTTTTAGGCCATTCCTATTCTCGTTTCGATTTCTATTTCACTTCTGCCATCTTCTGTTATTTTACGTCCAAGATAGGAGAAACCTGTTACTTGTTCTAGTATCTCCCCGTTTACGGTGATGTTCATTGATGACCTTTCCTTTCCACTGCTAATTATCATAGTTTTCGTTTTGTTTTTGTTTTTTATGTTAAATGGCAAACAACTGAACGTAAACTTGCCAAGAAATCCCAAACAGCAAAAAAAAAATGCTGGGGTTGAATGCGACGTCCTGTAAAGGATATGCAACTAACACACTAATTCCTGCCACATGCTCCATCGATACAGTGTTCCTTGTATGCCGCCACAGTCAATGACACACGGCTCCGTACAGTTAACACAGTCATTGTCACGATAGCACCAGAACAGTGGAGAAAAAAATCCGACACAACTGTGTTTAGATTTTAGATTAACAATTCGGAACGGGAAACACTTGAAAGCGAATTGGGATTGTATGCGAACCGGGGTGTATTTTACAAAGTGCGTTAGACAGAGAAGCAACACAAAGGAGATAAGAGCTCAGTATTATAATAGTCCTGACTTCCAATCTGTCAACTGCAGATGCTAAACCTCCTCTTCTACGTTTGGCTAGCACTTTCCTGATCTTCCTGGCAACGCGGCAGTATGTGGATCAGGATTTGGTTGCCTGGTTGTCACGCGTAAATAATGTCTGCTTTTTATTTACAGAAGGCACTAACTGCAGGCAAAAGTGTAGGAAAATATATATGCAAGAGTGAGTGAGCGAGATGTGAGGGGGTTGTGTTCGATTTGTCATCATCATCATGTTCATCGGTCCTTGAGGTAGCAATATCGTTAAGGGATAGTCGGCACGTGGTCATGAAGGAGATTTTGTTAAATTCACATGAGCTCCCATTTCGAGCCATACTTCTTCTTCTGCTCCGTTCATAAGGAAAGTTTTTTTCGAACGTGATTGCGTTGTTTCAGTTTACAGCAGAGCTGCGTTTTTGCGCCGTTAGGTCGACATATCCCACTTCTGGGGACATTTGTTGACCGGGTTAACCTTCCCTAGGGTTTCGTAGGACGTTTGACTCTCACTGTTTTGGTGTTATCCCCCATGCCAGCTGGCCAATTTAAAACAGCCGAAGACATTCCAGTTAGCCCTCAAAGGAAGGCAGTGGCAGACCATGGGCATTCCCGCCATTCAAGGAGGCTTCCATATTTGCAGAGCCCACACACAGCGCTCTGGTACTGGGCTCACCCAAGGAATCATCACGTCCTGCACATGGCTTCTTAGCATCACTTCCGTATATTGGGCCTTCCGTTCACCACAGGCTGTTCTTCCGGAAACCAGAAGAATGCAGATGATATCAACACAGTGAGCTTTGATTTGGAGTTTCTATGAATGAGCCATACTAAAACAGGTAAAATAAAGAACATGCATGTGCCAGCACGCGTGAGAGTGACCACAATACCCATCTGACTGCGGATTGGTCTCTAAACACATGTGACCAGCACCATATACCCAATACGCTACAAAGCATTTAAAAGAGTCCTTTTTCTTTTACTTGTCTCATTCATTCAGTAACATGTCCTTTGCAGAACCTCGCTCCCATAACAACCATCCGGAAAACTTCTCGATCATAAGCATGATGTCCCTCAACCGATACACCCATCTGGAGATCATCCGCGACATCCTGCACCCATCTTCTCTTTGGCCTTCCTCTTCCTCTCTTCCCGGGCATTTACCCCTCCATTATTGTTCTCTCCAAACTTTCATGACGTTTCAAATGACCAAAATATTTCAATGTTCTTTGCTTTATCGTCTTTAGTAGTCAACCTTCTTCAATATTAAGATCTTGTCGTATGGATACATTTGTTCTTTTCT